>CM076578.1:743804936-744277069 GCA_034641835.2 Pinus albicaulis | reverse complement strand
TGACTAAAGTGAGGTGACCCCTCTTATTTCCCACTTTATTTATTATTTCTAGCTAAAGCGGCAAAATAAAGCAAAAATGAAATATTCCAATTAGCAAAGCTAATTGGGAATATTACAGTCTCCCCCGGCAAAACGTTGCTTGTCCTCAAGCAACTGAAGTGATGGATGCTGTAAGATCCTCTCATCCTCCCAAGTGGCATCCTCATCCGGCAAATCCTTCCATCTCACCAAGAATTCTCTGATCCTTCTGCTGCGCAGTTGCCTCTCCCTAGTGTCAATAATAGCCTCCGGCTGCAACACCAGATGCCCCTCATCATCTGTAGGCGGTAGCTCCTCGGTGACTCTCACATGCTGGCCCAGTGCCTTCTTCAGGCATGATACGTGAAAGATGTTATGAATCCGGCTGCCTTGGGGCAGCTCCAACTCATATGCAACCTGCCCGATCGTGCGTGTCACCTTGTATGGTCCATAAAAACGAGGCTTTAGCTTCTCTGCCCCCTTCTGTTTGAGCGAAGACTGTCGGTATGGCTGTAACCGTAGGTAGACTAGGTCCCCTACCTCAAAGTGTCTCTCCACCCGACCCTTATCAGCATACAACTTCTGCTGATTCTGTGCTGTGGCTATGTTGTCCTTGAGAGCCCGGAGGATGTCTTGGCTCTCTTGGATCCATAACTTGGCTCCCGGAGCCCTGCTAACACCAAACATCATGTCCACAAAAGATAGGGAATGATATCCGTACAACGCATAGAAAGGTGTCATACCGATGGACATATGGTGGGTTGTGTTGTAGCAGTACTCGCCCAGATGTAGCCATTTCAGCCATGCTCTCTGCTGCCCACTGACGTAGTTACGCAAGTAGCCTTCTAGCCACTTGTTAACTATCTCTGTCTGCCCGTCCGTCTGGGGATGATAACTAGTGCTCGGTGTCAATTCCGTCCCCACTAGTCGAAAGAGCTCCTGCCAGAATCCACCCATAAAACGACTGTCCCTGTCGCTGACTATGGTCTTGGGTAGACCATGCAATCTGAAAACCTCCCGGAAAAACAACTCTGCCACCTGTGCCGCTGTATGATGTGCCGAAATGGCGAAAAAATGAGCATACTTCGTCAGCCTGTCAACCACTACGAAGATGCAGTCCTTGCCACCATCTTGTGGGCAACCCGTGATGAAGTCCAAACCCGTGATGAAGTCCGTCGAGACACTCTCCCACTTCCCCTCAGGAATGGGAAGCGGCTGTAACAATCCTGCGGGATGATTCATCTCCCCTTTGTTCCGCTGGCAAACCTCGCACTCCCTGACATGCTGGAGTACGTCCTCCTTGAGGCCCTTCCATGCAAATCTCTCCCGGATGGCCCTATACATCTTGGTGAACCCCTGATGGCCCGCCAATGGTGAATCATGAGAAGCCTAGAGTATCTTCTCCTTGAGCTGAGACCCCTCGATCAAGAAGATCATCCTGTAATAGATGACAGCGGCCACCTGTGTCACTATCCCTCAGAATCATCCCAGAACCTGCCTTTCCTTCTATCTTTGGAGTACTCGACCGATGAAGTGCGAGCCTTCCAATACGAGCGTCGAAGCTCATGAGTGACAACGTGAGCGGGTCTACGGGAAGAGACATCGACTACCCACGTTATTCTTCCCTTTATTGCCTCTGTCTCCAAGGTAAATGGCTGCCACGGATCTTCTTTGATCCCTTACTGCTTCCTCCTCTTGCTGCTTGTTGCTTGCGCTCCCGAGAAAATACTTCGATTTTGTTATGATCACATTCTACCCCCAGACTCTTGCCACCCTACCCAGTCTACCGGGGTGGCCAACATGCATGATGGCCAGCATCTCTTTGTCATATATGGGATATAGCCTCTCGTGTGGAAGGAGCTTCCGGCTCTCGAATGCAATCGGATGACCCTCCTGCATCAAAACTGCACCAATCCCCTCTCCTGATGCATCGCACTCTAGGACAAAGGGCTGCGTAAAATCTGGCAACGCTAATACGGGACAACTGCTCATCACCTCCTTGAGCTTGTCAAAAGCTCGCTGTGTTGTATCCGACCAACTGAATGCCCCCTTCCTCATCAGATCCGTGAGGGGTGCAGCAAGCTGAGAGAAGCCCTTGACGAACTTCCTGTAGTAGGTGCAGATACCAATAAACCCTCGAAGTTCTGTCACATTCCGTGGCTCTGGCCAGTCCCTGATAGCCCGGATTTTCTCCTCGTGGACTCTCACTCCGTCCACTCCTATAATGTGTCCCAGATACAGCATCTCCGTCAACCCAAACTCACACTTGGAGAGCTTGGCATAGAACTGCTGCTCCTCCAAAATGTGCAAGACTGTCTCAATATGCTGGAGATGCTCCTCCCAAGTCCTGTTGTATATAAGGATATCATCAAAGAAAACCAGCACAAACTTCCGCAGATGATCCTTGAAAATGTGGTTCATACAAGACTGGAAAGTAGCAGGTGCATTGGTCAACCCAAATGGCATGACCAGAAACTCAAAGTGCCCATAATGACACCTGAAAGCAGTCTTGGGAATGTCCTGTTCCCTCATGCGTATCTGATGGTACCCGGACCTCAAATCAATCTTTGAGAAGAAACGTGCTCCTCTCAACTCATCTAATGACTGCGTCGATCACCGGGAATGGAGATTTTTGTTCTTCGGGGTCTTTTTTTGTTCGTACCACCTTAATCCCAATGCACTTCGTAATGTCTGGTCCTTCTTCTTCACCGACGCACTGCGAAAAACTAAGGAGACGTCTTGGGGTAGAATGTCGCACGAAGACCAACAACTCTGAATGGCATAGCTCTGTCTCATCTGGAGAATGAGCCCTTGGGATGCTATACGGTGTGGTAATCAACGCGTATCCCCTGCTCCCGGCTACGATCGTGTGCTCAAACACGATCCGGTGGGTAAATGCGGCGAATGTCTCCAAAAACTACTGCATATCTGTCGAGAATAGTCTGTAGATCAGGGTGCACCGTCCGTCCTGTATCTACTGCCTCCGAAGCCCGCAACTCTACTGCCCACTCTATATCTCCCTTGCGGAATGTCGCCTCCATGTTGTGTGCCGATACTGTCTGGGGTGGATATGTGTTCTGCCCTCGTATCTTCTCATGCTTCCCCGTCTTGGGATCATCCCACTCCATCTCTAGGGCCTTCCAATCCGTTGTGACCTTTCCCAGAGTAATAAGCCACTGAACCCCCAATATCACATTGGTGTCCGGAATGTCCACCACAAAGAAGTGATCGGTCAATGTATAGGTGCCCATCGTCACTGATAACTCCGGTACATATCGAGCACATGCCATGGTCTGATCTCCTGGTACCAAAACAGAGAACCCATCAAAGCCCTCCGTCGGTATGCCTCTCCGCTCCACCATCTGGGCATCAATGAAGTTGTGGGTGGCCCCACTATCGACTAAGACCGAAACCCGCTGTCCGCGCACTGTCCCCCGTACGCGCGATCGGTCTTGGTTGCTGCTCGCGTCTTTGCTAGAGCTCCGACGATAGAGTGGGCCGTGCCCTCTCTGCATCGGGTGGTGGAGGGTAGTGGGTACTACGCGGCCTGCTGTCCTGCTGCCTCTTCATGTCTCCCTCATCTCTTTCTCCGTGCTCCTGGGAAGACCTGCGCGAAATGTGCCTTCCTGTTTTGCACATTTGTGTCCGGTGTACATGGCTCACGGCAGCGGGCTTGTAATCGCTTCCGCCTCGGCTCTCTCCTGCCTCATCGTCGGCGTATCGTCTGGGATTGGCAGCAGGAGGGCGGAACCCTGGTCTGCCATGGGTGCCGGAAAGCACAATGCGGGGATAAGGGTGGCGGGTGTCTGAGTGAACATCTTATTAAGTCGCGGTCACGATAGCATCTGCCGATGTGGCCCGGTCTGTTTGGTAGTGCCCCTGGTGACCACGCGGTCGCTACGTATTTCACGAACATATGAATATCCAAGCTATCGATAGAGTCGGTACCATCACTGAAATCCTCAAGAAATCCGAGATGTATGCTTCTGCACTCCCAGTCTGTTTGAGCTTGGTCAGCTCAACAAAATGCTGCTCCGGATCCCTCCTGTCAAAACGCTCTACCACTCTCCTGGTAAACTCGGCATATGTCGTCACTGTGGAATGCCCTAGTGTCGCCAATCCATGAAACCACCAATCCTGAGCCTCACCCTCTAAATGTAATGTAGCCATCTTAATGGCCTCTGTCTCTGGCATCTGATTAAGCTGGAAATAGATGTCCAGCTTCTCCACCCAGGACTTTGCCGTAGTCTTCGATGAACCATCAAACATGGGCAAATGGAATCTACTCGCCGCACGGTGGTCATCACGGTGGTACCCTCGGCCCTTATGCTGGTGCTGCTCATGCTCAGGGGGTTTGAGGCCATATCTATACTGGAGATAGCGCTCAAAAGGGAGAGTATCCATGAATCCCTGGCCGAAGCCCTGCCATTCTGTATAAGCGGCTGTCCATTGAGCTGGACTCACCTCTCTCGGGGTTGTCGACCCCTCGTCCTCTACTAGGAAAGTAGGCATGGTGTGTCGTGTGGGTGCTGGATTGACCCTCTGTGCACCTCCCCGCACTCCTGTCTCTGTGTCTTTTGGTGGGAATGTGGGCATAGTGGATCGCTGGGCTGTCACAATGGGAATAGCATCTGGTATGGGGCGAGACATGCCCGTCCTTCACGGGCACAACGCCGAAAAACTCTGGGGGTTCCTACGGGCGGTCTCTGTGTTTGAGAAGCCTACCGACGTCTCCTGAAGTGACGGAGGACCGCCTCTTTAGACCTCATCATCGCATTGGATTACGACATTCTTGGGCCTGTCGAGGCTACATCTCGAAAATTTGTCTCGGTGGCTCTGATCGAGAGTCACTTCCGAAAAGACTCTTCGATAGATGTGGGGTTATCCTCGGGCGTCATAAATGCCCAGCACCACGGGGGCCGGAACGGATGCCTACGATACTGCTTGTGTCCCACGAGGGGAAATAACCCGGTAATACACGGTATACTGAGCAGAGATATAAAAAAGCCCCAATGCGGAAACGAGATCATGGAACAAGTACACATAGAATGCCGGAAAGGCGGGCATTTATTAATGCGAAAGTACATAGAGGAGTACAAAATCAGAATGAGTGCACCTATCCTTACCCTAGGCAAGTGGAGACCCTCTCAGAACAAATGATGGCTGCAAATAAGGACAGCGTCCTAGCTGGCTGAAGAGCTGCTATGAAGAACTGCTGCTGGACTGCAACTATGAGCTGAAGACTAGAAGATGGCTGATTTCAGTCCGCTAAACCCTCACCAATAAAAACGTTGTCTCTACTAGTGACAGCGCAGAAACAGATGGAATGCTGGCCACAAAAACCTCCAGATGAATGGATCAGCTCCTCAAGACTAGTAATGCTGGAAAACGCTGTCAACCCCCACTCACATGATCCTGCTCACCAGATCAGCGTCCCCCCTGATGGATCGGCGTCCTATATGCTCAGATCTACTGGATCTGAAGCCTCCAATCCAGATCTGCGTCCTCCTAGATCAGATCTACTGTTATCTCTTCAGATCTATGCTGGATCTGCCAATATCTCCTCAGATCTGCAACCTCCAAGGCTGGATCTGATGTTATCTCTTCAGATCTAGGCTGGATGCCCTTGTCACCTCCTCGGTCACCGTCCAAAATTTGGATCTAATCGTATATCTCCGGATACGCACCCTACGGAGCTAGATGCGCAAATACCTCTCCGGATCTGTAATCTCCAAGTACGGATCTATCAATGTGCCCTCGGACTCTGCGTTCTTACACCTCGAAAACGAGCGTCCCTCCTTCTGCACGATGTTACGTACTTTCTCCTCTGAGCAGCGTCCCTCCTTCTCGGACTGAGAAGCTACACGTCCTTGCTGGAACACGTCCTCACTCCAAGGTGAAGCTACGTCCTCTTTTCCTCTGGAACGGCGTCCTCCTTTTCCAGATGCAACGCGACCACCGAAGGGCTTCTTCCTCCCCCAAGCACACGGAAGCTGCGCTAGTTAACGAAAGGACGAAAGGTGTTACTCGAGAAATTAACCTTACTAGGGCGGGCACTCGAATTCCCCCGAAGCTAAGGGTGAAACCAGAAATAACCTTACCAGGGCAGACACTCGAAGTCCCCCGAGGCTAAGGGTGAGATCTCCGACCGGAGACACTCGGTTGCACTAAACAGTGCTGCAGACCGACTAAACAACCGGCGTGCTGAAGCAGACAGAAGTCTAGCTCTCAATATCAATATCAAATCATGCATGCCCAAATGAGGTGAGAACCCACCTTTTATAGTGCTAAACTCCCTCCAAAATCTTAACTGCGTCCTTCACTCTCCTTGGCCTGCGCAGTTAACCTTGGGTCAGCCTGATGCCTCCCCATCATACTCATGTGGACCCCCAAGGCCCCCTCTCTAAGTTATAACGTCGATCAACTAGGAAAAGAACACTTTATTTATAAAGTGAGGTGACTAAAGTGAGGTGACCCCTCTTATTTCTCACTTTATTTATTATTTCTAGCTAAAGCGGCAAAATAAAGCAAAAATTAAATATTCCAATTAGCAAAGCTATGACTGGAATATATACAATCTCTGCATGGCGTTGCTTGTCCTCGAGCAGGCGGAAGTGATGGATCTTTGTAAGATCTCTCATCCTCCCAGACGGCATCCTAGTGAGAAGCCGTCCTTCCATCTCTTATCTCACCAAGAATTCTCTGATCCTCCTGCTGCGCAGTTGCCTCTCCCTAGTGTCAATAATAGCCTCCGGCTGCAACACCAGATGCCCCTCATCATCTGTAGGCGGTAGCTCCTCGGTGACTCTCACATGCTGGCCCAGTGCCTTCTTCAGGCATGATACGTGAAAGATGTTATGAATCCGGCTGCCTTGGGGCAGCTCCAACTCATATGCAACCTGCCCGATCCTGCGTATCACCCCGTATGGTCCATAAAAACGAGGCTTTAGCTTCTCTGCCCCCTTCTGTTTGAGCGAAGACTGTCGGTATGGCTGTAACCGTAGGTAGACTAGGTCCCCTACCTCAAAGTGTCTCTCCACCCGACCCTTATCAACATACAACTTCTGCTGATTCTGTGCTGTGGCTATGTTGTCCTTGAGAGCCCGGAGGATATCTTGGCTCTCTTGGATCCATAACTTGGCTCGCGGAGCCCTGCTAACACCAAACATCATGTCCACAAAAGATAGGGAATGATATCCATACAACGCATAGAAAGGTGTCATACCGATGGACATATGGTGGGTTGTGTTGTAGCAGTACTCGCCCAGATGTAGCCATTTCAGCCATGCTCTCTGCTGCCCACTGACGTAGTTACGCAAGTAGCCTTCTAGCCACTTGTTAACTATCTCTGTCTGCCCATCCGTCTGGGGATGATAACTAGTGCTCAGTGTCAACTCTGTCCCCACTAGTCGAAAGAGCTCCTGCCAGAATCCACCCATAAAACGGCTGTCCCTGTCGCTGACAATGGTCTTGGGTAGACCATGCAATCTGAAAACCTCCCGGAAAAACAACTCTGCCACCTGTGCCGCTGTATGATGTGCCGAAATGGCGAAAAAATGAGCATACTTCGTCAGCCTGTCAACCACGACGAAGATGCAGTCCTTGCCCTGCACTGTGGGCAACCCCGTGATGAAGTCCATCGAGATACTTTCCCACTTCCCCTCCGGAATGGGAAGCGGCTGCAACAACCCCGCAGGATGACTCATCTCTCCCTTGTTCCGCTGGCAAACCTCGCACTCCCTGACATGCTGGAGTACGTCCTCCTTGAGGCCCTTCCATGCAAATCTCTCCCGGATGGCCCTGTACATCTTGGTGAACCCCTGGTGGCCTGCCAATGGTGAATCATGTGAAGCCCGGAGTATCTTCTCCTTGAGCTGAGACCCCTCAGTCAAGAAGATCCTGTCCCTGTAATAGATGACCTCATCGGCCACCCTGTATCTGCTCTCTGTTGTCTGTCCATCCAGCACCTCGCATGCAAATCTATCTTTGGAGTACTCAACCAGTAGTCGAGCCTTCGAGTCAGCATCCAAGCTCATGAGTGATAACGTGGCTAGTCTACGGGAAAGGGCATCAGCTACCACATTATTTTTCCCCTTGACATACTCTATGTCAAAGTCGTAAGCCTGGATCTTGCTGATCCACTTCTGCTGCCTCTCCTGCAACTGCTTCTGCTCCAGAAAGTACTTCAGGCTGTTATGATCTGTCCTCACCCTGAATCTGCCACCTACCAGGTACTGCCGGAATTTGGCCAATGCATGCATGATGGCCAGCATCTCCTTGTCATATATGGGATATAGCCTCTCGTGTGGAAGGAGCTTCCGGCTCTCGAACGCAATCGGATGACCCTCCTGCATCAAAACTGCTCCAATCCCTTCTCCTGATGCATCGCACTCTAGGACAAAGGGCTGCGTAAAATCCGGCAATGCTAACACGGGACAACTGCTCATCACCTCCTTGAGCTTATCAAAAGCTCGCTGTGCTGTATCCGACCAACTGAATGCCCCTTTCCTCGTAAGCTCCGTGAGGGGTGCAGCAAGCTGTGAGAAGCCCTTGACGAACTTCCGGTAGTAGGTGCAGATACCAATAAACCCTCGAAGTTCTGTTACATTCCGTGGCTCTGGCCAGTCCCTGATAGCCCTGATCTTCTCCTCGTGGACTCTCACCCCGTCCACTCCTATGATGTGTCCCAGATACAACATCTCCGTCAATCCAAACTCACACTTGGAGAGCTTGGCAAAGAACTGCTGCTCCTCCAAAATGTGCAAGACCGTCTCAATGTGCTGGAGGTGCTCCTCCCAGGTCCTGCTGTATATAAGGATATCATCAAAGAAAACCAGCACGAACTTCCTCAGATGATCCCTGAAAATATGGTTCATACAAGACTGGAAAGTAGCAGGTGCATTGGTCAACCCAAATGGCATGACCAGAAACTCAAAGTGCCCATAATGACACCTGAAAGCAGTCTTGGTAATGTCCTGTTCCCTCATGCGTATCTGGTGGTACCCGGACCTCAAATCAATCTTTGAGAAGAACCGTGCTCCTCTCAACTCATCCATCAGCTCGTCGATCCTGGGAATGGGGTACACATCTTGAGTCTTGTTGAAACCTGTAATCAATGCATCCCGTAATGTGCCGTCCTTCTTCTTCACCGGCCTGCGAGAAGCAAAAGGGTAGATTTCGTCGAATATTGCCCAAGAGACCGGCAACTCCTGGAATGGCCCGCTCTGTCTCATCCGACCGACTTTGGGATGCCTGTGGTGTGGATTTATAGCATGCCCCTGCTCCGACTCGATCGTGTGCTCAAACCCCCGTCCCGTGGTGCATTGTCTGACGGAATGTCTCCAAAAATACGCATATCTATCGAGAATGATGCCGCAGATCGGTGCACCCGTCCGTCACAGCATCTCTGCACACCGCCTCACAGAAACGCCAGCTCTCTTGCCTCTATATCTCCCTTATAGAAATCGCACTCATCTTGTGTGCGGAATTCTCTGTCTTGAGGGTGGATCAGTGCTGCCCTCGTATCTTCTCGTGCTTCCCCGTCTTGGGATCATCCCACTCCATCTCTAAGGCCTTCCAATCCGTTGTGACCTTCCCCAGGGTAATAAGCCACTGAACCCCCAATATCACATTGGTGTCCGGGATGTCCACCACAAAGAAGTGATCGGTCAATGTATAGGTGCCCATCGCCACTGATAATTCTGGTACATATCGAGCACATGCCATGGTCTGATCTCCTGGTACCAAAACAGAAAACCCATCAAAGCCCTCCGTCGGTATGCCTCTCCGCTCAACCATCTGGGCATCAATGAAGTTGTGGGTGGCCCCACTGTCGACTAAGACCGAAACTCGCTGTCCGCGCACTGTCCCCCGTACGCGCAATGTCAGATACTTGGGGACTCCTCGCAACGCTGCTAGAGCTCCCCCAGTAGGTGCGAATGATGCCCCACCTGCATCGGGCGGTGGAGGGGGCAAGGTACTCTGCGCTGCATAACATCCTCCTGCCTCCTCATCATCCTCCTCATCCTCTTCCCCGCTACTCTCGGAGAAGACCTCTATGAAATGTGCCTTCCCTGCTGCACATTTGTGTCCGGGTGCCCACGGCTCCTGGCAAGTAAAGCATAATCGCTTCCGCCTCAGCTCTCTCCTGGCCTCATCATCAAACTGTCCTCGTCCCGGATTCGCCTTGGGAGGCGGAGCCCTCGTGTCCTTACCCTTAGGCTGGAAAGCCTGTCTCTGTGGATAAGGTGGTCGGGTCCTGGGTAAGACATCCTGTAAGTCTCGAGTCCTGTTGATAGCATCCTGCAGTGTGGCCGGTCTGTTTGACCGTACTAGGCCACGCAGTGGCTCTGATAGCCCCTCCACAAACATATAGACCATCCGGCCCGCCGATAAGTCAGGTACCATCACTGAAATCCTCAAGAAATCCGAGATGTATGCTTCTGCACTCCCAGTTTGTTTGAGCTTGGTCAGCTCAACAAAATGCTGCTCCGGATCCCTCCTGTCAAAACGCTCTACCACTCTCCTGGTAAACTCGGCATATGTTGTCACTGTGGAATGCCCAAGTGTCGCCAATCCATGAAACCACCAATCCTGAGCCTCACCCTCTAGATGCAATGTAGCCATCTTAATGGCCTCCGTCTCCGGCATCTGATTAAGCTGGAAATAGATGTCCAACTTCTCCACCCAGGACTTTGCCGTAGTCTTTGATGAACCATCAAACATAGGCAAATGGAATCTACTCGCCGCACGGTGGTCATCCCGGTGGTATCCGCGCCCCTTATGCTGGTGCTGCTCATGCTCAGGGGGTTTGAGGCCGTATCGATACTGGAGATAGCGCTCAAAAGGGAGAGTATCCATGAATGCCTGGCCTAAGCCCTGCCATTCTGTAAAAGCGGCTGCCCATTGTGCTGGACTCACCTCTCTCGAGGCTGTCGACCCCTCGTCCTCTACCAGGAAAGTAGGCATGGTGTGTCGCGTGGGTGCTGGATTGACCCTCTGTGCACCTCCCCGCACTCCTGTCTCTGTGTCTTCTGGTGAGAATGTGGGCATAGTGGATCGCTGAGCTGTCACAATGGGAATAGCATCTGGTATGTGGCGAGACATGTCCGATCCTTCTCCGACCTGAAGAATTCTAGGGAGCTCTCTCTGACTGATCTCTATGGCCCCGAGCCTCTGTGACTGCTCCTGCACCATCTGTGATGTCTCCTGCATCCTCTGTGACGCCTCCTGTATGTGACGGAGGACCGCCTCTTTAAACCTCACATCATCCCCTGCCATTGGATTACGCTGTTCTGTCTCTGGATCTGTTTCAGGTGATTCCTGATCAGAGTCACTTCCCCCGAAGGGAAACTTCCCCCTATTCTCAGCTCCTCTGTGCTCTCTCTGGTAAATGTAGGGGTTATCCCCGGGCGTCATAGATTGCTAGCACCACAGGCTGAGCCAGATCTAATCTCTGATACCACTGTAATATCCCCAAGGGGAAATAACCAGTAATACACAGAAATATGCCAGACAGATATAGAAAATACAATGCTGGAACCAGATCAAGGAGCAAGTACACATAGAATGCCAGAAAACTGAGCCATCTTATTAATCTGAAAGTACATAGAGAGGAGTACAAGAAAATCAGAGTGAGTGCACCTATCCTTGCCCTAGGCAAGTGGAGACCCTCTCAGATAAACAATGGCTGCAAATAAGGACAGCGTCCTAGCTGGCTGAAGACTGCTCTGAAGACTGAAGCTGGAATGCACAGGAACTATGAACTGAAGACTAAAAGACAGCTGATATCAATCCTCCAAACCCTCACCAATGAAAACGCTGTCTCTGCTAGTGACAACGCAGAAACAGGTGGAGTGCTAGTCACAAGAATCTCCAGATGAATGGATCAGCTCCTGAATGCTGGAAAACGCTGTCAAGCCCCTCTCACACAATCCTGCTCACCAGATCAGCGTCCTCCCTGATGGATCTGCGTCCTGTATGCTCAGATCTACTGGATCTGAAGCCTCCAATCCAGATCTGCGTCCTATCCCTCCAGATCTGCGTCCACCTAGATCAGATCTACTGTTGTCCCTTCAGATCTATGCTGGATCTGATAATATCTCTTCAGATCTGCAACCTCCAAGGCTGGATCTGATGTTATCTCTTCAGATCTAGCCTGGATCTGCCAACATCTCTTCAGATCTGCAATCTCCCAAGCTGGATCTAATGCTATATCTCCAGATCTGCACCCTACAGAACTAGATCTGCAAATACCCTTTCAGATCTGTACTCTCCAAGTCTGGATCTATCAATGTGCCTTCAGATCTGCGTTCTTCTGTCTCCCAGAACAGCGTCCCCTCTCCAAGCCTGATCTGCGTACTTCCTTCTCCTGGAACATCGTCCCTCCTTCTCAGATCTGAACTGCGTCCTTCCTGGAACAGCGTCCTCTCTCTAAGGCTGATCTGCGTCCTCTTTTCCCCTGGAACAGCGTCCCTCCTTTTCAGATCTGCGCAGCCACAAGAAGGGCTTCTTCCTCTCCAAATCTCCACCTGAAAATGCTACCAATTCCCACTGAAACTGAAGGATGTACTCAGAAAATAGCCTTACTAGGGCAGGCACTCGAAGTCCCCCGAAGCTAAGGGTGAAACCAGAAATAACCTTACCAGGGCAGGCACTCGAAGTCCCCCGAGGCTAAGGGTGAGATCTCCGACCGGAGACACTCGGTTGCACTAAACAGTGCTGCAGACCGACTAAACAACCGGCGTGCTGAAGCAGACAGAAGTCTAGCTCTCAATATCAATATAAAATCATGCCTGTCCAAATGAGGTGAGAACCCCTCCTTTTATAGTGCTAAACTCCCTCCAAAACCTTAACTGCGTCCTTCACCCTCCTTGGCCTGCGCAGTTACCCTTGGGTCAGCGTGAGGCCTCCCCTCATACATGTGTGGACCCCCAAGGCCACCCCTTTAAGTTACAACGTCAATCAACTAGGAAAGCACTTTATTTTATAAAGTGAGATGACCCCTCTTATTTCTCACTTTATTTATTATTTCTAGCTAAAGCGGCAAAATTAAACAAAAATGAAATATTCCAATTAGCAAAGCTAATTGGGAATATTACAAGGTTGAAGGGAAGGGCGTTCGGAGCAGCAGCACCATCCCCTCCACGCAGAGTTATGCAGTCCAGGGAGGGACTGCGCAGAGAAGATACGCTGGATGACGCAGAGGGTGTAGGAGGTAACCCCGAGGGTCGGAAATACTTCCACTGTGTCTGGAAAATTCATGCCAGGTGTATGCTAATTTTACTTTGCTCACTAGGAGTTTTGTAAAAGAGCTTTTCATTGTTGAAGATAAATACAAACCCTCATCTGCTGCACCAGTTTTCCCACATTGGGTTTTTCAGGGGACAATTGTCCAAAAATAACTATGTTCATATGGTTGTTTCTATTGTGCTACTTGTGTAATTTTTGTTCTTCTGCTTTTGGTTAGAGTGAAGTACTATAGATGTGTTTATTTCAAAATTTACAGAAGCACCTGTAAATAAATTATCTAATAAGTAGGAGAAATAAATCAATTACTACAGTAATAATTTTCAGATCTGAAAATTTCACATGGTATCAAAGCAAAAGGCTAAAGACAGAGAGGGAGGATCTGCTATGGACCAAAGATTCGACATACAGAAGGGTTCACGTAGTCAGAGGGACTCATGCAGTCCTCTAGATCATGCAGAAACACAGAGGGCACATGACATGACAGTGTTGGCATCCAGACTAGAGGAGGATCTTAGTTTTGTGTCGAGCACAACTCCTCCAAGTGTTTGGTATATTGACAGTGGAGTATCTGCTCACATGATGGGGATTCGAGAATGCTTTTTGAGCTACCAAGAAGAATAGGTGAATTTCCATATCACTATGGGAAACAAGGCCAAGTGTACCCCCGTTGGAAGAGGTACCATAACATTTCAGACAAAAGATGGCAACAAGATTCAAGCCACAAATGTTCTGCATGTACTAGGGTTGGGGATGAATTTTCTCTCAGTGTCTCAGCTCTAGAACAAGGGTTATGACGTATACTTTATTGGAAACAAAGTGTATACCAAACATCCTAGCTGGAGCAAGAAGGCACAAATTGGAGTAAGGAGTCATAAGCTATATAAGCTCCAACTTGAATCCCCCATGGCCCTGATTGGTAGTACAGACGACAGAGATCTGAATGAATTATGGCACAGAAGGATGGGGCATCTACATCATGGAGCCTTGAAGATTCTCAAGAATACTGTCATGGGAGCAACTGAACTCAGCACAAGGAGAGATGAAGTCTGCAGGGGATTCGCACTAGGGAAGTATGCTAAAGTAACATTTCCAAGAAGCAGCAGTAGGACCAAGAGCGTATTGGAATTAATCCACTTGGATATTTGCGGTCCAATGTCCACAACTGCTCTTAGTGGTGCAAAGTATTTTGCTACCTTTATTGATGATCACTCCAGGAAGACTTGGATCTATTTTATCAAAACCAAAGATGAAGTCTTTGATTGGTTCAAAGAGTTCAAAGCATTGGTAGAAAATTCAACAAGGAAGAAGATCAAGAAGCTATGATCAGATAATGGTGGAGAATATATCGATAAGTACTTCACCAGTTTCTGCGCAAGGGAAGGCATCAAGAGGGAATGGACAGCTCCATACAATCCAGAGCAAAATGGAGTTGCATAAAGGAAGAACCAGACTATAGTAGAGGTTGCAAGGGCAATGCTATATGACCAAGATATGCCCAAATTTTTATGTGCAGAAGCCTGCAATAAAGCTGTATATGTGCAGAATAGAGTTCCCCATAGAGAATTGGGGAAGGTAACTCCTGAGAGTGTGTTCACAGGCAGCAAGCCGGAGG
Source organism: Pinus albicaulis (assembly GCA_034641835.2). Classification (NCBI taxonomy): domain Eukaryota; kingdom Viridiplantae; phylum Streptophyta; class Pinopsida; order Pinales; family Pinaceae; genus Pinus; species Pinus albicaulis. Next base: position 744,262,188 of record CM076578.1, on the reverse strand, counting down.
TGAGCCACATCAGGATATTTGGCAGCATGGTGTACGACCACATTCCAGATGAGAAGAGGAAGAAGTTGGATCAGACTGTGAAAAAGTGTTTTCTTGTGGGCTATAGTGAAAATGTGAAAGCATATCGCATCTATATTCCAGAGAGTAGGAAAATCGTAGTAAGGAGGGATGTGAAATTCATGGAGGAGAGAGCCTTCAGGAAATCCCGAGAAATGGCTACAGATACACAGATTGAGGAGGATCCACTCGTACAGCCTCAACAGCCTACAAAGGATGGGTCAAGTGCCTCTCCACGGCACAAGGATTCTGAGGAGAGTTCCTCTGAAGAAGAGTAGGCAGGAGAGCAGGTGAGACCACCCACCACCAGTGGGAGACCAAGCGAAGAACTTCAACAAATTCTGAAGGATGTTGAAGAATTTGTTGGAGCTCCTATAGACAGGAAGAGGGTACAAAGGCAACCTGAAAAATACCAGGCCTTGGTAGCTCAGGTTGGAGAACCTTCCACCTTTCGGGAGGCAACTCAACATCAAGTGTGGGTGGATACCATGGTGGAGGAGTATATCTCCATCATGACAAACGATATTTGGGAAGTAGTCCCTAGACCACAGGACAAATCAGTTATAGGATCCAGGTGGATCTACAAGATCAAGTATGTTGCAGATGGCAGCATAGAGAAGTTCAAGGCCAGATTTGTAGCTATAGGGTAAGCACGAAAGAAAGGGATCGATTATGAGGAAACGTTCGCCCCTGTAGCTCGCTACACTTCTATCAGATCCGTCATCTCTCTAGCAGTGCAGATGGCATGGGAGATTCACTAGATGGATGTTAAGACATCGTTCTTGAATGGGGTGATAGAGGAGGTAGTGTACATAGAACAGCCAGAGGGCTTCGAGACACATGAGCAGGAGACTCATGTTTGTAGGCTTAAGAAAGCCTTGTATGGGTTAAAAAAGCCCCAAGGCATGGTATGGGCAAATTGGTAGCTACTTGCAGAAGATGGGGTTCGTCAAGAGTGACGCAGATCCCAATCTCTACTACTTGAGAGTAGGGGATGAGCTGTTAATTCTAGTATTATATGTGGATGATTTGTTTCTTATTGGATCATCTAAGCTCATGAAGGACTGCAAGGAGAATCTGGCTACAAAATTCGACATGAAGGATCTGGGGCAGATGCACTATTTTCTTGGATTAGAAGTCTGGCAGCAGAAGGGAGAAATCTTCCTGGGACAAGGAAGATACACTACAGAAATCTTGAAGAGATTTCAAATGGAAGACTGTAGACCCATTGCCACGTCAATGATTACTAACTGGAAGAAGATAGACACAACGGAGGATGATGAGGCTGATCCCACCTTGTAAATGCGGCTCATCGAATCATTGATGTATCTGGTCAATACTAGACTAGACATCTGTTATGCAGTGAATACCCTCAGTCAGTTCATCGTGGAACCAAGGAGGGCTCACTGGGCAACAGCCAAACATGTTCTCAGATATCTAAAGGGGACATTCGAGTATGGATTGAAGTACACCAAGGGCAATGAGGTCCAGTTGAGTGGGTTTACAGATGCAGATTGGCTGGAAGCACAGTGGATCGAAAGAGTACCAGTGCGTACTCTTTCAATCTCGGATAAGGAATGACCTCCTGGTGCAGCAGGAAACAGAAATCCGTCGCACTAAGTTCAATCGAGGCTGAGTATATGGCAACAAGCACAACTTCGTGCGAGGTCATATGGATTTGTAAATTACACTTGAACCTACTTAAGAAGAGGATGGAACCGATCGAGATTATGTGTGATAATCAGAGTTGCATTAAGCTCTCTAAGAATCCCGTGTTTCATGACCAGTCGAAACACATTAACATTTGGTGCCACTTCATCGGGGACTGTGTCCAACGAGGAGTAGCATAGTTGAGGTACACTCCTACAGGGGAATAGGTGGTAGATATCCTCACCAAGGCTCTGACTCCTGAGTAAGATTAAGTTCACTTACTTTAGAGAGAAGATGGGGATGGTCGAGAACCCCTTCCATTAGAGGAACGGGTGGTCTTCAGAGACATAGGGAGCTGCAGTACGGATGAGGCAGTGGCAGAGACAGTGTCACTGGCAACAGTACAGAGGGCAGCAAGGCAGAGATGAGGGGCAGCAACCAGGACATCATTAGTGCAACAGATGTTGTAGAGACAAAGCAGTAGAGTGGTATCTTGCTTGAACACTTTCCTCACTAAGAGGGAGTGTTGATTTTATAGCATCGAGAAGTGTTCCAAGTCTCAAATTTGGTGGAGAAGCTTGGACAACAGTTATCCAGAGAACCCAGAAATTGTTTGTGGAAATTTCACTCGGATCTTGCTCTATTAAAATAATGAATTATTTTAATGCAGACCCTAAGTCTAAACTTAGGGAAATTAAATAATTAAAGGGTATTAATAAAGCAGAGTGTGAATCTTCTAGAATGTGAATCTTCTAGAAAACGAAAATCAAGTCATCTTTTAATCTGAGCCATTGATTAAAGATATAATCTTGGTCGTTGATTCATCAGTGAGAATACTATAAGAAGAGGCTTGAGGATCATTTGGAAATCAAGCCAGGGATATTCTCAGTACCCAAAGGAAATCGATCCTGAAGTAAGAGAATTCGATTTCAATGGTTGAGTTTGTAGAGGCGGGATTGCAGAGGCAGAAGGAGGAGGGAGAAATCAGCAGATGGAGAAGGAGAAGGTAGAAGGGTGAAGGGAAGGGTATGTTGAGCAGCAACACCATCCCCTCCATGCAGAGTTATGGAGTCCAGGGAGGGATTGCGCAGAGCATATAGGCTAATGACGTAGAGGGTGTAGGAGGTCACCCCGAGGGTCGAAAATACTTCCGGTGTGTCCGAAAAATTCATGCCATGTGTATGCTAATTTTACTTTGCTCACAAGGACTTTTGTAAAAGAACTTTTCATTTCTAAAGATAAATAGAAACCCTCATCTGCTGCACCGGTTTTCCCACATTGGGTTTTTCCAAGGACTATTGTCCAAAAATAACTGTGTTCATATGGTTGTTTCTATTGTGCTAATTGTGTAATTTCTGTTCTTCTACTTTTTGTTAGAGTGAAGTACTACAGCTGTGTTTATTTCAAAATTTACTGAAGCATCTGTAAATAACTTATCTAATAAGTAGGAGAAATAAATCAATCACTGCAGAAATAATTTTCAGATCTGAAAATTTCACACTACTGCGCCTTCGCACAGCAGTACCTTCTCATTTCATACTTGACCGAATTGCAGACCACTGATCTATTTATAGTTGATGCCCAAGGTAATTATCTGACCTGTCATGTAGGCGAGTTGACGTGACTGTTGGAGAAGTTAATTAATTCCATCTTGAGACCGACTTGCAATGATATGCTTGTGCTTGTCTTGGAGGGTCTTTTGACTCTTTTAATGACTTATATAAATGTGTAACATACCCAAGAAGGGTCCTTCATACATGACATATACTCAATTTGACTTTTATGACTAGATGACAAATAGTAAAGGCTCACAATGGGAGCCATCACTAAAAATAAAATTCCTTGCTCATGAAACACATGAGACTGTTGGAAAATCAAAGCAGTTATATTAGGGTTTGATTCTCCGATCTTGATAATTACTTGTGAGTGTGTTGGCTTCTTGTATTTATTTATTATCTTATCTTACATCAAGAAATTACCATATTATGTGTCTATGAAGATCACAAAACAAGAGACACAAGATGCAGGCACTATGCCAGGGAAAAATCCCCCTCAAGGGAAAAATCCAGTCAAAATAATTCTTCCTTTCAATAGTATTCTTTAAGACTCTTCACCCTAGACATATACCATACCTTCCCTCCACACCAAGTCAGCCTCCCAGATCTTCGACCCCTTTCCAGCAACTTCGACTAAGAAAAAACTTCCAACAACAAGAACCTTCCAACAATAGCGAAACTTGGAAGACTTCAATCTCCCAATCTAGGGCACGAAACAGAAAGAGAGAGGCACCAAAAGTTCTTCCTCTCCTTAGACTTCCCCAAACTCGCACTTCTTTCGGCTTCCCGGCAACAGACTTCGAACTTCTTTAGCTATGCTTGAGATATCGAACTAGCTTGAGAGATGATGCTCCAAATGACTTCGACTAGCTTGTATTTATAGGCTTCTTATGGGTGGAATAGGTGTCCTTTGGTCGATTTGATCTCTTCTAGGCCGACTTGGTGTGGAGGATACATAAATCATATTTAACTCAATTCTTAACCTTTTTACATGATTCAAAAGCCCAAGAAGGGTCTCTTTGAATGTACAATGACTCTATAAACTTAATATTAACCCTAGGAGTCCACAATGGGGACTTTGACTAATATGATGATGACCCAAACATGAAACCCATGCTTTAATAAGTCATTGTTACAATAATAAAATACTTTCTCTTTATTCTTTTGACAAGTACATTTCATGATGACTCAAATACATTAAATGAAGACCAAACCTAGTTACAATTTCCAACACTTCCTCTTAACTAAGGAGGTATTCATCATATACAAATAAAATAGAAAATCTCAAACTATATGAAACACTGAAGAACTTTAGGCACCACAATGCCATGGACTAGATTCTTGACCAGGGCAATCTATCCAAGTGGGAATAAGGTGGACTCAAGCTTTCAGACCCTTTAGGTACTGTCAAGCTTACTTGCTAACCACCAACCCATGGATCTAGGTACGTATCCATGGTCAAAGCTTTATGACCCATGCTCACCCTTCCCTACTTTGGGACCTAGATATCAACACAAAGTGTCGGCCAAATGTCCTCCCAGGCAATGCTTCACTCGCAAAGCCTCAACAAATCTCTTCCATTTCCTTATCATCAATACAATCAACAATGTTTACCAAACCCTGTAGGTTTCTTAGCTACTCAAACTTCTTATTCGGAAGAGCCTTTTTTAGTATTCCTGCTACCTGTTCATCTTTCGAGACATACTCCAACTTCAAGATCCCATCCTACACCAAGTTCCTAATAAAGTAGAACTTATTATTGATATGCTTCGTCCTAGCATGAAATACTGGATCTCCAGACATCTTGATACAACTTTGATTGTCACAATTTATCACAGTAGGACACAGAGACTTCTCAAGAAAGTCCGTCAGAAGCTTCCTCAACCAAACAACCTTCGTTCTTACTTCACATGTAGCCACATATTCTGCCTCGACACTACTCAATGCAACGGGTTCTTGCTTCCTACCCATCCATGAGATCACAACAACTCCCAGACTAAAACATCCTTCAGTAGTGCTCTTTCCATCGGTCTTACTACCAGTCCAATCAGAGTCTGTGAAGCCAATTAGCTTGACTTCTTTACTGTAATATTCCTAATGGTAAATTACAATAATAACAGGAACTCAAAAGACATTAACAAACAACAAATGAAATTACACCATCAGAACACAAATTGAGCTGAGCTCTTTTATTAATTTGAGGAAAATGTGTACAATGGAGGTGCTAGAATGAACTTGGGCTTGCTCAAGACAAGTTGAAGATAGCCTCTAAGACAAGCTAGAAATCACCCTCAGAAAGCACACTGCGTGGTTGTAGCTCTGCATTGTCCCTGACCAGAAATGTTGTTGCTGCTCCAAAATATTTGTTGTTTGGGCCTGCAATACTGCTCAAAAAATTTCGAGATTTTAACCACAGAATCTACTCAGAAAACAGACAATAACCCGCGAAGGGTTTGTCAAATGCTCAACCTCGGAAATTGGCCCTCTTTGGCTTGGCTCACTGATCTGCTGGGAAGTTCATTCCTGCTGGAAATTTTTCTGTTGAAGGTCACCAAAATGCCTGGAAAATCCCTGTTATGGATCTCTAAGCCTCCCCACCAAGTCTCCTCCAAAATCTCCTCTTACTCCCCAAGCTCCCGAAGTGATCCCTTCACTAACTGCGTAGCCTCTACGTTGTTGTAGATGCCACTGCGTTGCTAAAGAGATGACCACGTCGTGGATGAAATCTCTGCTGCTGGAAATGATCGACTATGGCAAGACACCTCCCATGCGCTGGCACTCGAAGTCCACCGAAGTTGAGGCTGGTATCTCAGCTCGAAGACACCCGATGTGCTAAACAACACTGGCGTACTTGGCTTCCTGCTCAAGCGTGCTCTGTCAAAGAAAAATTCGAAATGGATGATTGAATGAACAAAATGAACTTGCTTGCTTCCTTTTGTCCCAAGCTGCCCAACGTTCCCTTGGGCCCCACCTCATGACTGTGATGCCTCCTCTTCAATCCAATCACTGCGTTGTCCCCATGTGCTATGCAGTCTCCTCTCATTGGGCTATCGTTCTCCACTAGAGCCGCAATTTTTGCCTTAGGCTAATGTGAAATGCTTATAGTCTATTAAGTCTTATTCTTGGGTCCCCAAGCCCACATTCTTTTGGCCAAAACTTTAGCAAAATACAAATTTGACAAAAAATAATATTCTAATTAGCAGAACTGCTAATTAGGAATATTACAGTCCTCCCCGCCAAGATTTTGCTTGTCCTCAAGCAACTGCAGTGATGGGTGTGTGAAAATTTATGAAACTACTTAACATAAATTTCTACTGCAGAAATCTGGTTTACTTCTCCTACTTGTGTTTTTAATTATACAAGTTATTTTCAGAAATATTTAGAAAATAGCGAAGTATACACACTGCAGATCTACACATACATACAGATCAAGTACTGAAGAATAAAGCACACATGACAAAGGACACACAATATTTGTTGGACAATGTCCCCAGAAAAACCCAATGCGGGAAGACTGGTGTAGCAACTCTTAGAGGGTTTTCTTATAATGCAGAATGTCTGAATACAATCAAGGGCACCAGTAGTGGTTTGCCCAACAGAGAAATCACGACAGATGTACCTCTATCACTCGAAGACAAAAAATATGGTTGATTCAGCCGAATATGAAGAACCCCAACGGGTGCCTACACAGTCACTGCGTCACCTTTCAGTGTGCTTGCTTCAGTCTTTCTGGAATGTTGAAAACGAGCCTTTTCTGGCCCACTAGAACCCCAGCACAACCTCTCCCAGCCTCTACCTCGACCTTTCCTAACCAGCACTGCTCCTGCGTCACCCCTCTGGGCTTAGCGCTGCCTCTGTGTCAGCCTCTGTGTTGTCTCTATGTGAGTCTGGATGGGCTATGTCCCTCCTGCTGGGTCTCTGCGCTTCCTGGTATGGATCTACCTCTTTGCCTATGTATTCTTTGCCTCATATCTGAATAATCCCTCGCCAATCTTCCCATGACCTACGCTGCAAGCTCACTCGAAAATTCTCAGCAAAACGCACCCCAGAATTTCGACTTAGCTCAAGTGCTACCGCTATGTGTGTTTTCTCAAATTGACCCCAAGCCTTCCTTTATTACTTTTCTCATTGAAAAATCAACGACCGTGATCTAATCTCTAATCGACAGCTAAGATTAGAAAAGACATGATCCACGTCACTTAGAACATTCTCACCCACATGTCTAAATTAATTCACTTTAATTATTTAATTTCCCGAAGTTAGACATAGGGTCTCCATTAAAATATTAATATTTTGAATAACTTAGGTTCTGGGTGGAATTTCTCTAAACGATTTCTAGGTCTTGGAGATCTCATTTGCTCTAGCCCCTCCACAAAATTTCAGAGCTAGAGCACATCCGATGCTACCCAAAAATCAAGAGGGTGCTAGAGGATTTATCTCCCTCCCAATTAGCATCCTCATCTGGTAAATTCCTCCAACTGATCAAAAACTCCTTGACCACTCTGTTCCTCAAATGCCTCTCCCGGGAATCCTAAATGACCTCCGGTTGTAGCACCAAGTACCCCTCATCATCTATAGGGGGTAACTTAGTAGCTACTATAATCTTGTAAATTTTTGCAGATGTTCTATGCTTGATGCAACTTTACTTTTTATCCCAATATCAGTCAGCAATCACATAAACAAGAAAGTAACATGCTGATAGAACATACCAGTAGATCGACAGAAGACGAGCCAAAATATATAAGTGTGTTGGTGCATTACGACGATCAATAGGATGGTTCAACCAACAAAGTCTCAATACGGTCAGCCAACCAGAAGTATCACACAACCCTCTAGGACAGCCAAATCAGTCAACCCCAAAAGTCAACGAAAGTCAATGCGGTCACAGTCAACGATCAACGCAAACAGCAACAACAAGAAAGTCAATACAGCCAAGTCAAATTCAACGTCCAACCTCAGTTTTTGTGCCAAAAAATGCAGATTGATGAGTTAGAATTTTTGGGAGAGTTTCGTGTCAATTTGACCAAGCGTTGACCAAAGTCAACGTTGGTCAATTTTGCACTGGAAACCCTAGACAGTTCGAAACCCTAGCTGTTGCTTTTTCCCACATGTGAGTGAAGAAGAGACTCCAATAGATGATCGAACCAATCAGATGAGGAGAGAGAATGTGATTGATGGATGAGTGAAAATGACCTCCAACGTTGACCTATTTATATCCATCAGTGAGGGTGTGTGACACAACTGCTGGGGCTTCAAGCCTACATTTCATTTCAGGCCGACCTACACATTTTGAATAAATTCAAAATAAATGTTCTGCTCATCGGATCAAGATGATCTTTAGATTGATCTTGCACCTCTCCGAAAGAGGAATCCAATAAAAATATTGGCATCTTCATCTGAGCATCACAACATGGAGTTTGGACCTAGTTGTCCAAAATTAACACTCCCTCTCAACTAGGGAGAGCTCCATCCACCTGTGCCATCCAAACATCGTGCATCATCCCGCCGTAACTTGCTTTGTTGGCTTCTTTATTTCATAACAAGAGTGGGTCAGTCACAAAGACATCATTCCCCACTGACAAATTCAGCCCAGAGGTCCGAAACCTCTATAGGACTCAAAGAGTCTCATACCAACCCGAAGTTGTTTTGTCTGACCCGAAGTTAGTAGGAGGTCTGAAACCTCACTAGACTTGATCCCAGATCAAGTGGTTGGACACGTGCCATCCTAGATAGAGAGTACGACAATCTCTGATGCGTCCATCAGTCTTTTCTACTAGTCTCTAGATTTTCCCACCTCACTGGCCAAATGAGAGGTACTTCCCATGAGCCCAAGACTCAATGGGTAGGATGCATATGGGGCACAGATCATGAGAGGTGAACCAACTCAATATCATAACAGTGGGGCAGAAGCACCACAAGGTTTGGCAAGCCTAGCCTCGTGTGTGCTTATAGCTCCGAGAAGCTATCCCCAAAGCCCCCCAGAGCTCCCAGAGCTCATCGTCCAACATGATCCTCATAATAGGGTCGTTCCACGATACCAAGATTCTCATGGAAGGTAAGGAACTTGACCTTCCCCAGGGGCTTTATGAGAATATCTGCGACCTGCTCATCAGTTCCTATATGATCGAGCCTTACGACGCCTCGTTGTACCATATCCTGGATAAAGTGGTACCTGATATCGATATGCTTGGATCAATCGTGGAACATGGGATTCTCGGACAACCGAATCCCACTTTGGTTATCATAGAGTATCACGGTGGTATCTAGCACATGCCCAAATAGCTCATTGAAGAGCTTTCGCAACCAAACTGCTTCACAAAAGGCCATACTCGTTGCAATGTATTCGGCCTCCGCGGTGCTCAAAGCCACCAACTTCTGCTTCCTGCTCATCCATGATATCGAAGTAGAACCAAGTGTGAAGCAGCATCTCGATGTGCTCTTACGATCCACCACACTTCCAGCCCAATCGGCATCAGTATATCCATGGAGTGTCACGCTCCCAGCAATGTATCTCAGCCCATGGTTTATCGTGCCCCGAAGATATCTCAACATATTCTTGGCACCAACCCAGTGAAACCAGTGAAAGTGATGAGGCTCAAGCATATGTTGACTCAAAGTGTTCACTGCAAAACATACGTTCGGACGGGTGTTCACTAAGAACATCAGGGCCCCTACGAGTTGACGATACTCAGTAGGATTTGCTAGCACAGGCCCAGCAGCGCTGCCACTCAACTTCTTAAAGTTGAGCTCCATTGGTGTCGACACGGACTTACAGTCCACCATTCCAAATCTTTGCAGAAGCTTCACAATATATTTTCGTTGAGAAAGGAAAATCTCGCCAGGTCTCTGCCAGACCTCCAGGCCTAGGAAGTAATGCATCAGTCCTAGGTCCTTCATCTCGAACTCAGCAACAAGCTCCCTCTTGCACTGATGAATGAGAGGGTCAGCACCTGTCAGGAAGAGGTCGTCCACATACAGCACCAGAATGAGAGGCTTCTCTCTATCAACCTTGAAGTAAAGGTTTGGATCAACATTACTACGAGTGAAGCCCAGCTTCATCAGGTAGCTATCTATCCTCTCGTACCAAGCTCTGGGTGCTTGATTCAACCCATAGAGGGCTTTCTACAACCTGCAGACATGGGTGTCCTGATCTTGGACTTCGAACCCCAGAGGTTGCTCCACATACACTTCTTCCTTTATCGCACCATGCAGAAATGCGGTCTTCACATCCATCTTATGAAGACTCCATCCTTGCGTAGCAGCAAGGGCTATGATAGATCGGATGGCGGTATATCAGGCCACAGGTGCAAATATATCATCATAGTCTACGCCTTCCTTTTGAGAGAAGCCTTGGGCAATGAATATTGCCTTGAACTTTTCAGCAGTGTTCCACGGGGACGCGTCCCCCAGGGTGGGGAACGCGCTCCCCCGCTCCCCCACGCTCCCGGGATGGGGAAACTCCTGGGGAAACTTTCCCCACATCCCCTTTTTTGGAAAACTTGGGGAAACTCTAGGGGGGCATTTTTCTGGTGACAAAATGTGTCTCTCTTGTGGGGGGGACGAGGGGATGCAGGGCAGATGCAAGAGGGACGCATCTCGAATTTTTTTCACTAATAACAATTAAAAAAAAAAACAAATTTTGTATTTCACCATTTTCTATGTTTATTTTTAGTTCAACTTTCTATGGCTATTTTAGACTTCAAATGTCATTGTCATATGATGAATTTAATTTTTGATGTGCATTCCGTAGTTTCAATTGTCAAATATTGAATTTAATTTAGATGTACCTTGCATAATATTAATGCCCATTGCCAAATGATGAATTTAGATGGAACACTGCATAATGTCAAATGATAGATTCAATTTAGTAATTTATTTTTAGATTTACATTGATGATTGAAGAAATGTCAAATGATAATTTTACTTCACAATAGTCTAATACAAAATTATAATCATATTTAGATATGCATTTCATAATTAATAAGATTTACTATCTACTAATTTAGTTATTAACATATAGTTGGGATTTTATTTTTTACTTTTATATATTAAATTTTTAATAATTTTATAATTTTTATGGCTCTGACGTCCCCCCGTTTCCTCGAAATTTACCTAAATTTTGGGGTTGCTTATATACGTCCCCCTTGTGCGTATCCCCGCTCCCACGTTTCCCCGTCCCGGAAACTCGGTGGAACATTGCTTTTCAGCACTTCCATCAGATCCATGCTTGATCTTATAGAGCCATTTCGAGGTGACAACTGCTTTGTCCTCTAGTCTTGGAACCACATCCCAGACATCATTCTTCATAATGGACTCATATTCTTCGTGCATAGCATCCTTCCAGACATGATGCTTTACAGCTTCCTCAAAAGATCCAGGCTTAGATTGTACGATAGTACTCATGGCTGCTAGATACCCTTGGTATCTATTCGGCTTCTTGCTTTCAGGGAATGTCCCCCTTGGGACCATATGTCCCTCGGCATCCTCGAGAGTGTCCTTGGACCATGATGGTCTCTTCCTCATTGAAGGAGGTGGATCAATAGGGTCAATCAGTCCTTCAACATTGGGCATCGTATCCTTTTGTTCTTCTTGATTTCCAGGCCTTGCTTCATGATCTTCCTCAGATCTCGAAAGATTGATTACTTTCCTCAGGGAAGCATCTTCGTCAAAGGTAACATCGTGGCATATCTCCACTTCCCTTTGACCAGGCGCATATACTCTATAGGCCTTTGAAGTTTCGCTATAGCCCACAAACATTTCCTTCTTTCCAGAAGCATCCAGCTTGCTCCTCTTCTCCTTTGGTACATGAAAATAAACAGGACATCCAAAAACTCTAAAATGTGAGACGTCAGGTTTCTTACCAGAGAAAACCTCTTCGGGAGTTTTGGAGTCTAGAGTGGAATGCAGGCATTGGTTTTGTATGTACACGACAGTGTTCGTAGGTTCTCCCCACAGAAACTTCGGTAGACCTTGGTCACATAGCATGGCACAGGCAGCTTCCAAAATGGTCCTGTTCTTTCTTTCAGCAACGCCATTCTGCTCAGGAGTATAGATAGTTGTGGTCTCCCTCTTGATGCCAGCGTCTCTGCAAAAGTTCTTGAACTCGTTTGTCTCATATTCAGTGCCATTATCGGTCCTCAATATCTTGATCTTCTTCCCTGTTGAATTTTCCACTAAGGCTTTAAAGGTACGAAACCACATGAAAGCCTCATCCTTCTTCTTCAAGAAGTATATCTAGGTTTTGCGAGAGAAGTCATCTATGAACGTCATATAATAAGAACATCCTCCCAAGGATGTCACAGGCAGCATACCAGACAAATCAGAATGTACTAATTGCAAGACATAAGAGATCTTTGTGACGCTTGAGGGGAAAGGTCCCCTTGTATGCTTTCCTTTGTCACAGCCCTTGCATACACCTTCATGATCATTTGTAAACTCGGGCATCCCCATCACCACCTTCCTTGCTTCGGGAAGGGCTTTGTAGTGAAGGTGTCCAAACCTCCGATGCCATAGTTCAGTCTGTCAGATAGTATCACATGTCATTGTTCCCAGTGGACTTCCTCCAACCTGGTAGAGTGTATCAACTCTAAACCCAATTGTGATAGCTTCCTTGAAACTCTTCTTCTAGATACACACCTTCCCATCAATGAATGTCACATTGAAACCTTTGTCTTCCATGGCCGAAATAGACACAAGGTTCTTCTTCAAATTAGGTACATAGAGTACATCCTGCAAACGGAGGACTTGACCTTAAGACAAGTGAAGGGTCACAGTCCCTGTCCCTTTCACGAGATATGTGGCATTATATCCAAGGATAATTTTCATATTAACATCCTTCTCAACCATGTCAGAAAGTGCTTCCTTGAACCCAGTGATGTGTCTTGAGGCACCACTATCTATCAACCAGACATCCATAGTGTCGGGTGGAGATGCAACAGAGAGGGCAGATACAAGAATGAATTCATTTCTTTTATCAATAACATTTGATTCCTCGTACCTGGAATTTCTCGACCTTTTGAAAGGTTGCCCATTTCTACCGGAGGGAGCCTTCCTCTTCCCCTTGAACCTGTTGTTCCTTTGATTTCCATTCCTCCGATTGTTGTTGTCATCATCATCAGGAGAATCCTTCTTGAAGGGGCATTCTCTAGCATAGTGATCTGGCTTGTGACAAGTGTAACACTTGCCTTTCTTTCCTTGGGCCCCTACTCTTCCTTTGTTCCTTGGATCACCAAAGTTCTTCTTCTTAGTATGAGCAGTGAAGGCAACATTTCCTTCATTTTCATATTCCTTCATCCTTGTCTCTTCTTGTACGCATCTTGATAATACTTCATCAAAATCAGGTATGACATTGTTATTGAGAATGGTAGTGTTGAATACATGCCATTCGGATGAGAGACCTCCAAGTACAGTGAGAACCATTTCTTGATCAACTATTGTCTCCCCAATAGCCAAAATATTATTCCTGATTTCGGTCAGCTTCAGAAAATATGATTGAATGGATTCATCCCTGAATTTCTTCAGATTCTTCAATTGGTTCTTAAAGAATAGGACTTGATTTGCATTGTTGGCCTTGAACATGTTGACCGAATTATCATACATCTCCTTGGATGTGCCTAGCTCAGAGATGTAGGCAACCAGACTCTTATGAACTGAGTCCCTGAACATCAACTTTGCTTTGATTTCCCCCTTCTTGTACTTAGTCTTGATGGCAACAGTTGCAGTGGATGGAGGCTCTTGGATTTTACCCTGCACATTGTCCATGACATCTTGGTCTTCCAACATAAGATCCAATGTCATCTTCCAAGCATGGAAGTCTTCCTTCCCAGTCAATTTATTATCAGCTTTAAAGCCATTGTAGTTTGAGGTACCCATGCTCTTCTTTGGTGATTGCTACAAACTAGGGCTTTGTCTTCACCTTAGCTCCAATACCATGTAAATTTTTGTAGATGTTCTATGCTTGATGCAACTTTACTTTTTATCCCAATATCAGTCAGCAATCACATAAACAAGAAAGTAAAATGCTGATAGAACATACCAGTAGATCGACGGAAGACAAGCCATAATATATAAGTGTGTTGGTGCGTTACGACGGTCAATAGAATGCTTCAACCAACAAAGTCTCAATATGGTCAGCCAACCAGAAGTGTCATACAACCCTCTAGGACAGCCAGATCAGTCAACCCCAAAAGTCAACGAAAGTCAACACTGTCATAGTCAACGGTCAACACAAACAGCAACAGCAAGAAAGTCAACGCAGCCAAGTCAAATTCAACGTCCAACCTCGGTTTTTGTGCCAAAAAATGCGGATTGATGAGATCGAAGTTTTGGGAGAGTTTCGGGTCAATTTGACCAAGTGTTGACCAAAGTTAAGCTGGTCAATTTCTGCGCTGGAAACCCTAGATAGTCTGAAACCCTAACTATTGCTTTTTCCCACATGTGAGTGAAGAAGACACTCCAATAGATGATCGAACCAATCAGACGAGGAGAGAGAATGTGATGTGATGGATGAGTGAAAATGACCTCCAACGTTGACTTATTTATATCCATTAGTGAGGGTGTGTGACACAACTGTTGGGGCTTCAAGCCTACATTTCATTTCAGGCCGACCTGCACATATTTTGAATAAATTCAAAATAAATGTTCTACTCATCGAGTCAAGATGATCTTTAGATCGATCTTGCACCTCTCCGAAAGAGGAATCCAATAAAACTATCGGCATCTTCATCTAAGCATCACAACATGGAGTTTGGACCTAGCTGTCCAAAATTAACAAATCTGTTGTCCCAAGGCCTTCTTCAGGCAGGATACATGGAAAATGTTGTGCACTCGGCTCCCCGGGGGTAGCTCCAACTCGTAGGCTGTGAAAATTCCGCTACCCGAAATCATACTATAACAATTGATTAGATTTCTTCTATTTGTTATTTTACTGAAAATTTATTTATCGTGTACTACGATAAATATCGAAATAAAATACACTGCAGTCTTCACAATTAAAAATTCTGCAGAAAGTAAATGTAAGGAAAAATGCTAGCACAAGTACAATCACAGTAACATAGTTATTTTTGGACTATCGTCCCCAAAAAAACCTAATGTGGGAAAACCGGTGCAACATATGAGGGTTTCTTTATTATTCTTTAGCAAAATCTCTTGTCCAAAATACAACCAGCAGAATAGAAGAGGAATGTCTGTGAGAAATCTACAAACAAATTTTCTCACGCTCCACAGTGAAATTCTGACCCTAGAGAGGCCCTATAGCCTCATTGTGTCTCACTACGTCAGCCTCTGCGCAATCACATCGTCACAGCCTCTTCGTTGTCTCTGTCACTACGTCATAGACTCTGCGTTGTCCCTCCTCTGCGCTACTTCCTCCCGCCTGATCTTGCACTCTTGACTCTTGTTGATGCCCTCTCTCTCCAACCTGCAACTCTCCCTCTAATTCGATTGTCTCTTGCCGAACTTCAACCAGTGAGAAAATCGATCTTCTTGGGCAACTGTGTATCTGCCTGGTATATTTCCAAACGCCCATCGAAGTCCTTATAATATTCTCGTTGAGAAATCAACGACCCGGATTAAAACATAATCAAGGGATAAGATTAATTTGACTTGATCTTCGTCTTTTTCTAGAAGATTCATACCTAGTTCTATTAATACACTTTAATTATTTTAATTCCCTAGGTTTAAACTTAGGTTGCCATTAAAAATAATTAATTATTTTAATAAAACCTCATCTGGGTGGAATTTCCAAAAACGCTTTCTGGGTATTTTGGAATGCATGCGTCTAAGCCTCCGTGCAAAATTTGAGACTTAGAGCACATCTGATGCTACCATAAATCAACAATACCTCTTAGCGAGGAATGTGCTCTATTAATGCAACCTGCCGAAGCATCACCCTAACTCTGTAACATCTCCCTCTACACTGCTGATGTCTGACACTGCTGGCCACCAACTACTGTGCTGTTGCTGACCCTGCATACTACTACCAATTGCATCTACACTGCAACTCCCTCTCATCTGCTGCTGCTACAAATTATGACCCATCTATTTCTGCTATTGAAACGGGTTCTCTACCATACCCATCTGCTCCCTGAAATGAATGAACTTAGCTCTTCCTAGAACCTTTGTGAGTACGTCTCCTACTTGATCTCCTTTGGGGACATACTACAGTTGTACTGCTCCACGCTGAACAAAGTCTCTGATAAAGTGACATCTAATATCTATCTGTTTCGACCGATCATGATATACTGGATTCTCAGAGGGCTTGATACAACTCTGATTATCACAGTAAACACTCGTCGTTTCCATATTCTTCCTGAACAAGCCCACAAGCAACTTCCTAAGCCATATTGCTTCGCACGTTGCTGTGTTGGATGCCATATATTCTTCTTCTGCTGAGCTCAGAGCCACCGACTTCTGCATCTTGCTGCACCAAGATATCATTCCTGAAGGCGGGAAGCAGTGATAAAGGGATCAAAGTCAAGAAGGAGGAAGAGGAAGATGTGACTCTCACATCTAAGGGACAACAAGGGAAACAGAGAAGGAAGAAGAAGGACCTCTCGAAGGTCAGATGCTTCAGATGTGGGGAAATGGGACACTTCGCCACACAGTGCCCTCTGAAAAAGAAAGGCAAAGAAGAATCTGACTCGAAAGTTGCTCCAGCTAAGGTTGATGAGGATGAGGATGATGATGATGGATGTGCCATGAGTGTTCATGCACCTAAGAAATGGGGCGATATGGAGCTGTAGATTAAAGCTACAGTGAGGGGCAGGATCCTTGAGGTGCCCAAACTCTTGGATCGCATACGACTGCAGGAGCCCTTAATGACAGTCGCAGAATGACGGAAGTAAGTTGGTGCGAGGGTTGATGGAGCAACAGAGGCAAAGCTAGAGTGCCAAAGTCTGAAGCAACAGAGAGCAGAGGCAACAACAACATAGCAACAACAACGCAGTGCACAGTGGTACATCACACTATAGAGTAGTGCTTACGCAGTGTAGAGCAGCAGCAGCGCAGTAGCGTCAAAGGGCAACGCAGATTAGTAGTAGAGGAAGCTTCAGCATCGAGGTGCATCCAGACTGACTAGTATGTTAGGATTTGGGATGTCTTTCAGTTTCTTAACAATCAACAACTGAGTTGCAGTGCGGCAGTTAGTAGTGGCAGTGCTATGGGCAGCATGATACAACATTTTGAGAGGGAGTTGCAGTACAAATGCAGCAATGACAGTGGCAGAGTCATGGGAAGCAGTACAGATTGCGACAACGCAATGGATGAGGGGCAGTAGTCCGAGCATCAGCAGCGCAGAGGACCGATGTCGTGGATCAGGGTGATGCTTCTGGTGAGAAGTATTGCTAGAGCACATTCCTCACTAAGAGGGAGTGTTGATTTTTGGGTAGCATCGAATGTGCTCTAGTCCGAAACTTTGTGGAGCAGCTAGAACACATGAGATCTCCAAGACCCAGAAATCGTTTGGAGAAATTCCACCCAGAGTGAAAGTTATTCAAATAATTAATTATTTTAATCGAGCCTAAGTTAAAACTTAGGTAATTAAAATAATTAAGGTGAATTAATTTAAATATGGGTGAGAAGCTTCTAAGTGACGAGGATCAAGTTTGTTTTAATCTTAGTCGTTTATTAATGATTAGATCACGACCGTTGATTTCTCAATAGGAAAAGTATAAAGGAAGGCTTGAGGATTAGTTGGAGAACACACACAGAGTGAATCTTGAGATTGAATTCTTCTGACGGAGTAGTGCTCATACGAAGATAAGGTCTAAGTGATTAAGTGCAGTGAGGGGCAGAAGCAGTGATTGGTCGGAGGATCTTCTCCAAGTCCAAGAGTACATAACAGAGAGGTAGCAGAGACAACAGAGGAAGTAGTGCAGCCACCAGGAGAAGTGACACAGTCCCTAAAAAGGGTGATGCAAGCCCACGCAGGGACTGGGAAGTGTTTCCAAGAGACAGTCTGAGTTTTGCTGGAGATTGGGGTTTCTGAGTCGGGAGGGTTGAAACTTGATTTTCCGAGAAGCAAATTGATTCTGAGAAGAGGTGATGCAGTCTACAACCATCCCCACGCAAGCCTGCGCAGAGGCAGTGCAAAGGGAGCTGGGGTTTCACCAGTTTAGATCTGGATCAACCGGGACTTGCAGTGTGAGGTAAAACTCACTATTTTTGTCTGTTGTGAATTCTCTGTACTAGATGGCCAACAAGGTATCATGAGATTGTACTCAGAAAATTGTTGCGTAATAATAAAAAGCGTCAGATTTGCTACATCGGTTTTCCCGCCTTGGGTTTTTCCGAGGACGTTTAGTCCAAAAATAAGTGTGTCCTTTCTGTGATTGTCTCATCTTATTTTCTGTACTTGATCTGTATATTGGCGTAGGCTGCAAACTGCAGTGTATTTTCATTAATGTTTTCTGTAAATAACCTGTAATTTGAAAATACAAGTAGGCAATGCAAATCAGTTAACTGCAATAGGATATTTGTTTGTTAGATTCAGAAATTTTCACATCAAGAAGGCAATTCGATTTTGTTGAGTAGGAGGTTGATTCAGTAGCTAGAGGCCAAGATAATTTTCCTGAGGGCTGGAGGATCACTTCTAGAGGCAACAATAGGCAGAACGGCTTGATCAAAGGCAGATTCAGGCTGTGCATGTGAGGGTATGCACAAGAACTGTGCAGAGGCTTGCGCAAGGGTTCTTAGAGGGCCAATTTTCTAAAGCAGGTTGTGTCGGGACTGCTTGTGGAGAGAAAAAAAATTCTCTCTAATAATTTTGGCCAAATTATTTGTTGAGGATAGCCAGTTTGGCATCCAGATTGTACTAAAAATTTTCATTGCTTTATAATAATAATAAAACCCTCATCTGTTGCACCGGTTTTCCCACATTGGGTTTTTCCGGGGACATTTGTCCAAAAATAACGGTGTCGTTTTATTGTGTGTGTGCTCTATATTTCTCAGTTCCAGTATTTATTTACTACGACATTTTTATGGTGAAAATTACAGTTGTGTTTTTATTTGTTGTTTCTCGCAGCAAATAAACTGCAATTAATATTAATCAGTTAGACTAATAATTTCCAGTTGCTACAATAGAGTTGAAAATTTCGCATGAATCCTACTTCAATCAATGTGGAATGCCTCATAAAACCCCTTTCATATGCTTTAATGTCCTATTGAGGAGGATATCCCTTCTTTAGAGAGGAAAATTCATGATCTAATCAACAATTGTCATTTTTTTCAACCATTGAGTGGAACACTTATAAGGAAACCTTCCTTGACCATACAAGTGTTTCTATTGCCACATGCTGTCATTGCAAGCAAGGGAATTACTTATTTCTCCTCTTTCCTTGTCACATGTCATGCCTCAGGCCTCCTCCAATGTGGGATGTTTTGCTTCTCTTGCCTTTGAGTGCATAAAATGGGTCCATTATACCATTTTTCATCTTCATAAGCAAATACCTTAACTTTGATGGTTTGATCATGTCAACAATGCCACATGGCATTTCCTCAACCAAAGTGTTTTCCTTCAAATATGTAGAAAAACCTTCGAACAATGTATCTTTAACCCCAAATGCCTCAAAATTTTAAATATGCCTCCGAATATGTTGAAGCTCCTCCATTATGGTTATTTCTCATCCCTTCTTGTCTTCAACATGTCCTAGACACTTCCTTGAAGAGGGAATTCATCTTGTTATGCTCATTAACATGTTATCTCACCAAATGTCATTCTGTGGAGCTCCATAAAGTAGGGTGTTTTCTCCTTGGGTTGTGTTTGACCCCTTACCTCAGCATAAATCATTCCTTGGACATCTTCTGAGCTATAGGGAGTTCATCTTCTAGGGTTGCTTCTTTCTCACACCATCCATCCTTGTACTGTTGAGCCTTGGTTTCAACCTAGGAACAAGGCTCTACATCATTGATGTAAGAACAAGAAATGTAAGCCATGTAATCATGCCTTAAATGTGTCAAGTGTGCCCAAGTGGACTCTCATGATGAAATGTGCCTCCATAAAAGCTTCCATCAAAACAACCATACTCCTGCTACACTTTTGTTCATCTTGGATGTTGAAAGGTGCTTGGGCAAGATAGAACAAGGAGCATGCCCTACAAGTCTCTCATCACAATCTATAATTGCCACTAAACTCCAAATATCTTCTGTTGCACTGGTGAGATAAGAAATCCCATGAAAATGTTTTGCATTTTTGTATTGTAACACATTATAAGTTTATATCTGAAGGTCTTAGTCCAAGTTGCATGAAACAGGGAAACATGTGCTAGTTTCTGAAATGTGAATGCTTAGAAACATGACCCTGGGCACATGAGGGAAACATGGTATATAAAATATACAGAATATATAGATACATAGTCATTTTTATTTTAAATAATACATTACCTTGCAAGAAAATAAGAATGATGCACATAAATGACATTTTAGGAAATCCATGTCTATTTTAGGATACCCATGTTTATATTAGCTCTTGTAGATGATTACATATTGCAAAATCCCATATTTTGGTGGTCTTGACTCTTGACTAATGCCAATCCCATACCCTCATACATGATAGAATCTAGTGGAAATGCTACAACTTGCCAACCCTGAAACCCTACAAATTGGTTAGTTTGCTAAATTCTGAAATTATGGGATATGAAATTCTACTTTCTCCACATGAAGTCCGATGAGGTTGGAACCACTCAAACATCCTGAAACAATTAATGGTAATGCTAAAATTTTAACTAATAATTTTACTTTAAGAATTTAGTATTACCTTCAGTTACCAAGATGACAAACTCCTTAGTGCTCAATCCCCTATCTTTGTTTTGTCTTCATTGGCACATACACGATGATATTTTCCTATTGTCTGATGCCCCTCTTAGGCACTTTCATGGGCTCAGAAAATTCCAATTTAGTGTGGGAAACATCACTGGAAATGGCCAAAACACCTTGGAAACTCTGTCATCCATACTGTACAACGTTTCTAGATTTGAAAATGTCATGATACAACCAGTGGCATTTCCAAGGCATTTCTTACCCGTTTTGGCATTTCCAGGCATTTCAGGTACTAGGAAATTGCCAAATTAGGCATTTTCTGATGTTAGGGCTTAATTATTTTGCTTCCTCCTTTCAAAAGATTATTCAAAAGAGTTATGTACCAAAGTCAATGCTAAAGGTTATGTTCTTGTTAGAGATGGAAAAGAGATTTCAGCTTTGGCTACTTCTGACATTGTTGCAGCAAAGAACAGATGATTCATTGTACTATATTCTCCTTTGTAAATATTGCTTTCTTTGCAGTATAAAAAGTAATTTCTCCAAAATAGGTGAATTGAATCCGGCTCCTTCAAAACTTCAATGCCACAGTACATACTTCAAAATGCAACCCGAATACCAATGTTGTTCCATCCCAAATATTACCTGAAAGAGAGCCAGTTCCTTACTGCCTCGATATTTTGTATCTCAGTATAAATCAAAATGGCATTCTCGTCTCTAAATACTATGCTTCATATTCATAAGTATCGTCTCCTGTCCTTTTACAGAAAAAATTACGTCACAATAATGACTTTATGTTCAAGAGTATTTTCTCTTCTTTCCTTTTACATCAAAAGTTCAAAACCTATTTTGTACTAATGATTTCATGCATGTTGAATTGAATGTAGTTTTTAGAACTTTAATCAATTATTTTAGTTTCTTTTTTCAAATTTCCATGCAGAATTAATTTCTGTACAAAATAAAGATGTCTGATGGTCGAAATAACGATTCATTGATCATTGCATTTATGACCTATTATTATTATCATTTGCATGAACTTTTTTGGCAATATTTGAGTCAGCTTCACATGGTTTCATAGTTTGTCAACAGTCAAATATTCAAATCACACATAAATAGAGACATTAACATTTACAAGTGACATCATTGGTTGTAACAAATATATGAATTACAACAGGATCCATTCACGGGAGGCAGCCTACTATTGGCGTACACAACAGGATATGTTGCTCCACTTCTACTTGCAGCTTCATTTGCGGGAGCTTTGCAGGCATGGTCTAATCACTTTTGTTTCCCCCCTTCTATGCTCATATGCCTCTTCAAAAAAGATTGGACCTTTTGTAATCTTTTATTGAAGTTTGCCTAAATGCCAAAACAATGGATATCGTTATTTGTTACGACAAACTACATATAGGAAACCGGTAATCTTTTATGAAGGAAAAGTTTCATAAGGTAAAGATATACAATTTCAGAAGATGTAAACTAATGAAGTAGATATTTAATAATGGTCATACTTAGAACTTCAGGAGTCACTATCAAGTAGGTCACTATATGTCACTTAGTGATTCACTCCACTCCTTCGACTTAGAAAATTCAAGCCAAGGAGGGATTCTATGCAATGTTTCACCAAGTTTCTGGGATGGGGGGGCGCGGGAATAGGGAGACACATAGGGGGGGACTTGTGCAAGCACCCCCAAATTTTAGGGAAATTCAAGGGAGATGAGGGGAAGTCGGGGATGCATATACTGCGATGATTCACCATGTTTCTAGGATGGGGGGACGCGGGAACAAGGAGATGCACAAGGGGGGACTTGTGGAAGCATCCCCAAATTTTGGGGAAATTCAAGGGGGGCGGGGGGGATGCCGGAGTATGTATATATATATATATATATATATATATACATACATACATACATATATATATATATATATATTATCAACATGATTCAAATTCAAATTCAATAATGAAATACATTGATTCATACAACATAAATGATTCAATGAAATATAAATAGTAAAATATTGTACACATTGATTTAAATTTATCATTCATTATTCTAGAACTTTATTAGTACTAAGAAAAATAATAGATACTAAAGTCTAAACACTGGAATAATAAATTGAAATTAGTATTACTCAAATTCAAAAGTAGTTAAAAAGTGATGAGTCAAAGGGTCAGTCTAAGGTTGCCAATATCTAGAGTTAGGACTCAAAAGTTAAAACTGAAGATGAACATTGGAAATGAACCAATGTTATTAAAACGGGACCATTCATCGCACCAATCGACCCCAAAACTGGGAATAAGAAAAAAACCAGACCAAAAAAATACATAAATATTCAAATTTTGAAAAAAAAATGTAAATATTTTGTGCATCAATGTAAATCCAACCCATTATATACAAATGTGCAAAGTTTCTCATATATATAGCAAGGGTGCATATAACCAAAATAACATCGAGTTCAATCCATCTTTGAACCAAAAATTCATCAACAAAGAGGCTCTAGATGGCTTGTATAGTAAAAAAAGATCATGCTGCAACAAATATATACATATCATCAAAATCATTGTCTATAATTGGATCCTCATCATCAATATCAACCTCTAAGCATTAAAATAAGATAAAAAAAGCTTAACATGTCAAATCTAGATTTTGTTTGAGTGACAGGTACAATTTTACTAGTCATAACAAAGAAGTGTGGAAATTCCTAGATCTCAATCAATCTAAAGAATCCTACTGCAACCATTCGAATTACTTCATCTATTATGTAATTTACTTTACACAATTATTTCTGAATACATTCATGAAATACTGAAGCAATCAATGAAGCAACCTACACTACAATAATTTGTTTCTGAAACAAGGAAACTGAACAAGGAAATCATTCACACATATGACACCTTTATTTTGGACTAAGTCCCCGGAAAAACCTAATGCGGGAAAACTGATGCAGTAGATCTAAGAGTTTTATTATTATGTAGTATAAATGTCTGAATACATCTCTGAATACCCCTAGGGTGATTCAGTTACAGAGAGAAATAATGGCAAAATAATTTGTGAGGATTTACCTCACTCAATCATTGAATTTCCGGCTGATCCAGATGAAGAAAACACTGCCCCAAAGAAACTCTGTACAACCTCTGCGCAGATCCAACGCTGGAACTTCCAGCCACTACGTCACCCCCTTCTAGGCTCAACATTGACCCTCAACCAAGTCGTTTTGCCTCTGTGGACCCTGAGGAACAGCCTCCCGGTGCCACTTTTCGGATCCCCGCCTCCGAAACTGATCCACCAGATAAATTTTGAAAACCCTTTCTCTGCCTTTGTGCTGCTTCTGTGTGAGCCTATGCAGTCACTGCGTCAACCCTCTTCCTTCAGTGCTGGCTTTGGTTAGATCTCTTCTGCCTCTCTCTGATTGATGCTGCACCGGCTAAGAAAATCTCTTCCTCTTTGGATGCTCTCTCTGCCGCTCACTGCTCAGATCTCTAGCTCGAATTTTTCAGCAAATCTGCCCCAGAAATTTCGATCTTAGATCAATTTAGTGTCTCGATTTATTTTCCAAATGACCCTCAAACCATCCTTTATAGTCTTCTCGTTGACATATCAACGACCCAGATTAGATGTCTAATCAACGGCTAAGATTATAACATGACTTGATCCATGTCCTCTAGAAGATTCACACTCTGTTTTATTTAATACCCTTTAATTATTTAAATTCCGTAAGTTTAGACTTAGGGTCCCCATTAAAATAGTTATTTTTTCAAATAAAACAAAATCTGAGTGGAATTTCCACAAATGGTTTCTGGGTTCTTTGGAATACTAGTGTCTAAGCCTCTACACCAAATTTGAGACTTAGAGCACTTTCTGATGCTACAAAAATCAACACTCCCTCTTAGCGAGGAAAGTGCTCTAGCAATAATGCTTGTTGGATACTGCTCTGACCCTGAATCATCCTCTGCACTGCTGATGTTGTCCACCAACTCTGCCCTGCTGCTGGCACTGTACTGCTGCCCATGAGACTGCCATTGCCACTGTTGTATCTGTAATACAACTCCCTCTCAAGTGTTGAATTTACTATGCTGCTAACACTGCCACTGCTAACACTGCATCTGCGCTACAACTCAACTGTTGAGAGAAACAACTAAAACTCACCCAAAACTGAACAAGTGTTCAGTGGATGCACCTCGGTACTAAAGAATCTGATTGATGATAGCTACTGCGTTGTCCCTCATATGCTTTGCGTCGCTGCTGCTCTGCACTACGTAAGGACTGCTCTGCACCACTTTGCACTGCGTTTCTACTGTTGCTACACTATTTCTACCTCTGCTATGCGCTGCTCTAGAAATTAACACTGATATCTACTGCACTATCGTCTCCAACACACCTCGGCTCCATCTGAATACTCCTCCATCCCGCTACTGCTGGTCATGGGCCTGTAGCAAGGTATGATCCATGAGGTGGGCTCCTCAAGGATCCTGCCCAATATGGTACTCTGGAGTCTTATGTTCCTCCTCCTAGGTCTGGTGCCCCTTTCAAGCCAAGTCCCTGGTTGGGACCCTTCCTCTCTTTGCCACTCGCACTAGACAACTTGCACCTCCTCCGACAATTGCTTCCGACAACTGGAAGTCAATTTGCTGCCCAGATCTGCATTCTGGATAACTCACACAACCTTCTCTAGCAATCTCATACGATCATCCTTGCAGAGCTGCAAAAATATGAAAACTCCAAACTCGAGAAGGAAATAATGTCGCCAAAATGTCGAATGCCTCCTCTCTCCTCTGCACAGCTGCTGACTGATTTTACGCATTTCCTGCTGGAGTAAGTAGATCTGCTCTCGGCTACTGCTCCTCTGCATTGAGAAATCGAATTCCTTGGCTCAGAATTCTCTGAGGAAGAAAATCCCACAGTGTTATGCAACCCAATGGCTGCCATCTCTGCCTAAAACTGTCGAATTTCTCCCTCTGCGCAGCACTAGGCAAACTTACACACTCCTAGAGATCGTAGATCTGCTACTCAGATCCTGGAAAAATGTTGAATTCCTCGGCTAGGAACTCACTGAAGAAGAATTCCTCAAATATGTGCTTTGACTCCTTCTGATGCTTTTATGCCTAGAAACAACTTCAGAAAACTGCGTCCCTCTGTCTTCTGCATGGACACTCTGCGCTGCTCCCTCTGCCACAGCAAGATCTCGAATCTGGAAGCCCTTTCTCTCTGTCGACTCCCTCAGAGAGAGACTGCCATGAAAATCTTAGCCTTCCTGGCCAAAACTACGCAATCTTTTAATGGATTCGTTCTGTTGCACTGCAGCAACAACAACCTTCACTTCTGAAATCAGATCCATCCTACCTGTTTCACATCAATGCTCTGATACCATGTAAAAATTCCTAGATCTCAATCAATCTAAAGAATCCTACTACAACCATCTGAATTACTTCATCTAATATGTAATTTACGTTACACAATTATTTCTAAATACATTCATGAAATACTGAAGCAATCACGCAAGCAGCCTACACTACAATATTTATGATACTGAAACAAGGAAATCATTCACACATATGACACCTTTATTTTGGACTAAGTCCCCGGAAAAACCCAATGTTGGAAAACCGGTGCAACAGATCTGAGGGTTTTATTATTATGCAGTAGAAATGTCTGAATACATCTCTGAATACTTCTAGGGTGATTAAGTTACAGAGAGAAATAGTGGTAGAAGAATTTGTGAGGATTTACCTCCCTCAATCATTGAATTTCCGACTAACTCGGATGAAGAAAACACTACCCCGGAGAAGCTCTGTGCAACCTCTGTGTAGATCCAGCGCTAGAACTTCCAGCCACTATGTCACCCCCTTCCAGGCTTAGCGTTGGCCCTCAACCAAGTCCTTTTGCCTCTGTGGACCCTGAGGAATAGCCTCCAAGTGCCACTTTCCAGATCCCAGCCTCCGAAACTAATCCACCAGCAAAATTTTGAAAACCCTTCCTCTACCTCTACGCTGCTTTTTCTTGAGCCTATGCAGTCACTGCGTCAACCCTCTTCCTTCAACACTGGATTTGGTTAGATCTCTTCTGCCTCTCTCTGACTGATGCTCCACTGGTTGAGAAAATGTATTCCTCTCTAGATGCTATCTCTGGCCCTCACTGCTCAGATCTCTAGCTCGAATTTCTAAGCAAAATGTGAAAATTTCTAAATACAAAATTACAGAAACCCTACTGCGAAATCTTGATTTAATTCTACTTGTGATTTAATTAAACAAGTTGTTTTCAAAAATATTTAGAAAATAGCAAAGTAAACACAACTAGCATCCTGCACATTTACAGATCATTTACTGAAGCATAACGCACATATGACAAAGGACACACATGATTTTTCCGACAAATGTCCCCGGAAAAACCTAATGCCGGAAAATCGGTGCAACAACTCTTTGAGGGTTTTATTTATTAAGCAGAATATCTGAATACATCTAGGGCACGAGCAGTGTTTTGTCCCACAGAGAAATTTCACAGTAGTAGTACCTTACCACTCAGAGATAGATAATATGGCTGATTCAAACCCTTTAGGAATTACTGAATACGCGCCCTTTCTGGCCCACTGGAACCCTCAACACAGCGCCTTTAGCCTCTACGTGAGCCCCTCTAGCCCAACGCAACCTCTGCACGGCACAAACTTCCCCTGCGTCACTATGAAGGCCTCTGCGTTGCCTTTATGTCACCCAGAAGGGTCCGCGTCACCCTCTACATGTTCTCTGCGTTAGTTTGGCTGGGTTGCGTCCCTCCTATTGGCCTCTGTGTTGCCTGGTACGGTACTGCCTCTCTGATGTATGTATTCTTGGCCTCAAATCATAACATCCCTTGCCGATCTGCCCCTCACTATCACTGCAAGCTCACTTGAAAATTCGCAGCAAACTGCTCCCTAGAATTTCAACTTATCTCAAGTGTTGCTACTCTGTGTGTGTTCTCCAACTGACCCCAAGCCTTCCTTTAATACTTTTCTCGTTGAGAAATCAATAGTCGTGATCTATCACTAATCAACGACTAAGATTAGAGAAAGCTTGGTCCACGTCACTTAGAACATTCTCACCACATGTGTAAATTAATTCACTTTAATTTTTCAATTTCCCTGAGTTAGACTTGGGGTCCCCATTAAAAAATTTAATTGTTTGAATAAATTTTACACTAGGTCGAATTTCTCCAAATGATTTCCGGGGCTTGGAGATCTCATGTGTTCTAGCCCCTCCACAAATTTTTGGACCTAGAGCACATCCAATGCTACCCAAAATTTCAACACTCCCTCTTAGCGAGGAATGTGCTCTAGCAACACTTCACCACTGAAGCATCACCCTGATCTCTGGCATCGATCCACGCACTGTTGATGCTTGGCATGCTGCCCTCCATCCACTACGTTGTTGCTTTCTGTACTGCGTCCCATGTCATTGCCACTGACACTGCCACATCTGTACTACATCTCCCTCTCAAATTGTTGCATCATGCTTCCCATAGCACTGCCACTACTAATTGCTGCACTGCAACTCAGTTGCTGAGAAGTAAGCAACTAAAGGATAATCACCCAACAAATGAAAGACAAGTCAGTCTGGCTGCATCTCATCACTGAAGCACCCTCTGCTGCTCTGCTCTATCTCTCTGAAGCACTGCGATGTCTGTTGCACCGCACTGCGTAACTCTGCACTGCTGAAATCCCATCAGCCTCTGCGTTGCTTCGGTCTTCAGCGTCCCAGCTATGCCTCTGCTTTTCCACGATCTTCTGGACCCGCTAAATTCAGTCATCCTACTACTGTTTTAAGGATCCCATAGCTCGTATGTGATCCAAGAGTTTGGGCACCTCAAGGATCCTGCCTTCACCATTTGTAGCTCAATCTACAGATCTATGTCGCCCCACCTCTTCTCTCGAGGTACATGAGCTCTCATGGCCACATCATCTTCGCTGCCATCGTCCCCTCTTGCTGTTGCTACCTTGGAATCTGAAGCTTCATTGCCCTTCCTCTTAGGACAAGTGCTTGCCAAGTGTCAGTTCGCCACATCTGAAGCACTGTACCTTGGATAGATCCTTCTTCTTCTTCCCTTGCTGCCACTATCCCTTAGATGCTAGGGCTGCATCTTCCTCCTCCTTCTTTATATTGACTCCTTCGTTGATGAATCCCCTCTTGGTCACCCTCTGAATCTCCTCCTGTCGAAGGATTTCCCACATGTCTCCCCAATTTGGGAGTTGTGCTCTGCCCAAGATACTTTGGACAAAGGTCTCCCACTCATCAATGACTGCATTCAGGGCAGTCCTCACCATGAGCCCATCATTCGGAGTTGCCCCCATGGCAATCTACTGGTCTCGGATATTCTGCAATTTGATGAGGAAGGTATCAATCTCCTCTCCCTTATGCATCTAGAACATCCACATCTGATTCTCCAGAAGCATCTTCCGCTGGAAGGAGCTACCTTGATATAGCATGGTCAGAGATGTCCACACTCCATTTGCCATCTTCTTCTCGGCAATGTGTGGGACCACGTGATCCTTTACTCCATCCATGATCAATCGCTTTGCCCGCGCCTGATTTTCGTTGAACTTCTTAGAGCATCCACATCGGTCGGCACAACTAGGACGTTCTTAGCGTGATCTCTGATACCGTACTCCTCCGAGATTGTCAGGATTATGGCTTTCTAGATCGCAAAGTTAGACACACCGTCTAACCTATCCCGATCTCTTAGTCCGTACAGGGCCATCTTTGCTCAAACAGTCGAAACAGGTCCTTTTCTCCCTTCTACTGTTGTTGCACTTAATAGAAGATCGGATCTGGGTTTCTTGATGGTAGAAGTCCTCTAGAGAAACTGCTCCCTCTGCCAACTGATTTCCCTCCCGGAAATCCTTCGCCAATTCTGCGGAATCAGCCCTCTACGATCACCCTCCTGATCGAATCTTAGATTTGTTAGCAAAAATCTGTTGAGGGGTTGTTTCCCCTTACTTTGTCACCTTTTCTAGGCACCATTCTTCACCAACAAAACCGATGCCCCACCAGCAACTTCAAAGATCAAAAGCTACACTTCCAGCCTAGACAATTGGCACAGTGTCTCTCCAACTCAGACCGCGTCACCCTTTAGGGCCTGCGTTAGCCCAACGTGAGCTTGACAAGCTCTGCATCACCTACTAGTGACTACGTCAGCTCTGCGTAGGCAGACTGGCTCTGCGTGAGCGGACTAGCTCTGCGTCCCTTCTGCTGGGTCTGTGCCTCTCCTGGTGTTGCGCTGCCTTCTCTCGACTCTTTGCTGCTTAAGTTGCCCTTCCGACAGCAAAAATATTCAGCCCCTTGCTAATGGCTTCATCTTGATCTGCAATGCTTTGATACCATGTGAAAAAATTTTAATACAAAATTACAAAAACCCTACTACAGTATCTTGATTTACTTCTCCTACTTGTGATTTAATTATACAAGTTATTTTCAAAAATATTTAGAAAATAGCAAAGTAAACACAACTAGCAGCCTAAACATTTATAGATCATTTACTGAAGCATAGCGCGCATATGACAAAGGACACACATGATTTTTCGGACAAATGTTCCCGGAAAAACCCAATGCGGGAAAACCAGTGCAACAACTCTTTGAGGGTTTTATTTATTAAGCAGAATATCTGAATACATCTAGGGCACCAGTAGTGGTTTGCCCCACAGAGAAATTTCACGGTAGTAGTACCTTATCACTCGGAGACAGAAAATATGGCTAATTCAAACCCTTCAGGAATCACTGAATACTAGCCCTTTCTGGCCCACTGGAACCATCAATACAGCTCCTCCAACCTCTGCGTTAGCCCATCTAGCCCAGCGCAACCTCTGCACAGCACAGGCTGCCCCTGCGTCACTCTGAAGGCCTTTGTGTTGTCTCTGCAGCACTCAGAAGGGTCTGCGTCACCATTTGCGTCGTCTCTGCATCAACTTGACTGGGTTGCGTCCCTCCTGCTGGCATCTGCACTGCCTGGTACGGTACTGCCGCTTTGATGTATGTATTCTTGGCCTCTGATCAAAACATCCCTTGCCAATCTGCCCCTCACTAGCACTGCAAGCCCACCCGAAATTCTCAACAAACCACGCCCCAAAATTTCGACTTAGATCAAGTGCTGCTACTCTGTGTGTGTTCTCCAACTGACCCCAAGCCTTCCTTAAATACTTTTCTCGTTAAGAAATCAACGGTCGTGATCTAGTCACTACTCAACGACTAAGATTAGAGAAAGCTTGATCCACGTCACTTAGAACATTCTCACCACATGTGTAAATTAATTCACTGTAATTTTTCAATTTTCCTAAGTTAAACTTAGGGTCCCCATTAAAAATTTTAATTATTTGAATAAATTTTACACCAAGTGGAATTTCTCCAAACAATTTATGGGTCTTGGATATTTCATGTGTTCTAGCCCCTCCACAAAGTTTCAGAGCTAGAGCACATCTGATGCCACCCAAAATCTCAACACAAACCCGCCCTGAAAATTTCGATCTTAGATCAATTTAGTGTCTCGGTGTATTTTCCAAATGCCCCTCAATTCTTCCTTTATAGTCTTCTCGTTGACATATCAACGACCTAGTTTAGATGTCTAATCCATGGTTACTTGGGAGTGGGAGCGAAAGCAGGGAACAGGAGTGGGAGAAGGAGCGAGAGTGCCATTTTCAAAAGCTCCTGGTCCGGAGCGTTTCGGGGAGCATTTTTTTTTTAAATATATATATTTTTTATATTTTTTATATTTTGACGCATATATGTCAACAAAAGCATGTAGAATGATGAATTAGACATAAGAAACATAAAAACATAGATTGAATCATATAACATCAATCATCTAGAAGTTATAATCTTCATCAACCACGCCCACAAGTTGGAAACATACAACATATTGACTCTTGAGTCTCACGAATCATCAATCTGAAGATTTCAAGCTTTCAAAATTCAATATATAACATTTATCATCATTGATATAATATATAACATTTATCATCATTGATTCATTGATCACCATATAACTTTCATGAAGCATCATATTCATAAAGCATCATATTCATAATTCATAATGACTTATAAACTTATATATGCCAACTTCAAAGTTTCACCTTTCAAATTCAAACTTCAAACTTAAATTGTCATATATTGTTTACAAAAATTATCATAATAAATATGAAAGAGTCAAGTTTCAACTGTTCAACAGTTATAAAAGTTAAAAACTACTAGAAAATAGAAAAGACTAGTAAACAACAAATCAATTTTATCTATTGGTTAGCCCCTTGCCACGCCCACAAGAAATATCTAATTTGTGAGAACCACGAGGCAATGGTGGTCTTCTTGTACTCTCAGGAGTACCATGACCATGACTAGAAGGTGGAGGGCAACGTGAGGATGTAGGTGGAGGCTGAATCTCCAAAGGAACAATAGTTGGATATCAGGCACTGGCACTGGCACCCGCACTGCTACTGGATGGTGGGACTGGCCCTATGTGTGGCGGTGGCATGGCTGCTGATGCTTCATCATCATCCCTCAAAAGTTCTGCTTCCAATTCCTCCATATGTACAGTGTCATCCTCCAAATTATCATCCTCTGGGTTGTTGTCCCAAACTTTATATGATTGATCCTCATATGCCCGATCACAGTAATGACTCAACAACCTCAAGTTGTAATGCACATAAACCAAGCTTTCAACTCGGTTTTCATTCAACCTGTTTCTTCTCACATTATGTATGAAGTTGTAGCTGCTCCAACACCTCTCTGCAGAAGAAGTATTCACAACTTGTGAGAGAACTTTTTTTGCCAAGTTTGGCAAAAGTCCCATGCCGCCATATGCTTCCCACCATGTGAGAGCATCAAATTTGTCTTTGTCTTCCATTGCATGGAAAGAACCAAAGTTATCAGTGCAACTGAAGGATCTGCCTAATTCAAGGCGCAATCTAGCACACTACTCCCTGTCGGGGACCAACTTGTCTAATGCGTTCATGTATCCCTCTTGTACCTCTGGATCTGTGTGAGGTTTGATCCTAACCCCACCTCCAGGTGTAGGTTGGCCCAACCAAGATGGAGAGTAGTATTTTGGCATAAGGATATATGCCAAGGCATGTAGTGGAACATTGAGTTTATTCCACCACGCACACACACAGTTGTAAATCATTGCATACAAGTTGGGACCATTATCCTTAACAACATCTTTTATTTGCCCCAACATGCTATCCATCTGCTCATACACCTCCCCAATCACTGGTTTATCTATATCTGAAAAACGAATCATGTGATAAATGGGCTTGGTGAAATTCAAAATTTCCCTCACACGTGCCTAAAACAAAGGATCAAGGGCGGTCTCCTCCTCATGTTCAAAACCTTTCCTGTCAACTATTGTTGCTGCCCTGTCCTTTAATACCTGCCAGTGTGGACATGATACCATGGCTTCCAATGACTGTCTCACCTTCAAAAGGCGCCTGAAGGTGAGGTAATAGCTAGCAAATCTAGTCTTTGCTATCTTCAACAACTCCAATTTGGAGTGAATACGGAAAAGCCCATGGGTATTGCTATGATTTGCAATAAATCTTATCATTTTTTTACCTCTTTTGTACAAATCACCGAGCCATTTGAATTGAGGTTGTTTGTTTTTAATGATATCATGCATCAAAAGGTTCATTGTGTGAACCAAACACCCAGACCAAAATATGTTGGGGTATTTATCCTCAATAATTGCTTCTATTGCCTTACAGTTAGCAGCATTATCAATGATGACTTGGATGACATTGTATGGCCCAATACTTTCAATTGTTTCAAGTAATGGTTCTGCAATGTTAATGTTGGCCTTGAATTTGTTTGAATAATCATATGTTGAAAAGAATATTGCACCACTAACAGACACATCCAGGAAACTTATCAATGAATTTCCTTTTACATTGGTGCATCCATCAGATACAATGGACACCCCATGCTCATTCCAAGAATTTGTCATTCTAGCCAAAGAATTATTTATTTTAGCTTTTTCATGATCAAGTCTCACGGTTCTGGCCTTGTCATACCCAGGGCTCTTGTATCCTTTGGGGGCATCATTAATGGCAGAAACCATTTCATGCCAATAAGGTGAGCGAAGAACATTGAATGGCATCCCACATGCATATAGAAACTGGAAATTTTTTGAATCCACATCATTCCTACACCCTTCGTCAAGGAAATCGGATATGGTTCTACGCCTTAAGGAGATGTTTGGTCCATGTGTGCCTCCATATCCACTGCCATGGGTGGAAGTTGATGGACTTATTTGTCCATGATGTGATGGACCTAATGGTGCATAAGAATCAATGAAACCCCTAGATCTTTTAGATCTCTGTAGGGCAGCCTCCTCTTCCTTTCTATATTTCTCTCTCTCTATTGCTGGCACACTTACACAAATTTTGATTCCTAGATTTTTCTCTCCATCCCCTGGCATTTTCCCACAAAGGTGCCTTCTGGCACGAGTGTATGCACCTGTGTATTCTTTATTGCTATGGGGGCAAAGAAATTTAGTGGTTCCACCACCTTTCCCTCCTTCCTGCCTCTGAACATATTTCCACAATGGTGTTTGACTTTGGTCTTGTTTAGTTGGGGTCTCTATGGCCTCATGTTCTCCACTCTCCCCTTCCCCCTCAGCATACTCCTCTTCAGGATTTTCATCAAATCCACTATAACCCACTTCTTCATCCTCCTCTTCTCTAATGGGCATATTTCTTCTACTCTCCAACACCATTATTACAAAGAAAGGAACCAACATGAAGAAAATCCCTAGCCATATAGCCATGATGTCTCAAGTTTCAAGTTTCTAGCCTACAAAAAAAATGGAGGAATGCCAAATGGGAATAGGAAATGCAAAATAGGAAAAAAAAATTCAATTTTTCACTTTTCAGCACACTAAAATGCAACATTGAGAAAAAAATTCAAGTTTTCATTTTTGAACAACTTAAAAATGCAATATAGAAAATAAAAAACTAGATTAGAAGTCCTACCTCTTTGTCCTGACTCCTAACTCCTTCAATCCTCCTCTTGCTCTCTTGTAGCTTGCTCCTTGCTCTCTCCTTCTCTCCTTTCTCTCTCCTTGGCACTTCCACTCTCCAAACTCTCAAGCTCTCTTTCTCTCCAACTCTCAAGCTCGAGCTCTCAAACTAAAACAATAACAAACAAATGAGGAGGGTGGGCTTTTATTTACCCAACCCGCTGCTCCCTCCCAAAAAAAATTCGGAAATTTGCCCTTCGGAATTTTTTTACGCGTCGGGGAACGTTTTTTTTGCCTGGAAGAGTTCGGGAGCGAACTCTCCCCGACCGCTCCCTCCATTTAAAAAACACTCCCAAATCGTTTTTTAATGGGGGGAGTGCTTAGGGAGCGTTCGCTCCCGAGCACTCCCTGAAACGCTCCCAAAAAAACATGGAGCGTTTTTTCAGGCTCGGAAGTGCGCTCTCGAAAACGCTCCTCTCAAGAAGCGTTTTCGGGAGTGCGCTCCCAAACGAAGCGCATTTTGGGAGCGGGATCGGGGTGGACGATTCCCAGCAACCTTGGTCTAATCAACGGCTAAGATTATAGCATGAATTGATCCATGTCGCTCCAAAGTGGCTTCTTCAATAAGTAGACCCTGCAATCAAAGACAAGACAAAAGAATAAAAGCATCTGCAACATATAAGAATTAAGAAAAACTAATCCAACTCAGTGATCAAGCAGTCTAAGTATTAATGTTATTCAATAAGCATAAGAACAATTCAATGAGAAAAAGAGATCCATATGTATTATCTTGTATAAAAAGAGTAATCTTACAACCTAATGCCTTGATGTCATACAGATTTCTCTCGGGGTCCTGAACAATCATTTCTCTTTCAGTTTGACAAGCCTTCCTCTCTAAATACCAGCATAGAGTTATGGACACAAGGGTGTGATCATTCTCATGCCAACAACAATTTACTAGTGTAGAAAGTATGCACTCTTGGGAATTCCCTTCAGCAATTACATTTACAATCTTAGCATCTACAATCTACCCTTGAGACTGAAACTTGAGCTCAATTTATAGGGAAATGGAGATAGTTTCAGTTCCATGAAGAGGGGGATGGATTCCTCTCATGAAGGGATTTGAGTTCCATGGACCAAGGGATAAGCTCCATGAGTGGAGGGATAAAGCTCGAACTGATTGCAAATCTAGAAGCTTCCAGTTGGAAGAATATTCGACCAGCGAGGCTTCTAGAATTTACTTTTTCTTTTATTTTGCTTTTTACGGGAGTCCGTAGGTAATAGTAGAAAAACATGTGGGGGTTGTCGCAGTTTATAGACCAAGCATCCGCGAACCTGCAAGAAAAGGCTAGAAAAAGTGCGGAGGTAGACTTTTAAAGGTTTTACAGAGCTTTTCTCCAATTCCAAGACTTGATTCAGGAATATTAAGGTTTTTGACTTCTAAGGGAACATGATATAGCTGGTGATAGACCCATATGGACAGTCAAATGTCATGGTGACAAAATGACATGTAACAATATTCGACTGTTCCTTGCACATATCTAAGAATGTGCCTTGTTAATGCCCAGTGTACCCTCTTCGGTTCTACCATGAACTGACTGAGGGTGTTGACAACAATGCAGATGTCTGGCCTGGTTTTGACCAGATACATAAGTGACCCAATGAGTTGCGTGTACAAGGTGGGGTTCACTTCCTTGTCTCTTGATGCATCTATCCTCTTTCAGTTGGTTATCATGGGTGTTGCCATGGGTCAACAATCCTGCATCCTGAATCTTTTCAGAATTTATGAGGCATATCTTCCTTGTCCTAGGAACATTTCTCCATTCTTTTTCCATACCTCCAACCCTAGAAAGTACTGCATAAACCCCAAATCCTTCATGTTGAATTCAGCTTCCAAGTTCTTCTTGCAGTCCTTTATGAGCCTAGATGATCCTGTAAGGAATAGATCTACATACAATACCAAAATAAGTGGCTCATTCTCTACCATCAATGTAATATCCCAAATTAGCAGTCCAGCTAATTGGCATATTAATTTTGATTAATTTTTGTATTTCCTAATTTGGGCGGAAATAATGTGGGTAGGGGACCCACAAATAACAATTGTCCAAAATAAAACCTTTTCCTAAAGTCACTGAGGGAAAATTGTGGCTCTAGTGGTGGGGTCAAGCTAGTCTGAGGTGGTAGCGTGGAGGAGGCACAAAGAAGGCAGCGTGAGAGTGGCTGGAGGTAGGCAGCATGTGATTGGCTCAAGAGGAGGCAACGCAGGCCAAGGTGGGACACAAGGAATGCGTTGGGCCTCAATGGACAAAAGGAAGGAACGAAGACTCATTTGACATTCATTCAGCTTATTTCTCTTTGTCATTTTGACTGAGCACTCTTGATCCAGAGAGCCAAGTCTGCAGTGTTGTTTAGCACACGAGATCTTCAAGCGAAGATCTCACTCTGCCTCAGGGGACTTCAAGTGCCCACTCAGGAGAGGAATTCTACCATTTTGTGAGGAATTACCCAGCAATAGCAAAAGAGATAGCGTAGCCCTTTCCTAGACTGCGCAGAGGTAGCATAGACTACATAGTGATTGTGCAGTGCAGTTTTGGTGGAGTGCTGGGAGTGTGGAGAGAGGAGTTTAAACAGGAGATTCGGAGGGGAGGCTAGCCACCTCCTACCAGGGATTTTGGTAGCATTCTTGAGGCATCTACCAGCAGTTTTCTTCAGTGGTTCGATTTCCCAAACAGAACAGTGAGCCAAGCCCATGAGGGCCAATTTCCAGGGTCGAGCTTTCAGCAAACCCTTCACGGGTTTCTGTGGGTTTATTGAGGAGAGTCCAATGTCCAATTCCCGGAATTTTCTGAGTACGGGAGGTAGCCTAAACAACAGTGTGAAGACGGCCAACAGCAACATTTTCTGGGCTAGGCAACGTAGTCATTGAGCCATGCAGAGCAGTCTCCAACAGGAGTTTTTGTTTGGATTTGAGCTAACCTTCAGCCTGCCTTGAGCAAGCCCAGGTGCAATCTTTTCAACACCTCATTTGTACTCTTTCCTAGCATATTAATAAAATGGCTCAGCAATGATTTTGGCTCCAAATTCTGTGTTTTAATGGTGTTTTCCTTATTGTTGTAGTTTTTTGTCTATTTTGCTTTATATTACTGTTTCATCCCAATTTGGGATATTACAATGGTATCAGAGCTCATAGACTTGGCTCAGCCTGTGGAGCACATAGTCTATGACACCAGAAGACAGACAGAACGTGACTTACCGGAGGAAGAGATACAGGACAGAGAAAGAAGGCTTGAAATCACTCCAAATCAGGTTGACAACATTCTCGAGATCGAAATGAGAGATGGCACACATGGATGATGGGAGGAATGAGGAGAATCAGTTTTCTCACCTTCTAAAATCTGTGCAAGACCTCTCCAAGAGGATTGAGGAGATGAGTCAGAAGTTCAGCAATGGCAGTAAAGGGAAGAGAATTCCAGGAGAATTCCAGATTGGAGAGGGATCTTGCACTTCACAGCACCAGGTAGGCCCTCACACTACCCTTCCGACCGTACCCTACACTCCACCACGCCCCACCATTCCCACGTTCCTAGCTTTGGGGACATGAGGACAAGAGGAGTCGAAGGAGACTCATTATGGAGAATTCTTTGTAGAGTACTAGTCCTATGGACCAGAATTTGGAAGGGCCATCACCTTCAACGAGTTCGGCTAGCTAAAGAACAACATCAAGCCCAAGGGGTAGACCAAAGGAGGGTACACACAGGGGAGTGACCTGCAGCGTACTGTGGGTAGGCTTTTCCTTCCGACATTTGATGGGTCCTCAAAGAGCTCATCTAAAGTGTGGGTGGAGAAGCTAGATATCTACTTCTAGCTTAATCAGATGACAGAGTTGGAGGCCATCAAGGTGGCTACGTTGCACTTGGAGGGAGAAGCCCATGACTGGTGGTTTCATGGGTTTACTATGTTGGGTCACACAGGGGTGACAATGTACGATGACTTTACCAGGAGAGTGTTGGAGAGGTTTGATAGGAAGGATCCCGAAGAGCACTTTGGAGAATTGACCAAACTCAAGCAGATGGGTAACCCAGAAACATATATTTCTGAGTTCTTGAGGTTGTCACAGATGGTTCTAGATCTGTCGAAGCCCAAGAGGATTTTCATGTTCATAGATGGGCTGGCAGAGCCATTGCGTGGGCTAGCGAGGTCAACCCAATCCACTACGCTCTAGGACGCAGTTGGGAGGACCCGAGATCTTCAGGATGCATTGCCAAGGGCTAGGGGCCCCATACCCAACAGACCAACTTTCCAGCAAAGAGGAAGGGATGTGAGAGCTCCACCCTCGAGAGGAAACCGAGGGCCATTAGATGATGATACCAGGAGAGCTCTGAGGAGGAAGAAGCTTTGCTTCACATTCCAGGAGCCATGGGCACCGAGCCACCGGTGTGCAGCAGGGAAGGTTCACTACATTGAGGTCTTCTCAGATAACGAGGGAGAAGAGGAGACACTCTTTGAGATGGGAGGTGAGGACAACGCAGCATCACAGGGAGAAGAGCCTCCAACTCCACCCCCACCAGCAGCAGGAGGAGCAATGTTTGCACCGACCAGAGGGGCCCTTGCATCTTTGCGTGGTATACCCAAATACTTAACGCTGAGGATCAGGGTGACAATTTTGGGACAGCGTGTCTTAGTGCTTGTGGAGAGTGGAGCCACGCACAACTTCATAGATGCCCAAATGGTGCGGAGGAGGGGCATCCAGACAGAGGGGTTTGATGGATTCTCTGTGCTAGTATCGGGAGCTAGAACCATGCAATGCATGCGTTATGTTCCAGCCTTGACTGTGACCATGGGGACTTACTCAGTGACAAACTATTTCTTTGTGGTTGACATTCTGGACACCAATATAGTGTTGGGGGTCCAATGGCCCATCACCATTGGTAGACTCACTACAGATTGGAAAAAGATGGAGATGGAGTTCATGGACAAGAAAGGGAAACCGATGATGCTTAGGGGTATGCATACATAGCCACCTCAGACAGTTTTTGTGCATAAGATGGAGGCAGAATTCAGACAGGGTGACATAGAGTGGGCAGTTGAGATGAGGATTTCAGAGGCAGATGGCATAGATAGACCCACGCACAGATTTACAGACCATCCTCGACTGTTACTCCATGGATTTCAGGGGCATTCCGCCAGGGCAGCCCCCCAACCGAGGATTTGAGCACACCATTGAGTTGGAGCCCGACATTCAGGCCGTAATCTCAACTCTGTATAGGCACCCCATGGCCTATCGGGATGAGATTGAGAGTACCATACATGAGCTATTGGCCTTGGGGTACATTCGACCGAGTTCAAGCCCCTTTGCTTCATCAGTTGTCTTGGTGTAGAAGAAGGACGGTACACTGAGAATGTGTATCGATTAAAGGGCCTTGAACAAAAAGGCAATGAAGAATCACTACCCCATCTCGCGGATAAATAATCTAATGGATGAGTTGAGGGGGGCTAAGTTCTTCTCCAAAATAGATTTGAGATCCGGGTACCATCAGATTCGAGTGAGGGGCAAGGATGTCCCCAAGACAGCGTTCTGGTGCCATTATGGGCACTTTGAGTTTTTGGTGAGGCCCTTCTGGCTAACCAATGCTCCAGCCACCTTCCAGTCATGTATGAACCACATCTTTCGTGGCCAGCTGCAGAAGTTCGTGCTAGTCTTCTTTGATGACATTCTAATAAATAGCCGGACATGGGAGGAACATTTGCAGCATGTGGAGGCAATGCTGCATATTCTGGAGTAGAAGAAGTTCTACACCAAGTTGTCCAAGTGTGAGTTAGGGTTGACCGAGATGCTATACTTGGGCCACATTATAGGTGAAGATAGGGTGCGGGTACATGAGGAGAAAATCAGGGCCATCCGAGATTGGCCAGAGCCCAAGAATGTCACCGAGATGAGGGGATTTGTGGGCATTTGCACTTATTACAGGAAGTTCGTAAAGGGTTTCTCTTAGTTAGCTACACCCCTCACGGATTTGACCCGAAAGGGAGCATTCACTTGAACCCCCACAGCGCAGGAGGCTTTTGACCGCCTCATGCAGGTGATGAGTAGCTGTTTAGTACTTGCGCTCACTGATTTTACCAAGCCATTTGTGTTGGAGTGCGATGCATCAAGAGTAGGAGTTGGGGCAGTACTGATGCAGGATGGTCACCCCATTGCTTTCGAGAGTCGGAAGCTCTTGCCTCATGAGAGGCATTACCCCATTTATGACAAAGAAATGCTAGCCATCATGCATGGATTGGCCAAGTTCATACAATATTTGGTGGGGAACAGGTTCAAGGTTAGGACTGATCATAACAACCTACGGTATTTTCTAGAGCAGAAGCAGTTGCAGGAGAGACAACAAAAGTGCGATAGTAAGATCCAAGCTTACGACTTTGACATTGAGTATGTCAAAGGGAAGAACAATGTGGTGGTTGATGCCTTGTCTCGGAGGCCAGCGTCCCTCTCCTTGATGAGCATGGACGCAAATTGTAAGGCGCAACTATTGGTGGAGTACTCAAAGGATGAGTTTGCATCCGAGCTGTTGGATGGGCAAGAGACGGATGACCGATACTGGGTGATGGATGAGATCATTTATTATCGATACTTGATCTTTTTGACAACCAACTCTCGATTGCGGGAGAAGATCTTGCATGCAGCACATGACTCACCAGTATCAGGACACCAGGGGTTTACCAAGACCTACAATCCATCATAGAGAGGTTCTCCTGGAAGGGCATCAAGGAGGATGTGCTCCAACATGTCCGGGAGTGCGTAGTTTGCCAGAGGAACAAAGGCGAGTTGACCCATCCAGCTAGGCTATTGCAGCCTCTTCCCATCCCGGAAGGGAAATGGGAAAGCATATCTATGGATTTCATCATGGGGTTTCCCATGGCGTAGGGCAAAGACTGCATCTTCGTCGTAGTGGACAGGCTAACGAAGTATGCACATTTCTTTGCTATTTCAACTTAGTACACATCCTCAAAGGTGGCAAAGTTGTTTTTCAGGGACATTTTATGGCTGCGTGGTCTTCCAAAGACCATAGTGAGTGACTGGGATAGTAGTTTTATGGGAGGATTTTGGCAGGAGTTGTTCCGACTTGTGGGCACGGAGTGTAGAGACCGGCCCTATAATCTACTAGATGAGCGCTAGGCTTTAATTTTTAATTTTTATTTTTTTAATACACAGTAACTAGGAAATGAACCATAATCACACAAGTTGAAACTCAATAAAATTAAATCACGTATATCAAGTCCATCAATTTAACTTCTTAACACATATATATTTAACTTGATTATAGGCACAATGAAATCATCATAATTTAAAAACAATCTAACTAACACATGTACCGTTCACACTTGGACGAGAACCAAACTTGATTTGCCGCTACTTGAGCTCCCTTGTTGTCGTCTACCTCCAAGCCTGAAGGTTGTCATGCTTAATCCGAATGTAATGACCCACCGGTTGACCTCCCAGCCTACTCCTTGGGTACTCTCCTTCCCCGCGGACCCCCAAGCTGCAATGGGGTTGCACAACGAAGGAATGTGCTAGCTGATAGAGGTGAGCCCCTCTTGGCTCAAAAGTCCCCTCTCTATAACACTCTATCCCACCAAACTCAACTATAGCTCGTAACCACTCCAAATGACATAATCTCCTCCATCCAACAATAGGGTAAACCAAAAAAAGGTCCTTTTCCCTTCCATTTTCCTTTCTTTTATAGAAGGCTTCATAAGTGACACTTGGAAGTTCATGCATAAATAAATAAATAAAATTATTACCCAAAATTTGATTATTCACCCACCCATGTGTCACCCTCTCATCAAGACTCTCCAAAATGATTTATTTAATTATTCATTTAAAAATAGTATTTCCCTCAAACAAACAAGGCTTCCTATTTCTTCTCCTAGTTGTCTCTTGATTCCCCCTTTTTACTCCTTAATTTGTGTTTATTACTGAATTTAATTGATAATTCTCAGATTTGGTCCCTTAACTACCTCAATTTGTTCTTTTGATGAATATTCTTATGTTGGCTCTTGCCACATGGAAGTCCTCTAAATTTCTCAAATTTTAATTTATTAATCTTATTTTAATTCACCACCCTCTTCTCTTAATGAAGTTTTTAATAAATCTTTCTACTTAACTCTATGTCCCTCTTTCCCCTTTTCGCCTAATTAAGTCTTATGTACTTAATATTGTGTTTTAACATGGAAAGGGTAGAGTTATCATGGTAAATATTTTATCTCTTCCTATTCCTCTCTTACCCTAAGTTTTATTCTTGATTTAATTCCTTTGGTTCTAACATCATATGTCATTTGATATGAATTAGTTGGATTTTCATATATTGATTATATTTATTGGTTTCTTTAATGATGTCGAAGGTGTCAAGTTGGTCATGCCCTTCAAGAACTTCCATTTGAAGTTCCAAGGGTGCCATGCCTAAGAATTTATTTTTGATACCAAGGGTGCAAAGTCGGTCGTGCCCTTCAAGAATTTCTCTTGAAATTCCAAGGGTGCCACACCACTTGCCCTTCAAATATCTAATGGTTACGAGGGGAAATTATATGTGCAACGACAGAGACCCCTATCATCTCATATGTTGCCTGCTATAGTGAGACTAATGGTGCTGGGGATCAAGGAATCTTCCTTGATGCGCGCCCCCTAGAAAATCCTCGTGAGTGAACCAAATTTGGGACCTGCCCTCACAACATTGTGATCTTCAAGGCGAAGGTACTTCGACCTTTCTAGCCTAAGTCACAGCGGGAGTGCTAGCGGGTGAGATCAGGAACACTGTTCCACCCCTCCCATGTTGTTCCATCCAATTGTACAACCCCATCACCCATATGTGAGTCATTCGGCCAAGCAACTAACATGTTTCTGCAACCACTGACATATCATCAGAGTGTATATATATATATCAAGTTTCAAACTGAACTTATAAAGACAAAATATAAATTTCTATCAAACCAGATGTTGTCAGCTCATCATATGCGAGTGTCTCTGGTGGTTTCCTATCATACTCAATAATCATCAGTAACAAAGTTTCTCATTGTTAGTCATTATCATAATGGCAACATCAACATGATCGTCGTTCACATCGTTGTTCATTTTGAATCAGAACTAATGTAAGTAGCTACCATAGGGAACACATCCATCATGGTTATCATAATCTTAGCATCAATGGGAAATTAACATATCCATCAAAACCATCATCATTGTAACATCAATAGAAAACATACCTATCCATCAAGTCTATCATCATCATGATATCAATAGAGAACATACATATTCATCAATGATGTCATCATCATAGTATCAATAAAGAACATACATAACCATCAAATCTACTAATAATAGAGTCATGTGTCTGGATCCTCAACCTGAGGTCCTCAAAGAATAAAGTATGAAGGATCAGTGTCCATCAACCAAAGTGGGGCACTACATTCACCCCCTCTTAATAATGGACTTCGCCCCGAAGTCCTTAGATTAGGAAAGGAAATTAAGACAGGGAATGCATATCCTTGATATCCTCTATTAAAATCTTG
This sequence comes from Pinus albicaulis, assembly GCA_034641835.2. NCBI lineage: Eukaryota > Viridiplantae > Streptophyta > Pinopsida > Pinales > Pinaceae > Pinus > Pinus albicaulis. Next base: position 744,217,643 of record CM076578.1, on the reverse strand, counting down.
TTATCCTCATTGTGACAAGTATCCTCAATTTTTAAATCAAGCAATTTCTCCTAGATTTTGTCCATTAAGGAATACCGAATTATCTGAGGGTCATACTTAAACATCTTCCATCTTCTTTATGGTTCCCTTTACGCAAGTAATATAAACATTATATTTACTTGTTAACTTTGATTACCTTCCTTATATAGTGTTTAAATGGTCTTGGGTGATTATGTGTCGCATGCTTTGACAATCAAGCACCACAAATATATTTTATCATTCTTGATGCCAATGCTTTTAGGGCTGGATGATTCATCCTAGAAGGAGTCGCCTCCAAGTAATTTAGGTTGACACACTTTCCATCCATATTCTTAGGTCATCATACTCTATTTCCATGGGCTCTAGACTCAATAATTGTTTCAATATTATCTATTGCTATCAATCTATTGGTATTGGATTCCTGCGTGAATGACTATCTTGTTGTATTGACTCTTATCAATTATATAAAGGATCTTGATTCTCTTTCAAAGAGTGAAAATTTTCCTTGCCATAATTTAGGAAACCAACATTTTTACTCACGTAAACATCAATTTACACTCTAGTACTCATATCTCATAAGGAATTTACTACTTTAGTATTATTATTAAATAACATAACTTATTTATTAAGTATCACAATATGTATGATTTACTAACTTTTAAGGATACATTTAATATGCATGTACACTCCATTCTAACTTTCAGACATGCATTAGCCATGATGCAAATATATTAAATTGATGTGTTTCAATATATCACTTTGTCTAACCCTAGATTTATGGATAGAGTATTATAAGACTATCCACTTTAATTTAAGTGAACCTATAATTACTTTGAAATCCATTTTTATGTTTCATTTTCTTTAAAATTTTACAATATTTATTCTATAACAAATGTTGCTTCTTGTCATTTAATTTAGAAATTAAGATATGGAAAAATTGCTTAAAAATTATAACCTATATTGACCAATGTCAAATTAATAATGGCCAATAGTAAAATCCAATCCTACAATTTTGATTTCACTTAAATTAATAAATTGATATGTGAAGTGGATAGATCAATTAATTTTCTCACATACTAGTACTTGCATAAATTTTGGTGGGTTATCCACATTAGTAAGTCTACATAAATTTTGGTGGGTAATAAACACTAAGTCTACAACATTTCAGGTTTACTCCTATCTGAGTATTGGGGAAAACACAAATAATGGATATTGGGGAAAACATAAATAATGTAGGAAAGTAACTCCTCAAAGAATAAAGTGTTGGCTTTAAGCCTAAATAATTTTAATGTCATATTACTGCCAATCAACTACAGCGAGGCACTACAGTTTACATTAGTTTGTCTTTAAGAGAGAGGAAGGCTTAACCATATGTGCATCACCTGGTATTTGGATGGAATATTTTACCCCTAATAATAATAATAATGAACCCACGCGGCAATGGTAGAGTTGTTATAAATTCGTTAATACCCAGAATATGTATAGCTCATTGTAGTTGTTCTAATTGTATAGCTCATTGTAGTTGTGCTGCAATGACATCGAAAGATTCGATTATAATGACACTCAGAAGCTACCCTATAATCTACTAGATGAGCGCTAGGCTTTAAATATTTTTTTTTTTTTTTACACAGTAACTAGGAAATGAACCATAATCACACAAGTTGAAACTCAGTAAAATTAAATCACGTATATCAAGTCCATCAATTTAACTTCTTAACACATATATATATTTAACTTGATTATAGGAACAATGAAATCATCATAATTTAAAAGCAATTTAACTAACACATATACCGTTCACCCTTGGACGAGAACCAAACTTGATTTGCCGCTACTTGAGCTCCCTTGCTATCGTCTACCTCAAAGCCTGAAAGTTGTCGTGCTTAATCCGAATGTAATGACCCACCATTTTACCTCCCAGCCTACTCCTTGGGTACTCTCCTTCCCCGCGGACCCCCGAGTTGCAATGGGGTTGTACAACGAAGGAATGTGCTAGCTGATAGAGGTGAGCCCCTCTTGGCTCACGAGTACCCTCTCTATAACACTCTATCCCACCAAACTCAACTATAGCTCGTAACCACTCCAAATGACATAATCTCTTCCATCCAACAATAGGGTAAACCAAAAAAAGGTCCTTTTCCCTTCCATTTTCCTTTCTTTTATAGAAGGCTTCATAGGTGACACTTGGAAGTTCATGCATAAATATTTTATTTTATTTTATTACCCAAAATTTGATTATTCACCCACCCATGTGTCACCCTCTCATCAAGACTCTCCAAAATGATTTACTTAATTATTCATTTAAAAATATTATTTCCCTCAACCCAACAAGGCTTCCTATTTCTTCTCCTAGTTGTCTTTTGATTCCCCCTTTTTACTCCTTAATTTGTGTTTATTACTGAATTTGATTGATAATTCTCAGATTTGGTCCCCTAACTACCTCAATTTGTTCTTCTGATGAATATTCTTATGTTGGCTCTTGCCACATGGAAGTCCTCTAAATTTCTCAAATTTTAATTTATTAATCTTATTTTAATTCACCACCCTCTTCTCTTAATGAAGTTTTTAATAAATCTTTCTACTTAACTCTGTCCCTCTTTCCCCTTTTCGCCTAATTAAGTCTTATGTACTTAATATTTTGTTTTAACATGGAAAGGGTAGAGTTATCATGGTAAATATTTTATCTCTTCCTATTCTTCCCTTACCTTAAGTTTTATTCTTGATTTAACTCCTTTGGTTCTAACATCATATGTCACTTGATATGAATTAGTTGGATTTTCATAGATTGATTATATTTATTAGTTTCTTTAATGATGTCGAGGGTGTCAAGTTGGTCATGCCCTTCAAGAACTTCCATTCGAAGTTCCAAGGGTGCCATGCCTAAGAATTTATTTTTGATACCAAGGGTGCCAAGTCGGTCGTGCCCTTCAAGAATTTCTCTTGAAATTCCAAGGGTGCCACACCACTTGCCCTTCAAGTATCCAGTGGTTACGAGGAGAAATTATATGTGCAACGATAGAGACCCCTATCATCTCATATGTTGCCTGCTATAGTGAGACTAATGGTGTTGGGGATCAAGGAATCTGCCTTGATGCGCTCCCCCCAGAAAATCCTCGTGACCGAACCAAATTTGGGACCTGCCCTCACGACATCGTGATCTTCAAGGCGAAGGTACTTCGACCTTTCCAGCCTAAGTCACGGCAGGAGTGCTAGCGGGTGAGAACAGGAACACTGTTCCACCCCTCCCATGTTGTTCCATCCAATTGTACAACCCCATCACCCATATGTGAGTCATTCGGCCAAGCAACTAACATGTTTTTGCAACCACTGACATATCATCAAAGTGTATATATATATCAAGTTTCAAACTGAACTTAGAAAGACAAAATATAAATTTCTATCAAACCAGATGCTGTCAGCTCATCATATGCGAGTGCCTCTGGTGGTTTTCTGTCATACTCAATAATCATCAGTAACAAAGTTTCTCATTGTTAGTCATTATCATAATGGCAACATCAACATGACCGTTGTTCACATTGTTGTTCATTTTGAATCAGAACTAATGTAAGTAGCTACCATAGGGAACACATCCATCATGGTTATCATAATCATAACATCAATGGGAAATTAACATATCCATCAAAACCATCATCATTGTAACATCAATAGAAAACATACCTATCCATCAAGTCTATTATCATTATGATATCAATAGAGAGCATACATATTCATCAATGATGTCATCATCACGGTATCAATAAAGAACATACATAACCATCAAATCTACTAATAATACAGTCATGTGTCTGGGTCCTCAACCTGAGGTCCTCAAAGAATGAAGTATGAAGGATCAGTGTCCATCAACCAAAGTGGGGCACTACACGGAGCTCACACCAAGCACAAGCTACCATCCGTAGACCGACGGGCAGACGGAGATAGTGAACAAGTGGTTGGAAGGCTACTTGTGAAACTACGTCACAAGGTAGCAGAAGGCCTAGCTCCGTTGGTTGCATTTAGGGGAGTACTGCTACAACACCACTTTCCATGTCTATTGTTATGTCCCCTTTTCATGCTTTGCATGGTTATGATGCATTAACATTTTTTGATGCTATGTTTGGGGCAGGTAAGGCCCCCAGGGCCAAAGATTGGATCCAAGAGAGTCAGGATATCCTCAGGGCTCTCAAGGACAACTTGAGGACAACGCAAAACCAACAGAAAATGTATGCAGATTGAGGCCGCGTGACAAGTAGTTCGAGGTAGGGGACTTGGCGTACCTCCGACTTCAACCATATAGGAAGTCTATGCTGAAGCAAAAGGGAGATGAGAAACTGAAGCCTCGCTTCTATGGGTCATATAGAGTTGTCTGGCACGTTGGGGAGGTGGCATATGAGCTGGAGTTGCCACAGGGGAGCCAGATCCACAACATCTTCCATGTGTCGTGCTTGAAGAAGGCTTTGGGATAGTAGGTGACCGCAGATGATGAAGGGCATTTGGTGCTTCACCCCGAGAACATCCTAGGTACTAGAGAGAGACACTTGAGGAGCAAGGTGGTGAAGGATTTTTTGGTCAGATGGAGGAACCTCCCAGATGAGGATACCACTTGGGAAGGGGAACAGATTCTTCAACATCCGTCTTTGCAGTTGCTTTAGGACAAGCAACATTTTGGTGGGGAGGACTGTAATATTCCAAACTAGCAGTCCAGCTAATTGGAATACAATTTTGATTAATTTTTGTATTTACTAATGTTGGGCGGAAATAATGTGGGTAGGGGACCCACAAATAACAATTGTCCAAAATAAAACCTTTTCCTAAAGTCACTAAGGGAAAATTACGGCTCTAGTGGTGGGGTCAAGTTGGTCTTAGGTGGCAGTGTGAGAGTGGCTGGAGGTAGGTAGCATGTGATTGGCTCAAGTGGAGGCAACACAGGCCAAGGTGGGACCCAAGGAATGTGTTGGGCCTCAATGGACAAAAGGAAGGAAGGAAGACTCATTTTGGCATTCATTCAACTTATTTCTCTTTGTCATTTTGACTGAGCACGCTTGAGCCGGAGAGCCAAGTTTACAGTGTTGTTTAGCACACGAGATCTTCAAGCGAAGATCTCAACCTCTGCCTCGGGGGACTTCGAGTGCCCGCTCAGGAGAGGAATTCTACCATTTTGTGAGGAATCATCCAGCAGCAGCAACATAGATAGTGTAGCCCTATCCTGGACTGCGCAGAGGCACCATAAATTGCGCAGTGCAGTTTTGGTGGAGTGCCGAGAGTGTGGAGAGAAGAGGAGTTTCAGCAGGAGATTCGGAGGGGAAGCTAGCCACCTCCTACCAGGGATTTTGGTAGCATTCCGGAGGCATCTACCAGTAGTTTTCTTCAGTGGTTCGATTTCCCCAGTAGAGCAATGAGCCAAGCCCAAGAGGGTCAATTTCCGGGGTCGATCTTTCAGCAAACCCTTCGTGGGTTTTTGTGGGTTTATTGAGAGTACGGTGTCTAATTCCCGAAACTTTCTAAACTCGGGAGGTAGCCTAAACAGCATTGTGAAGACAGCCAACAACAACATTTTCTGGGCTAGGCAGCGCAATCATTGAGCCACGCAGAGTAGTTTCCAACAAGAGTTTTTGTTTGGGTTTGAGCTAACCTTCAACCTGCCTTGAGCAGGCCCTGGTGCAATCTTTTCAGCACCTCATTTGTACTCTTTCCCAACATATTAATAAAATGGCTCAGCAATGATTTTGGCTCCAAATTCTGTGTTTTAATGGTGTTTTCCTTATTGCTATAGTTTTTAGTCTATTTTTCTTTATATTACTATTTCATCCCAATTTGGGATGTTACAATCAAATATTAGAGATTTGGATCTGCGTCACTCTTGACAAATCCCAACTGCTGCAAGTACCTGTCAATCTGACCATACCATGCTCTGGGTCCCTGCTTGAGCCCATAGAGGGCTTTCTTCAAACTACATACATGAGATTTCTTCTCATGGGTCTCAAAGCCTTCATGTTGTTCTATGTACACCTCCTCTTCTATCACCCCATTCAATAACGTTGTCTTAACATCCATTTGGTGAATTGCCCATCCCATCTATGCTACTAAGGACACAACAGAGCTGATGGAGGTGTATTTGGCAATAGAGGCGAAGGTATCCTCATAATCGATTCCTTCCTTCTTCCACGAACCTAACCTTGTATTTTTCTATGCTACCATCTATTGCATACTTGATCTTGTACATCCATCTCGAACCTATAATTTATCTGTTCTTTGGTCTAGGCACAACTTCTCAAACATCATTAGTCATGATAGATCTATACTCCTCTACCATGGCATCCACCCAGACCCGATGTTGTACGGCCTCCTGAAAGCTAGAGGGCTCTTCAACCTATGCTACCAAGGCTAGATATGTGTCAGGTTGTCTACGCTACCTTTTCTTGGTTCTAGGAGCTCCAGTAAACTTCTCTGCGTCCTTCAGTGTCTGTCGTACTTCTCTGCTAGTTCTACCACTGGTGGTGGGTGGCTCAACCAGTTCCTCTTCCTACTGTCCCATCTGCTGTGAACTATCTGGAGTTTCCTCACCTGAGGAAATACTGGTGCTAGTAACAATGCTTGATCCAGATGTCTATCCACCTACTAGTTCTTCCCCCTACTGCTGCTGGACAAGAGGAACATCCTCAGACTTTTCTCCAGTAGGCATCTCCCGAGATTTCTTGAAAGCTCTATCTTCCATGAACTTTACATCCCGTTTGACTATAATCTTCCTGCTGCCCAGAATGTAGATTTTGTATGCTTTCGAGGTCTCGCTATATCCTACAAGATTCCCCTTCTCTACAGCCTGATCTAACTTGCTTCGTTTTTCATTTGGAATGTGACAATATGCCACACTTCCAAATATCCTGAATTGACTCACTTCTGGCTTCTTCTCCGTGAAGAGACTCTCGGGCATTCTCTTGCCCAAAGCCCTATGAGGAGTCTTATTCTGGATATTTACAACTGTGTAGCATTCTTCTTCCAATAAGAATCTAGGCAGATGTTAGTCATACAACATTGCTTTTGTTTCCCCAACAATAGTCATGTTCTTTCACTCTGCAACCCCATTCTGCTTTGGGTTATATGAAGTTGTCCATTCTCTTTTGATTCCCTCTCTTGCGCAGAATTCTGTGAAGTCCTTGTCAATGTACTCTCCACCATTATCTAAGCACAATACCTTTATCTTCTTCCATGTCGGGTTTTCAACCAGAGCTTTGAATTCTCTAAACCGATCAAAGACCTCATCCTTGGTCTTTAAGAAGTAGATCCAAGTTTTCCTAGAGTGGTCATCCGTAAAGGTGATGAAATATTTGCCACCACTAAGAGCTCTGGTAGACATTGGACTGCAGATATCTGAGTGTATTAACCCTAATACACTTGGAGCCCTATTGTTGGTTCTGGAATATGCTGCATTAGCGTACTTTCCTAGTACGCATCCTCTGCCTACATCATCGTGCTTGGTACTTAAGATTGGAACTCCCGTAATAGTTTCTCAAAGTATTCTCAGAGCTCCATGGTGTAGATACCCTATTCGTCTATGCCATAGTTCATTCAGGTACTTTTCTCCATTGAGATTGTTGCATACCAGTGCCATTGGAGACTCGAGCTACAACATATATAGTTTGTTTCTTCTAGTTCCAATCTGAGTGTTTTTCTTCTAGATTGGATGCTTAACGTATACTTTCCTTCCAATGAAGTACACATAATATCCCTTGTTCTGCAATTGGGACATTGACAGTAAATTCATTCCCAATCCTGGAACATGTAGTACATTCGTGGCTCGGAGGTTATCTCCTGCTTCTGTCTGAAATGCTATGGTCCCTCTTCCTACTAGGGTGCACTTCGTTTTGTTTCCCATCATAATTTGGATGTTCATCCGTTCTTCTTGATAGCTCGAGAAATATTCTCGAATTCCAATCATATGATTTGAAGCCCCGCTATCAATCTACAAATCATCGGCTAATGCCAAAGTCGATAAACAAACAAATTCCTCTTCCAATCTGGAAGATAACTCTGAGATGTCATGATCTTCCATCGTGCTTTTTCTTTTCTTTGGCGACCTCTGCAAAAAATTGTGTTATCCCTCTGGGGTTCAATTTGCTGTCAATGCAGCACCACGACTTCCCTTCAATGCAGATTCTTTTGTGTCCTTACCCAATCAAGCTTTGAACCATGTGAAAATTTCTAAAACGAAATCCTACTGCAGTATTTGATATTATTTCTTCTACTTATTATTCAACAATAAATTATTTACAAAAATTACTTTAGTAAATATCAAAATAAATTCTACTGCAGCCTTCAGAAATAAAATATTGACCAAAATATAAAGAATTACAAGCACAAGAGTGACAATATCGATGGCAGATTCAACAGATGATTGTCCATCATCCTCTACCATGGGCACAACAAGAGTCCCTAGTTGTCCCTCCACAAGTCACTCATTGAGCATAACATCCTCATCTAGCTCACACCCCTCAAGGTGCTCTCCATGTTGCCTTAGGTAGCTAGCGTCTATGAACTCTATCACGACTTTGGGTACCTCTGTGCCCATCAACACCTCGCTAATGGATGTGTCTTCCGGCACCTCCCTAATCGATTGTGGATTTCCATCGCCTAAAAATTCAGACAGTGTCCTGGACACCTCATCAATGGATACCTCAACAACAGATGGTACCTCATCAACGACGGACACCACATCATCAGAGGGCTCTATGGGTGTATGCTCCACTCTCTCCGTCAAGGTGTCAGCTAGTGCTATCAAATAGGTTGTAATGTCCCTTCCTAAATTTTCCTAATGTTTGTGGAAATACATTTTGTCAATTTTGAATTAATCTAAAGTACCTTTTTGGGCTAACATAGGAGAAAAAGAATAAATTAAGTTGCTAGTGGGGGATGGGACCCACAAGTGTAGTGTATTGGAGAAGAAAGCAATTTGAATTCCCTTGGGCAAATCAAATTGATGGAGGGACCCACGAATATTGCATGCCCACCACTTATAGAAGGAAGGTTTGGAGGAGGCGTGGGCATCATTTGCATATTCAGAAATTCGAATTGCCTTAGCTATTTAGCTGAGCCAACATTGTGTTGTTTAGCACAGGAACTTCCCAAGGAGATAAGCTCACCCCTTCTTCGGTGGACTTCGAGTCCCACTCAAGAAGGGTTCTTTCAGTATTTTGTGGTCAGGGGAGATTGAGTTTGCAGGTTCCATGCATTCTTGGGGTAGCTGGGATGCAGTGAGAGCTGGTGTTGCGCAGTAGAGGGAGTCAGTAAATGTGGAGAAGCTGGGTTGTGGAGAAAATCTTCTGGAGAAGCTACAGGAGGAGTTATTGAAGAATTTCAGAAGTGCTAGAGCAGTTTCAGAGCCTAAGAGGCCAGCGATACACAGTTCTCTTCAGTTATTCTTCAAGGACTGCGTCATCCACCTTGTGACTGTGCAGTCATAGGAGGGAAGCAGGTTAGAGCAGCATTTGTTGGAGTTAGGAGCTGAGGAGTTGGAGGATTGATTGGGCAGAGATCTTCAGGAGCAGCTACAACAACAAATTTTGAAATTGAAGAAGGGCCAAGCAAAGAAGGGTCCAATTTTGAAGATTGGAAGTTGTGGAAAATCTTTCTGGGTTTTTCTAGGTTTTAGGCAAGGATCACTTTTCCAAATTCCTAGAATTTTTTGGGCACTTTTCATTGGGAAAATCCAGTACGAAAGTCAGCCAGTAGTTGTAGAAAGCAAGGACAACGTTGTTCCAATAGCGTAGATTGTTGTAGCAGTTGCACCTTTTTACTATTGATGACCTAAGGCTTGTAGCTTGCCTTCTGCAAGCCCAGGTGCACTCATTCCATCTCATATTATACTCCAGTTGATCATATTAATAAAATTGGTGTTCTGGGTATATTTTCTTATATCTGTGTCGCTGAAGTAAAATTTTTGTGTTTTATGTTTTGCATGTTTTCTATATCACTGTAAATTTTCTATTTGGAATATTATAGTGGTATCAGAGCATGTTCTTGTCCAAGGTGGGGAACAATAGCAGGTGATGCCACCGAGATACCAAGGGGTGGTTTTTCAGAGGTCGTGACAGAGGCAAAGCTAGAGGCCGTGGGAGAGAAGGTAACCTACACCCATTTTCAGAAACATAAATAGAAGCCAGGAGGGAAGGAATGGACCAGCACGATGAGGAGGAGCAACCTAGGCCAAGGGACCAAGACCAGATTTTATAGGAGTTGCTGAGAGCAAATCAGCAGATGATGAGGCAGGGATAGATCATGATGGACATGATGCAGCAGCTGATGGGATTGCATGTGAGTGGAAGGCTAGATGAGCAACAGAACCTCAAGGTGATGGAGATTCCAAAGCAGGAGGCAGTCTTACATTCCAACTCCCATGGACTCCACAACATGGGCAGTATGGCATACCTTTGATGCTAAACTTCGTGGAGGAGCCAGAGCCTGAGAGGGATCCGAATCCAGTTGAAGATCTAGTACACTCAGTTGCATCAGGCATCGATGAGTATGAGGGATTGGATGCCCGGATCAGGCAAGTGATGTCATTCGGTGAATTCATTCACCTAAAGGAAAGGCATACCACGAGGGTTAGACATCATTTCATAGGAGGATCATCCAGCCAGGATGTGCAGAGATTGGAAGGGAAGGTCACACTTCGAAATTTTGATGGGGGAGCAAAGAGTTCAGCACGAGCATGGATACAAAAGCTGGATACCTATTTTCACTTAAATCCAATGAAGGAAGAAGATTCCATATGATTTTCCACCCTTCACTTGGAGGGAGATGCCCAAGAATGGTGGTACCATGGGCTAATCAACACTTGGACATATCCACATCACTTCGTATCAGGAGTTCACCCGGAGGTTGTTGGAGAGATTTGAGAGGAAGGATCCGGAGTTTCATTTCAGAGAGTTGGCCCACTTGAGATAGACAGGGAATGCAGAGGCGAGTTCCAAAGGCTAGCAGTGATGGTGAAAAATATTTCTGAGAGTCGGTTGATCGTGTTGTTTGTGAAAGAGCTTGTTGAGCCATTGCGTGGATGGGTGAGGGCCTACAAGCCCACATCATTACATGATGCCATCTCTCAAGCCCAGGATATGATAGATGCAGTGCCCAAGAACAGGGCTTTCGTTCCCTCGAGACCCACAGCCCCACAGGGGAACAAAGATATGAGGCCACCACAAAGAGATGGAGGGCATGGTCAGTTGGATGATAAGACATGGAGGGACCTCAGGAGGAGGAGATTGTGTTTCACATGCCAGAAGCCTTGGGCACCAGGGCACAAGTGCACCAAGGGAAAGGCCCATTTCATTGAGGTGTTCTCGAATAGTGAGCCAAAGGAGGAGGAGACTGAGATAGTGAAGGAGTCGAGGGATGAGGGAGGTCCATCGAGAGCAGGAGGACCACCACCACCCCCACATGGAGGAGGATCATTTGCTCCAATAGGATTTCTTACTTCACTTAGGGGTGTGCCGAAGTACCTGAAACTTAGAGTCAGGGGGACCATTCAGGGGCGGCGTGTATCAATTGTGGTAGACAGTGGGGCCACCCACAATTTTCTTGATGCCCAGATGGTGGAGCATAGGGCCATTCAGATAGCCACGTTTGAGGGATTCTCAGTTTTGAAACCTGGAGCTCGAACATGCAGTGTATGAGATATGTCCCCGGATTGACTCTGCAAATGGGGAACTACTCTCTCACCGATCATTTCTTTGTTGTTGATATTTCGGATATCAATGTTGTTCTGGGAGTTCAGTGGTTGTACACGTTGGGGAAGTTCACCACTAATTGGGAACAGCTAGATATGGAGTTCAAAGGGCTTGATGGGAGGCTAGTATTTTTGCGGGGGATACACTCTTATCCACCTCAAACAATTTCAGCTCACAGGATAGAGACCGACTTATGGCGTGGGGATATAGAGTGGGCAGTAGAGATATGCATTTCTGAGGCTGGGTCATGGGCCAAGGCTACGCACCAGGACATATTAGCTTTGTTGGGGCGCCATCAAGCAGTTTTTGGAGATGTCCCACCAGGGAGATCACTAGACCGAGGATTCGAGCACACCACTGTGTTGGAGGAGGGTGTGAATGCAATCATCACCACTCCTTATAGGCATGCCAAGGCCTATAAGGACGAGATAAAGTGGGCCATACAGGATTTACTGAGACTGGGACATATTAGGCCTAGCTTTAGTCCCTTTTCTTCTTCTGTAGTGCTGGTGAAGAAGAAGGATGGACACTGCATATGTGCATAGACTATCGGGCGCTAAATAAGAAGACTCTGAAGAACAAGTATCCCATTCCCCGCATAGATGAGCTTAGAGGATCTAAATACTTCTCTAAGATAGATCTACGTTTGGGGTACCACCAGATATGCATGAGGGAGCAGGACATTCCCAAGACCACTTTCCGCTGCCATTATGGACATTTAGAGCTCTTAGGGATGCCCTTTGGGCTAACCAACGCTCCTGCTACCTTCCAGTCTTGTATGAAGCATGTGTTCCATGGTCAACTGAGGCGTTTTGTCATAGTGTTCTTTGATGATATACTCATTTACAGCCGGACATGGGAGGAACACCTCCAACACATGGAGGAAGTGCTACGCATACTTGAGGAGCAACAGTTGTATGCAAAGATGTCAAAATGTGAATTTGGGCTAACCGAGATGTTGTACCTTGGGCATGTGATGGGAGAAGATGGGGTTAAGGTGCATCAGGAGAAGATCCAAGCCATATTGGATTGGCCAACACCCAGTAATGTGATGGAGTTGAGGGGCTTCCTAGGTATTTGCACTTATTACAAGAGGTTTGTGAGGGGATTTTCATAGCTGCCAGCACCCCTTAGAGATTTGAAAAAAGGTTGTTCTTGAGCGGACGCAAATAGGACAGGAGACATTTGAGAGGCTCAAGAGGGTCATAAGCTGCTGTCTAGTTTTGGCTTTGCCAGATTTCACATGGCCCTTTATGCTAGAGTGTGATGCTTTAGGCGAAGGTGTTGGAGCAGTGTTGATGCAGGGAGGCCACCCCATTGCGTTTGAGAGAAGAAAGTTGTTGCCTTATGAGAGGTTGTATTCATTGTATGATAAGGAGATGCTGGCATTGATGCATGCGTTGGCAAAGTTCAGACAGTATCTCGTGGGAAATCGGTTCAAGGTAAAGACGGATCACAACAGTGTCTGATTCTTCCTTAAGCAGCAGTCACTAGAAGAGCGGCAGCAAAAATGGGTGAGTAAGCTGCAAGCTTACGATTTTGAGATTGAGTATGTGAAGGGAAAACATAGGAAAACACAACATGGTAGCTGATTCCCTCTCACGCAGACCAACAACGTTGTCACTAATGGATGTCACGCAAGATTGGAAGGCTCAACTATTGGTTGAGTATTCCAAAGACAGTCAGGCATGTGAGATTTTGGATGGTGCATGCAGGAATGACTGATTCCGAGTGATGGATGATGTGATCTATTACAAGGATCGGCTCTATTGGGTTCCGGAATCTCAGTTGAAGGAGAGGGTCATGCAGGAAGCGCATGATTCTCCACTATCAGGGCACCCAAGTTTCCTCAAGACTTACCGTGCAGTCATGGAGAGATTCTCTTGGAGAGGTCTCAAGGGAGATATTTTGAGGCATGTGACAGAGTGGATAGAGTGCCAGAGGAACAAGGTGGAGCTCTCCCACCTAGTCAGGTTGTTGTAGCCACTTCCCATTCCGGAGAGGAAGTGGGAGAGTGTGTATGAATTTCATCACGGGACTACCAGCAGCGCAGGGGAGAGACTGTATTTTTGTGGTAGTGGACAGACTGAACAAGTTTGCCCATTTCTTTGCTATCTCTTCTAGATCTTCAGCCTCCCAGGTGGCTGAGTTGTTCTTTTGGGAGGTCTTCCGATTGCATGGTCTCCCCAAGACCATTGTGAGTGACAGGGACAGCAGATTCATGGGAGCTTTTTGGCAGGAGTTGTTTCGCTTGGTGGGGACTGAGCTCAATCCCAGCACTAGCTATCATCCCCAGGCCGATGGGCAGACATAGATTGTGAACAAATGGTTGGAGGGGTACCTATGCAATTATGTTACAGGGCAAGAGAGGGTGTGGGTCAAATGTCTGCATCTGGGGGAGTTCTGCTATAACACCACTTATCGTATGTCTATTTGTATGTCTCCTTTTCGAGCTCTTTATGGATATGATGCACTCACATTTTCAAATATGATTTTTGGAGACTGCAGGGCCACGGGGGCAAAGGATTGGGTTCAAGAGGGCCAGGAGATTCTTCGAGCTCTCAAGAACAACTTGCAGGTAGCCTAGAATCAACAGAAGATATATGCTAATAAGCACAGGGTGGAGAGACAGCTCGAGGTTGGAGACATGGTTTATTTGCGCATGTAGTCGTACAGGAAATCTTCACTCAAGCAGAAGGGTGCAGAGAAATTGCGGCCTCAATTTTACGGACCTTACCAAGTGGTGATGAGAGTTGGTGAGGTGGTTTATGAGTTGGAGTTGCCTTCTGAGAGTCAGATTCATAAATTTTTCCACGTCTCATGCCTGAAGAAGGCATTGGGGCAACAGGTAGTAGCAGCAACAAAGTGGCCTCCATTGGATGATGAGGTGCATTTGATTTTGACACTGGCGTTGATATTGGATACCAGAGAGAAGAGGTTGAGGAACAGGGTGGTCCGGGAGCATTTGGTCAAGTGGAAGGATTTTCTGGAGGAGGATGCCACGTGGGAGTGTGAACAAAATTTACAGCCTCTGATTTTGCAGTTGCTTGGGGTCAAGCAACATCCGAGAGGGGAGGACTGTAATGTCCCTTCCTACATTTTCCTAATGTTTGGGGAAATACATTTTGTCAATTTTGAATTAAATCACTTAAAAGTACCTTTTTTGGCTAACATAGGAGAAAAATAATAAATTAAGTTGCTAGTGGAGGATGGGACCCACAAAGGTAGCATATTGGAGAAGAAAGAAATTTAAATTCCCTTGGGAAAATCGAATTGATGGAGGGACCCGCGAATTTTGCATGGCCAGCACTTATAAAAGGAAGGTTTGGAGGAGGCATGGGCATCATTTGCATATTCAGAAATTCGATTTTCCTTAGCTATTTAGTTGAGCCAACGTTGTGTTGTTTAGCATAGGAGCTTCCCAAGGAGATAAGCTCGCCCCTTCTCCAGTGGACTTCGAGTGCCACTCAAAAAGGGTTATTTCAGTATTTTTTGGTTAGGGGAGATTGAGTTTGTAGGTCCCACACATTCCTGGGGTAGTTGGGATGCAGTGAGAGCTGGTGCTGTGTAGTAGAGGGAGTCAGTGAGTGTGGAGAAGCTGGGTTGTGGAGGAAATCTTCCGGAGCAGCTACAGGAGGAGTTATTGAGGATTTTCAGAAGTGTTGGAGTAGTTTCAGAGCCTAAGAGGCCATCCATACGTAGTTCTCTTCAGTTATTCTTCAGGGACTGCATCATCCAACCAGTGATTGCTCAGTCATAGGAGGGCAACAGTTTAGAGCAGCATTTGTTGGAGGAGTTAGGAGCTGAGGAGTTGGAGGATTGATTGGAGATATCTTTCAGGAGGTTTGCTGGTATTTTGGAGGGAAGAGATCTTTAGGAGCAGCGACAACAACAAATTTTGAAATTGAAGAAGGGCCAAGCAGAGAAGGGTCCAATTTTGAAGAGTGGAAGTTGGGGAAAATATTTATGGGTTTTTTTGGGTTTTCGGCAAGGATCAACTTCCAAAATTCCTAGAATTTTTTGGCCTCTTTTCAATGGGAAAATCCAGTGCCAACGTAAGCCAGTAGTTGCAGAAAGCCAAGGACAACGCAGTTTCCAGGAGAGCATATTGTTGTAGCAGTTGTACCTTTTTACTGTTGATCACATGGGGTTTGTAGCTTGCCTTTTGCAAGCCCGGGTGCACTCATTCCTTCTCATATTGTACTCCAACCGATCATATTAATAAATTTGTGTTCTGGGCATATTTTCTTGTATTTGTGTTGCTGAAATAAAATTTGTGTTTTAATTATTGCATGTTTTCTATATCACTTTAAATTTTCTATTTGGAATATTACATGGGTATCCAACAATGGTGACTCCTGTGCCACACTAGGTATATCAATGTGCCCCCCACCGTCCTCTGTGTCCTGCTCAACCTCCTCCTCGAGCTTCTGACATCTAAAGCCTGGTCTCCACCAATAGAAATGCCTCCTGGTATCATCCTCTACTTGCCCACCTCTACGTGATGATCTGACCCCTGAACTACACATCTCCTTCTCTTGTTCATCCAAGGAATGAGGCATGGTAGGACAGTTAGACTAGCCATTCGTGTGGGTGTTGTATTGTTGGGATGTGTGTGTATGTACTTGGCTTCTGTGTTGGTTATGTATCATTCGTTGCATCTCCTCTATAATTTGTTGGTTCTGCCTCATCAACTCCTCCATGATCTTGCTAGCCCTCCCCTACAGCTAGCCAAGATCATGCTCTAATACCACTGTAATATTCCAAATTGAAATTTAGAGCTAATAATAGACACATGAACTAGGCTATAGAAAATAAAATCACAAATATGCATGCACCATAAAAAACACCAAGAAACTGGGCAAATAAGTTGAGCCATTTTATTAAATTATGAACTCTAAGGAGTACATATGGCAAGGAACAAGTGCACTTGGGCTTGCATAAGCAAGCTGGAGCAAACATAGGTGGAAGAGATAACCCCAAGAGCTAAGAAACTTTGTCCCAATATTCTTCTGTGCAAACCCAAAAATTGGCAACTGCTGCTACACTGGAAATTTTTTGAATGACTCTCTATGGTGCCCGGAACCGCCTGGAAATGCAGTTGTAGCTGCTTCCAAAAATAATCTAATAAACCCATAAAGGAATCTGCACCAAACCAACCACCCATAAAACCCACAAAATGGTGCAAATTACTAGCAACTGCTGGTTGGAAAGAGACACTTGTGTGATCCCTCTAGAGTGCTCCAAAAATTCTACCAAATTAGTTTGGGCTCTCCACCAAAAACCCAAAAAAACCCATAAAGGGTTTAGTCTAGTTATGTCGCTCCAAAATCACCCCCAAATTTTATGGGCTCCTCCACTCCCAGAAATTTACGGCCCATGGGAAACTGACCTCTGCTACTCCTCAAAATCGCTGAGAAATTCCCCTTAGTCTACCTTCTCACACCCAAGCTTAATGCAGCCCCAAATTCTACAACTAAACCTCCCCCACAAATTAGCCCCACCAAGAATTGTGTAATCCAGGTCAATTACTACACAGGCCTCTGCAAGGGAATTTGGACCTAGGAAATACACACTCCACACACCTGCAATTTCTCTGGAAATCTGGTATAAATTGGCTAGGGAATAGTTCTGCAAAGGCTCGGCTCTCACACCCGCAAAATATCCTCCCACAAAGTTGTGTGGCTCGTCTTTTGCATCCAGGCTAAAGCTAAGGCAACTCGTACCACCCTAAACGGTTCCCCCAAGCCTCCACGAAGTCGTGACAATATCTCCCTAGGGTGGCACTCATGGTCCCCCGAAGAAGAGGGTGAGATTTCCCCTTGGAAACCTATGGTGCTAAACAACACTTGTGACTCAGCTAAACAACTTGAGCAACAATGTGTAAATGTCAAATTATCAAAAGGTCCTCAATATTGCCTTCAACCCTCTATTTATAAATGTTGTCTCACATTTCCTTGTGGGCCCCTCATCCAAATATTCCAACCTCCTTCCCAAAAAATCGATCTTTCCTCCAAGGGGTGCGTATTCCTTGAGGGGTGACCCCCACATTCCACTAAGGTTGAAATTTTTTATTTCTCCTTAGTCCCATGTACCAAAAATGTATCCAATGCCTAGATTACAAAATCGTGCTATGCTTAGCACTTCTCCAATAAACTTCGTTAATCCTCTTAAAAGAAAAATCAAAATTGGGGATATTACAGAGAAGATGAGCCTCAAAACCATCATGTAATACAATGATTCTCAATGACACCATGTATAAAAAAACAAGTGGTTTCCCAAGCAACTTTCAACTAACCTTTCCCACACGTGTAAGGGAGAAAAGTGTGCCCCCTCTAATACTGATTTATTCCCATTTGTGGAAGCTTGATTTTGTCAAACTATTGGAGCAATCCACTCTTATGGTCAATAAATGTTTGATACTCCCATTTAGAAAATTTTGCTAAGCAAACATAGTTTTGCACAATTTTGGCATTTTGGCTTCTATACTTAGGAAAAGTGGGTTAAGAGGACCCCACTTGAAAATTTTGAAGGAAATGGATTCCCAAACATTAGGAAAGAAGAAATTTAGATAGAAGTGGGAGGTGGGAACCACTCCCAAAAATGGGAATTTGTACCCCCTTGAGCAATTCGACTTGGTGAAGTGAGAGAAGAGGAATTCAACTTCGGAGACCCACTTGGAGGAGAGTTGAGTAAGCAAAGTTAAAGAGAGGGAAAGAGCTTAATTTTGGCCCTTTTGCTAATTTGTGAATCGAACCCCCTCGTACGCTTGAGCTGTTAAGCCAAGTTTGCACTGTGTTGTTCAACACGAGGTTTTCAAGCAAGAATCTCAACTCCATCTTCAGTGTAATTTTGAGTGCCACTCTAGGGGAGAGCATATTCTTTTTTCAGAGCTATTCAGGGAGGAAATTTTAGGTGCAATCAGTAACTACTTGGAGCAGATTGGGTGTAGAACAAGAGAACACACTACTTGGAAGAGCCATATTTTGAGCGGGGATGATTCTGGGATTTTGTGCGTTGATTTCCATGGGTATTTGCCAAAGCTTTCCGGTGATTTGCAGAGCTAGTATGGAGGCTATCCATTGGGCCAAATTTTTCTATTATGGGCCTGTGCAGAGGATGACTGGCAGGGCCTGCGCAGCCTTTGAGGAGTGGAGCTCGTGTGGGAGGAATGAATGGGGGTTTAGAGCTAGGAATTGTTGGGAGTTATAAGGAAAATAGGTGAAGGATTTCCCCAGCATTAGAGCCTAATTTGCAGCAATTTTCTTGGCAGTGTGATTTAGCTGGTGGAGGGCCAACTACACCCTATTTTGTGGGAAATTTAGAGTAGTGGAATTTGGCTGACAACTTTTTGGGTTTTTATGGGTTTGTTGAGGAGAGCCTACAACAAATTTTGCAGAATTTTTGAGAACTTTAGAAGGGTCAAACACAGGTTCTACTTCAGCCAGAAGCAACAGAATTACTGGGCTAACGCAAGGGTTGGAGGACAAGCACTCTGTAGCATTTGGGTAGCACTGTTTCTCACCTAGGACTTGTCTAGCTTGCTTTACAAGCCCATGTGTACTTGCTCCAACTCATTGTATTGATTCCATGACATATGATAAAATGGCTCAGATTATTTTGGAGTAAATTGTTGGTGTGTTGATATCTTTGCTGTGTGTTTTTTTTTTTTTTTGGGCTGCTAATTGAAAATTTATGGCTGTTATCACTTGATATTTCCTTTAGGAATATTACAGCAATATCAGAGCCTTGATCTAGCCAGCTATGGGAGGATTTTCTTTTATGACCCGGGGAGATAAGAAGAACATCACTTACAGGAGGTACAAGAGCAAAGAGCGAGAGCTAAAAATTACCCCAGATTCAGGGGCTCCAGAGCAACGAGGAAACACAATAGAAATGGTGGGTAATAGTGAGGATGAGATGGCCACAACATTCAAAAGCATCTTGAGTGCTTTGAAGGACTTGGTGAAAGGGAAAAATGAGGTTGTGAGAGGGGAAAGAGAAGTGATGGCTGAACTGAGGAAACAACGTATTAAAGACAACCACAAGGATTTTATGGGAGGTGAGAGCTCTGGAGCATCTCACCGTACGGAGAATGATATCCCTCAAAACAATGCCTTTACTCACCATGGGACAACTAGATCTACCATGCCCATGTTTTTGGCTCCTGGGAATGGGGAGCAGCCAGAAACTCGGGAGATGCCTATGGGAGATTACTTTCGGGAGTGGCAATCCTTGGGGGCAGAATTCCAGGAAGCACTCAATATCAAATATTTCTGCCAGTTCAAGCATAACAACGAAAGCAAGGGAGCTGGTGGTTCATCATCGCAAAACTCGAATTTTTCGCGCACAGTCAGGAGTTTATACCTCTCTACGTTTGATGGGTCCTCCAAGTGCATTTCGAGGGCATGGGTGGAGAAGCTAGATACATACTTCCACCTTAACTAGATGTCAGAGGTTGAAGAGATTAAATAGGTTTCTTTGCATTTGGAGGGGGATGCACACGACTAGTGGTTTCATGGATTGACTACGTTGGGACATGCCAACGTAAAGTCTAAGGCACCCACACCCATGAGGACCCCTTTCCCCAAAAGGGGAAAGACACCAGATCCCTTCCACAAAGAGAGATGACGGGGCTTGGACAATTAGATGATGAGACACATAGAGACCTCAGGGGAGGAAGTTATGCTTTACATGCCAAGAATCGTGGGCATCAGGACATCGGTGCACCAAGGGCAAGGCCCATTATATAGAGGTTTTCTCAGACAACGAGTTAGAGGATGATGGAGGTGATGGTGTGATATTCCCACCTAGCAATATTGCTAAGGAAAATATCAATCTTGTCCAATTTTGCCTTATTGCATGTCTACCCTTAGGAGATGTGAGTTTAGAGGCCCCACATGAATTTTGGGATTAAGTGGGGGCCCAAACATTAGGAAGGAAAGAAATATTATGGCTCTAGTGGTGCGTGGGGGCCATCCCATGGAGGATTTCAACCCACATGTGGAATAAGCTCTTATTGCAGCGAAGTTGGTGGGGGAAAGTCGAGTTGGTCCCACATGGGAATTTTGGAGGCTCTTTGATAAAAAGGGCAAGAGGCTCTCATTTGGGCATTCATTCACCATTTATGAAATTATCTTTTGACATGGCACACTTGAGCAAGTGCCAAATCTGTGGTGTTGTTCACCACACAAGTATTTCTGAGCAGAAATCCCAGCCCTCTCTTTGGTGGACTTCGAGTGCCAGCCCAAGAAGGGAGTTCTACCTGAGTTCCATTTGTACCAGTAGCAGAGAGGCCATACTACATCGCAGAGGAAGTCACAATAACGTAGGGACTGTGCAGTGTTTGGTGGAGTCACTCCGGGAGCTTGTGGCGTGAGGGGATTTGGAGTTCGAGATTTGGTGGGGAGGCTTGGGAAGCCTTCTAATAGGTATTGCTGATATTTTGGGAGCATTAGGCAGCAAATTTCACAGCAGGAGCGTTATACATAGCAGTGGAGCCACCCAAGCATAAGGAGGTCAATTTTCCAGGGTCAAGCTTTGGCCAAACCCTTCTGGGTTTTTTTGGGTATGTGTGGGGAGGTTGGCATTAATTTCCCAGAATTTTCTGAGCAGTGGAGAGGGATTTAGCAACAAATCTTTGAAGGTAGCATCACATTTCTGGGTTATTCCAACGCAGAGCCATGGCAACACAGTGTTTCAGCTAAGGAAGGTGACTTGTATCTCATTTTGTGCTTAGCAAGCTTGCTCACAGCAAGCCCAGGTGCACACATTCTAGCACCTTATTTGTATACCCTTATTCAGTAATAAAATGGCTCAACAATTTGATTTTGGTGTAAAATTGTGCATTTTATTTATATTTTTGTGTGTGATTTTATGTCTATGCATGCCTGTTATTTACTGTAAAAATTTCTTTAGCGATATTACAGTGTTATCAAAGCTTCGTTCTTTGCTCAATAGTGGGGATCTTTTCCTATGAACAAGGAGGATAAGCAGTTCTTGGAGGAGGCACGCTTGGAGGTTGAGTGAAGGGAGCTAGGGGCTGAAATTTGAGGAGGCATCCTGGAGAGTATTTTGTGGGAGATTGCAACCATTTTTGGGACCCTTAGCAACATATTTCACAAGTGGAACGAATTACCCAGCAGAAGAGCCATTAGGGGAAAAGAGGGCCAGAATTCTAGGTCAACCATTGGCCAATTTCTTTCTGGGTTTTCTGGGTTTATTGAGGAGAGGCCAAGATTAATTTGACAGAATTTTCTAGGAAGATTTGAGGGGTCAAACAGAGATTCCAACTTAGCTAGCAGCTAGAAGAGCTAAGGGAAAATTGTGTCGAAATTCCGAAGTCAACATTTCGCCAATTTCTTCGTGGGTTTTTGTGGGTTATTGGTGGAAAGCTCGGGGTTAATTTTCCCAAAATTTTCTGAGTACTGGAGGAGGCCCTAACAACCATTTCTTGCAACCAATAGCCCAGTTTCTGGGGAATTTAGCGTAGAGCCACAGAGAGATCAACCAACAACATATTGGGACCTTGCCTTCATCACTTGGGCTTTGCTAGCTTGCCTTGAGCAAGCCGAGGTGCACATTTTCCAAATATCAGATTGTAACCCCATGATTTTATAATAAAATGGCTTAGAACAACGCATTTGTTGTCTCTATATTGGGTGTCTGATTTCTGTGCAAATTTTATATGTATTTTTTCTATGTTTTCTTTGTGTATCATTGTATATTTCCGTTAGGAATATTACAGTGGTATTAGGCATAACATTACCCATCAAAGGCAGTAGAGGTGGAAAATATGGGGAAGGCAAGGAGCAAAGGGGAAGCAACATTAGGTAGCCTCTTAAAGGCCCTAAATGATTTAACCAAAGGGCAGAAGGGGATGTTGGAGGGACACGAGCAACATAATAGGAATAAGAGCATCCATCATGAGTTCCTATTTGGGGAGACTTCATGGGTCTCACAACAATGTGACCACCCTTCACCAGCCACTCACCCACTAGCCTTTAGTAGGCGAACCAGGACCATGTTGCCTACATTTTTACCTTCAGTGCCAAGTGAGCAAGGTAGGTGGGATGATCAGATACCCATGGGAGATTATTTTCGAGAATGGCAGTCCATGCAGGAAAACTTCAGAGAAGCTTTGTCCTTCAAAGATTACTGCCAGCTCAAGCATGACGAAAAAGGCAGGAACAGTGGGGGGTCTAGCACGCAAACTTCAGAGTTGCAACGTACCATTGGGAGGATACCTTTTCCCATGTATCATGAATCCACCAAGTGCACGGCTCAAGCTCGGGTGGAAAATTTAAATACCTTTTTCCAGCTTAATCAGATGACAGAGAGGGAAGCCATCAAAATGGCCACGTGAGGATGAGGGCACACAGAATTATGGGGAGCTCGTAGACATATCTAGTTTAACACACGAGTCACTCTTGTTGGAGACTCCCTTGACTGCTCTGATTCACATCTTTGAGGAGAGAGTGGAGCGTACACCCATATGGCTATCCATTGATGAGGTGCCCAAAGACACAGAGGTGTCCACCATTGAGGAGGTGCAATTCGTTGTTGAGATATCCAAGGTAGTATCTGAGTTTTCAGGTGATAACAGTATAGAGTCGATTGATGAGGTAGCAGGAGACATGTCCACCATTAATGAGGTGCCAAGGGATACAATGGTATTAAATGATGGCCGCCCACAAGAGTTTCATCAGTTCCAGCAAGACCTTCTAGCATTGAAGAAGAAGGCCACGACAGTGCAAGAGGCTATTCTGCAATAGAACGAGGGGTTGGAGGTCATGAGAGCAATTTGTATTGAGTCAGCCGCCAAACTGACTCACGATGGGGAGTGATTGGATTCCCTAATGGTCCAGGTACAGTACACATTAGGGCATCAGAGCAACCCTCTTCAGACATACATAGATGGGGCTTGTAGCACTAGTAGGTTGCCTCTCCACATTGGAGAGTGAGAGGCAGTCACCTCGACAGATTTTGGGTGTTGACCAGGATGGTGAGATGAGGCGACATGAGTTGTGCAGGGTGCAACACTCGTAGGATGGAGGACTTGTGTTATGTGCGGGGATTCTTGCATTCAATTCCTCTATAGGGGTTGGATGGTGAGAGATTTTGAGTCGATACCTGGTAGAGTGGTTTGGACTCATGGAGATGATTGTAGTCTGAAGTAAAGCACAATGGGTGATACCTGAGATCGAGGGCACTGGAGGTCCAGATTGGCATTGGGATCTAGGTGAGGCTTCTTATTCGATATTAGATATGTGAGATGGCTATGGCACTGATGAGGTAGTTGACCCAGCGACTGAGCACATGCATTCCTTAGGGAAGTTCCCATCGGCACTAGTGTCCAGGCAGTTTGTGAGTAGGCTCCATGGGTTGTATTGGCATGTTGCTTGTGCATGGGGTCGCAAGATGATTAGCACTCTCTAGAAGGAGCTGGTGGGAGGAGGTGGCATGGGTAGGCCACCGAACTGGGCATTGTATGGAGATGATGTTCTCCCATTGGGGTATTGGGCACATGAGCCACCAAGGATCGACACAACAAATATATTCCCTCTAGCAGGTGTGGCGTTATGTTGCTCAGCTTTACCTGGGCATCTAAGGAGGTGTAGATCACATCATGGAAAATGTACTAACAGAATGATGGACGCATGGGAACATATGGGATGCTCTATGGTACATGGGGGCAAGGCATTGAGCATTGGTAACCAATGGTGCATGGAGTTGAACCACGAAGTTCATTGCTATGTAGAGGAGTGTAGGGCTACGTACTTGTGTGTAGCCAAACATGATGATACACAACAAGTTTACAGAGTGTTCTTGCCAGAGAGATCTCCTGAGGAGGACACCATGCACACCATTGGGTTTGGCACACTAAGATTTGGAGTGTGCATTGATCACAGGGCCGACCGTGAGATTCCATTTATCACTCTCCAGCATTGCACACTGACATAGGGGACCTGGATATCATCTCTTGATGCTCTCATAATGAGTCACAAGACCCAGGAGGATCATCTGAAACTAAGACAGTTGGATGGGTCACGGTACATTGCGAGAGGTTATTGAGCTGTGGCATATGGTCAGGATGCGAGTTGGTGAAAGCAGGCTTGGGGGTACTCCGATCTTCTGCAAAGGTAGCACTTGCACCACCTTTGAGCCCACGCTCAGGGAGATGCATGACCCCCTTTTGGTGAGACATTCTGAGGTGTCTCAGGAGTATCTATAGTGAATGGTGGACCTTACTTGCAGCGATGAGGCCTTTGTCGCTAGGCAAAGCGGGTTTTCCTTGTCACTGCTACGGACCAGGGCGAGTGTTGGATGGGAAGGCCGTGACATCATGGAGGTGCTTGGGCTAGATGCACTAAGACTCCATAGATATTTTTCCATCAGGTCCCAAGAGGAGAGGATACAGTTGGCGCATGAGACGCAGACTGTCATGGTCAGAGTTGTGCAACTCAGAGTTGTGCAACGACAACATGGTGGCACTCTTTTTAGACTAGTTTTGGGACCCGAGAGCAACAGGGTTGAGCAGTTGGATTACAAAATGGGGAGAGTGGGTTCTCACAAGCGGAGGCCACCCAGATTTTCCATTGGGACTCCTTTATGATAGTTCCACACAGGGATTGGGAGAGACTCAATGGCATAATTGGGACCCCGGTATTTCCCGTAGTGGTAGTTGGGACAACATGGAGAGAGCACTTGTTCGATAGTTGCTTGAGGACAAGCAACTTTTTGGCAGGGAGGACTGTGATATTCCCACTTAGCAGTATTGCTAAGGGAAATATCAATGTTGTCCAATTTTTCCTTATTTCATGTTTGCGCTTAGGAGATGTAGGTTTAGAGGCCCCACATGAATTTTGGGATTAAGTGGGGACCCAAACATTAGGAAGGAAAGAAATATTACGGCTCTAGTGGAGCATGGGGGCCACCCCATGGAGGATTACAACAGACATGTGGAATACGCTCTCATTGGAGCGAAGTTGGTGGGGGAAAGTTGAGTTAGGCCAACATGGGCATTTTGGAAGCTCTTTGATAAAAGGAGCAAGAGACTCTCATTTGGGCATTCTTTCGCCATTTTTGAACTTGTCTTTTGACACAACATTCTTGAGCAAGTGCCAAGTTTGTAGTGTTGTTCATCACATGGGTGTTTCCGAGCGGAAATCCCAACCCTTGCTTCGGTGGACTTCGAGTGCCAGCCCAAGGAGGGAGTTCTACCTGAGTTCCATTCGTACTAGCAGCAGAGAGGTCATACTACAATGCAGAGGTAGTCACAGTAGCACAAGGATTGCGCAGTATTTGGTGGAGTCACTTTGGGAGCTTGTGGAGTGTGCAGATTTGGAGCTGGAGATTTGGTGGGAAGGCTTGGGAAGCCTTCTAACAGGGATTGTTGATATTTTGGGAGCATTGGGCAGCAAATTTCACAACAGGAGTGTTATACCCAGCAATGGAGCCACTCAAGCATAGGGAGGTCGATTTTCCGGGGTCAAGCTTGCCAAACCCTTCATGGGTTTTCCTAGATATTGTGTGGGGAGGCTGGTATTAATTTTCCAGAGTTTTCTAAGCAGTGGAGAGGGCTCTAGCAGCAGATCTTTGGAGGCAACAACACATTTCTAGGTTATTCTAGCTCATAGTCAGGGCAACGCAATGTTTCAACTAAGGAGGGCAACTTGTACCTCATTTTGGGCTTAGCTAGCTTGCTCACAACAAGCCCAGGTGCACACATTCCAACACCTTATTTGTACACCCTTATTCAGTAATCAAATGGCTTAGCAATTCAATTTCAGTGTAAAGATGTGTATCTGATTTATATTTATGTTTGTGTGATTTTATGTCTATACATGCTTGTTATTTACTGTAAAATTTTTCTTAGGGATATTACAGATGGTGGGCATCAGGCTACTGGAGGAGGAGGGCCATCTCCCCCGCTTAAGGGAGCTCCTTTCCTGCCTACTGTAGATTCATTGATTCGCTTAGAGGAGTGTCGAAGTACTTGACGTTGAGGATCAGAGGTACAATGCAGGGGCAATGTGCATCAGTGTTGGTGGACAATGGCGTTACCCACAATTTTGTTGATGCACAGATAATAGAGAGGAGGAAAATACACATTGAGGCTTTTAAGGCTTCTCAGTCCTAGTACATGGGGACAAGACTATGTAGTGTGCTCGATATGTCCCCAACATGATTGTGACGATGGGGAACTACTCGATGACAAACCGATTTTTTGTTGTGGATGTGCCAGACACCAACGTGGTGATGAGTGTTCAATGGATCTACTCTCTGCAACGTGTGACCACAGATTGGAGGAGATTGGAGATGGACTTCACAGTGCTAGATGAGAAATTAGTGGTACTCAGGGGGATGCATTCGTACTCGCCTCAGACAGTGTCAGAGCACAAGATGGAGGCAGACTTGCGTCGTGGGGATATAGAGTGGGTTGTGGAGCTTAGGATTTCAGAGGCGGGATCCCAGTCACGACCACCCTATCCAGACATTCAGGCTATTTTGAACAGGTACCTACTAGTTTTTGGAGACATTCTCCTGGCTGACCACCAAATTGAGGGTTTGAGCACATGATTTGGCTAGAGGATGGCATACACGTTATCACGACACCATACCGTCATCACTGTGAAAATTTCTGAATGTTGCTTATGCAGAAATCTATTGTTAGATCTGGTTATGCTCCTCCTACTTAATTAAGTTATTAACTGAAGAATTCAGATTAATATCGAAACAAAACACAGAACAGACTTTCACCATTTCAGATCTAGAAAAAGTACATGCACACATAGACAAAGTGACACAATGATTTTCTGGACAAATAGTCCTCGAAAAAACAAAATGCGGGAAACCGATCTACTGGCTACTGTAGGGTTTTATTATTAAGAGTTTTTTTAATACAACAAATCTGGGTTCGAGATCTTGCAAACCCGACAGAGAAAATATAGATCTGCAACTCATCAGTTGTTCTAAAGCCAAAATATTGACTAATCCACACCCTCAAACGGGATTTACAGGACTCAGCCAAAATTAGGCCCTAGAAACCCCAACGCTGCCCCTGAAGCCCCTGCGTCAGCCTCTGCGTCCCTTAGCGTTGGCCTGGAAAGGGTTGCGTAACCCCATACTGGGTGACGCAGTCCCTACGCTGCCCCTAAGGGTCTCTGCGTAACCCCTGAGGGTTTCCAGCTACCTTATGCTGCCCTGGAAGTGACTGTGCAGCACCTCCGTAGCTGAAGCTGTCCCTACGCTGCGCAGCCGCTGCCCTCTTGCTGTTGATGCTCTTGCTTCTCTATGTTGCCTTTCTGAAGTTGCTCTTTGTCTCTTACTGATTCTAGACACTGGGATCATATCATCTCCTTTGTCTAAACTCCCTTTTCTACTGCTGAAACACTTCTGAGAATTCTTAGCAAACCGCACCCTAGAATCTCAGCTTAGCTTCAGTGCTCTGCCTCTGTTTGTCTTTACAAATGACCCCAAACCTTTCCTTTATACTTTTCTCGTTGGGAAACCAACGACCATTATTAGATCTTGAATCAATGGCTAAGATTAAAAGAAAGCTTGATCCGTGTGACTTAAGACAATTTCATCGCATGTTTAATTTAATTAACTTTAATTATTTAATTTTCCTAAGTTTAGACTTAGGAAATACATTAAAATAATTAATTAAATATCTCCCAAACCAGATGAAATTTCCCAAATCCCTTTCTGGGTCTTGTAGATCAAGTGTACTCTAGTCCCTCCACAAATTTTGGGAGCTAGAGCACATCCGGTGCTACTCCAAATACACAAAATCTCAACAATCACAAGGCCTATCAGAATGAGATTGAGCGAGTTATACAGGAGTTGTTGAGGTTGGAGCACATCAGAAGCAACTCTAATCGTTTTGCTTCTTCAGTGATGTTGGTGAAGAAGGAGGACGAGACCTTGTGTATATTTATCGATTACAGAGTTCTAAACAAGAAGGCTTTGAAGAACAGGTACCTGATCCCATGCATAGATGAGTTGATGGATGAGCTCATAGGAGCCAAGTTCACCAAGATAGACCTGCGGTCAGGGTACCAGAAGATTCGGGTGAGGGAGCAAGATATCCCGAAGACAACCTTTTGTTGCCACTATGGACGCTTCGATTTTTTGGTGATGCCCTTTGGGCTAACCAACACACTAGTTGTAATATCCCTATGGAAAATTTACAGTAAATAATAGGCATGCATAGACATGAAATTTACAGAAACAGAAAAATAAATCAGATGCATAGTTTCACACCAAAATCGGACTGCTAAGCCATTTTATTACTGAATAAAGGTGTATAAGAAGAGGTGTTGGAATGTATACACCTTGGCTTTCTCTAGGTAAGCTAGCTAATCCTGGAATGAAGTGCACATCACCCGTGTTAGTTCAATCACTGCGTTGTCTTGGCTCTACGCTAGAATGGCCTAGAAATACATTGATTTCTCCAAAGATCTGTTGCTGGAGCCCTCTCCACTGCTCAGAAAAATATGGAAAATTAATCCCAACCTCCCCACACAATACCCTAAAAAACCCATGAAGGGTTTGGCCAAAGCTTGACCCCAGAAAACCGATGTCCTTATGCTTGGGTGGCTCTACTGTTGGGTATAACGCTCCTGTTGTGAAATTTGTTGTCCAATGCTCCCAAAATATCAGCAATCCCTGTTAGAATACTTCCCAAGCCTTCCCACCAAATCTCCAGCTCCAAATCCTCTCACTCCTCAAGCTCCAAGAAAATTTACAGTAAATAGCAGGCACGCATAGACATAAAATTTAGAGAAACAGAAAAATAAATCAGATGCACAGTTTCACACCAAAATCCGACTGTTGAGCCATTTTATTACTGAATAAAGGTGTACAAGAAGAGGTGTTTGAATGTATTTACCTGGGCTTGCTCTGCGCAAGCTAGCTAATCCTGAAATGAAGTACACATCACCCTTGTCATTTCAATTACTGTGTTGTCTTGGCTCTGCGTTGAAATGGCCCAAAAATATACTGCCTCCAAAGATCTGTTGTTGGAGCCCTCTCCACTGCTCGGAAAATTCCGGGAAATTAATCCCAGCCTCTCCACACAATTAACCTCCTTGTGCTTCGGTGGTTCCACTGCTTGGTGTGAAAATTCCTAGATCCAAACAGATCTAATGAATCCTACTGCAACAACTGAGTGTACTTCTCCTATTAAGTAAATTACATTACATAATTAATTCAGATCTGAACTATTGAAGCAACCTACACTAAAATTGATTCAGAAACAAGGAAACTAGACAAGGAAATCATTCACACATATGACAACTTTATTTTGGACTAAGTCCCCGAAAAAACCCAATGCGGGAAAACCGGTGCAGCAGATCTGAGGGTTTTATTATTATGCAGTAGCAATGTCTGAATACATCTCTGAATACCCTCAAGGGTTATTTTGTTACAAGGAGAAATATTGTTAGAAGAATATGTGAGAAACACCTCACTCAATCACTGAGTCTCTGGCTGATTCGGATGAAGGAAAAGCTTGCGTGGACAAGCTCTACGCAGATCCAACGCTGGAACTTCCAGCCACTGGGTCACCCACTTCTAGGCTCAGCGTTAGCTCTCCTCCAAGTCATTTTTCCTATGTGGATGCTGAGGAACAACCTCCTAGTGCCACTTCCCAAATCACACCCTCCGAAACTGATCCACCAGCAAAATTCTGAAACCTATGCATTTGTCTCTGTGTTGCTTTTGCGTGAGCTTACACAGTGACTGCGTCAACCCCTTTCTTCAACGTTGGAGGCTAGATCACCTCTGCCTCTCTCTGACTAATGCTCCACTAGACTAAGAAAATCTCTTCCTCTCTGGATGTTATCTCTGCCCCTCACTGCCCAGATATCCAGTTCGAAATTCTTAGCAAACCACGCCCCAGAAATGACCCTCAAGCCTTCCTTTATAGTCTTCTCATTGACAAGTCAACAACCCAAATTAGATGTCTAATCGATGGCTAAGATTAAAACCTATGTTGCAGCAAACGTTGCGTAGAAGTTTGTTTCACTGTACTGGGTTGTTTCATGATGGATAAATGTGCCCAGTACGGAAAAAAACGTGTTTCCAGGTCGTACGAGCACGTTTCCAGCGTTTAAACTTCATTTTTTTTTCGTTTTTTTCTTTCGGTTTATGTGTTTATTATTTTTTTAATCGTGGAAAGTATCTTTTGGATGCTTCTAGATGGCTCTCAACTTATCAAAAGACTCTTGCCTCATTCTCTCATCACACGAATTAAGCAAGTCGTTTCACTTGGAGAAGGGCGATTTTAACAAGGAGAAAAGAGGAAGAGAATAGTGCTTCAGTTAAGGTGTTTTAACCAGTGAACAAAGGAGATTTCAGCAGAGAGAGAAAGAGATTTCAAAAGCATATTTGGAGTGCGAAGTTTCAAGCTACAACATTCTTGGTTTTTGGCTCAGCTACAGCCATATTTCTCGTCTTTTGTGGCATTTTGGGGTAGCTTCAGCTACACAAAATAATTTGGGTAATAAACATTCATTTTCTTTGTTTTTTCCCATTGTTTCTTCTATTTTTCGAGGGTTTATGCTACCAAAATTATGAAAAACGTATTTTCTTTACAGATTTGTTCTTTTAATTATTTTTTTAAACAATGGCTTCCATCCAAGGTTCAGGTTCAAGCCCCAAGTCCAACCCAAGGGCTGAATTTTATCCTCTTTGGAAACATGTTCAGAAGCTTCAAAGATGTGGAGGTGGTGGTTCATGGGAATGGCGATGTAATCTTTGCAGTAATTCTTACAAGGACTCTTACCCAAGAGTGAAGGCACATCTTTTGCAAGGAGGAGGACAGGGGATTGCAGGTTGCACAAAAACAACAGACCCTTTGGTGAGGAGGGAATATGAAATAGAGCAAGATCAAGTGGATGGAACTAAAAGAAGACATGATGAACTTAGTCAAGCTACTACTAAAGCTCTAGCAAACTTTGAGCTAAGGATTGTAGTTGAAGCAAGGAAGAGGAGAGTCACTCAACAACCAGAACAACCACCATCCAGAGGGGCATCCGGTACAATTCAAGATCGCAGAATTGCTAAATTGGTGAATGTGCAAGCAAGAGAAGAAGTTGTTTCCAGAGTGGCTAGGTGCATCTATGCATGTGGTATCCCATTCAATGTTGTTCGCTCTCCTTACTGGCAAGATATGATAAGGGCAGTTAACAAAGCTCCTCAAGGGTACAAGGGGCCCAACTATGAGAAAGTTAGAGCTCAATGGAGGATATCTTATCACCAATTTGTTCTTCCTGGAGTAGCTCTGGGGTTACCATAGTCTCAGATGGATGGATAGATACAAGACGTAGACCATTGATAAATACCATTGCCACTTCACCAAAAGGAGCAATGTTTCTAAAGGAAGAAGATTGCTCAGGGGAGGTAAAAGATGCACAATTCATTGATGATGCTATTATAAAATCTATTGAACAAATAGGTCCTAACATGGTGGTGCAAGTTATCACAAATAATGCACCAGTGTGCAAAGTTGCAGGTTTAATTATTGAGGGGAGGTATGACCACATATTTTGGACACCCTGCATTGTCCATAATTTGAATTTGATCTTAGAGGAGATCGACAATAAAGTCCCATGGATAAAAGAACTCGGAGTGGAAGCATGGGAGATTGTTAAATTCTCCCTAAAATGAAAAACCAAACATGAATGACAACCTAAAAACGAAAAATGTTGATGCTGGAATACTGAAACGCTGGAAAACCTTAAAATTTTGACAATTTTTCAACATGACATTAAGGTAAAATTTTATGACTAAAAAAACTTTAAAAATAAACACTTAAATGAAAGAGTCATTATGCCAGTCATAATTTCTTTTTTAAATGCTAAAAATATGAGGACTTTAAAATCTTAGCCTAAGATATCGACACATTGCAACAAAAATTTAAAATTCAACCATCAAATTGACACACAGTGTAGGCAAACTCGACCATTGTAATAAAAATTTAAATACCAACTATGAAATTGACACATTGTGAAGGCAAACTCGAGCATTTATAACGAAGACTTTAAAATCAACAGTCAAATTGACACATAATGGGATCTAGTCAAGGATCAATACGAACCATGTAGAAAAAATTAAAATAAAACAAATAATAAAAATGAAAAATATAAAAGAAAACAAAAATTAAAGCATTGAAAAAAAATTAAAAATAATAATAAGGAAATAAAAATATATATTAAAACATAAAAACTAAAAACACATGACAAAAAAAGCAAAAAATAAAACATTGAAAAAGATAAAAACAAAAAGAAAAACACAAAAAATTAAAATAATTAATAGCAAGTAAATAATAATATATATTAGAACTTAAAACACAAATATACCAACATATATAAAAAGACAAAAAATAAGTCAAAAAAAAATCAAAACAAACATAATTAAAAAAATTAAAATTAAAAGATTAAAAAAAAAACAAATGTGATAATTTAAAAAAAAAAAAAAATTAAATTAAAAACATAAACGAAAAAAACACATTATAAAAAAAACAATAAAATATTATAAAAAACATAATTAAAAATAAATAAATAAAACATTCTAGCCTGATTTTAATGTTTAGAAATGGCTTTTTTATTATGTTTTTTTAACGTTTTTTTATAATTTTTATTTTTTAAATTATATTTATTTTTTATTTTTTTAATAGTTTTTTTTAATTAGATTGTGTTTTTTATTTATTTATTTTTTTAATCTAAAATTGTTTGTTTTTGGTTTTTTAGTTAATTTTTTTTTAATAATTATGTTTGTTTCGAAATTAATTTTTGTATTTTTTATAGTTTTTTAATTTTTTGTTTGTTTGTTTTCTTAATCTTTTACAAGTTAATTTTGATTTTTTTTTTACATTTATTTATTTTATGTGTTTTTTTTTTGTCAGATTTATATATATTTTTATGTTTGTTTTTTATTATATTTTTAATGTTATTATTATTTTTTTATTTTGCAAAGAAAATTAAAAATTTCATTATAAAAAAACATTGCAAAGAAAAAAAACACATGTTTGTAAAATCTTTAAAAAACTAATATCCTAGGATGAAAAACAAAAAGATAAATATGACAACTTGAAAATTTGTTAATTAATCAACATTTAAAAAAAATGTTCATACGAGTATTAAGAAAATTAAAGTGCCAAAAATGTTTTAAAAAAAAAATTTGTTGATGCTTTTCAAAATTCGTATGAAAATCACCAACATTTGGAAAAAATATCCACAATACATTAAAAAATTTAAAGTATGAAAAATAAGCCCTCTAAAAAACGGGGTTGATGCTGCATCAACACTTTTCAAAATTAGCATGAAAATCACCGACATTTAAAAAAAATGTTCATACTTGATACATAAGAAAATTTAAAGTGTCAAAAATATCCTAAAAAAAGTGTATTCTGAATCAACACTTTTCAAAATCGGATATTTTTTTTTGCTACCTCAAAAAAACGGGTACTCGTATCAATTTTTGTTTCAAAGTTTACTATGTTCAAGGATGATAAATATTCTAAGCAAACACACACACACACACAAGCAACATTGTCAGTAAATGGTTTCCTGCCAAACTTATTAACAATGGTAAAGTAGATGGTGAAATGCTTTCTATCCCTGATATGGTTATAATGAAGAAGCAACTCAATACAGTTTGTCAGAATATTTGTCTATATACATAGAGCTTGTGGAGCAAAAGGCCAAGTGGATTCCATATTGTAGAAAATGATATGTCTCTTCATGATTTGGTTGACATTTGTAAGTTTACTACATTGCACAAGGTCCAAGATACCATTAAGGGCACAACCTAGGGATTGATAACTTGATACTCAGGGCCAACCTATATAGGTTTGATTTTCATACTATGCTAATCTATACAAAAAAAGGGATATTAACAAAGTTGACCCAAGGTGGACTTTATGACCAAGGAAGACTTAAACTATTTGTTAATAGTGATTGACAACATTAAAACATGAAGGGATGACCTTTTTGATGGAGTTGGTTGATGATTTAAGGTAGTCCTATTTTATTGGAGATTGTAGTGTCCACTTGAGAGCGGTCTTGCTAGTCTAAGAGGATTTTTTTTCAAAGGATGCTTGCCTCTTGTTTTTATTGTAGAGATAATCATTGTGGATCTATATATACACATTATACGAAAGAAGCAAGCCCTTGCAGTATTGCTTGCAAAATTGATGGAGGAGACTTGTAACCTTGGAGGCCCACTTACATATTGGACAAATGACATTGAGGAGTTTTATTGTTGGCTCACATTCCTTTTGGTGAAAACCTAGCATTGAAGGGTCTTTGGAGGCTGAATGCTACACCAAATCCCCTTTTTTGGCCCCTTATTAGGGGAAATATGTCATTGTTGAGGGCTTTATCCCCTTATTTTTTGTACATGTGGCATAAATGCCGCTCAATTTATGTAATTTGGATTATTTAATTGAAGAAAAGGGCTTTTTCTCCTCCATGGGATAGATTAAGGGTGTTTAGCCTAGAAAATTAATATTTTAATGTAAAGGAATTTGAGCACCTTCTTTATAAATAGAGGTGCACCTCCTCTCATTTTCTCATGGTTGGATTGGTGGAGAAATCCCTTCGAAAATCTAAAATTTTTGCGATTTTTATCTTCTTAAATTTGGCTATGGATGGATGAGTTGAGTAACCTATTGGAGAGGCCTTGTGGTATGGATTTCACTCTTTTCATGGATGGATATTATGGAGCTTGGATGAAGGAATCACAATTTAAGTAAATGGACTTCTTTTCTTGGTTGTGTTTATGGATTATGACAATGTAGTATTAAGCAAGTGGGCATGATATTTCCATTTCATTATCCCTCTTAAAAAAAACTCTTTTTCCAATTCTTTGAGGACGGAGCATCTCGGGAAAAACCTATGAACAACAATCACCAAGCATACCTCTAGAAAATCCTACCTTGAAACAACTTGAAGCGTTGATCCTCAAGAGACCTCCAACATTGCTTGGAAATTTGACACTCTAGAAAGATGTGTTTCAATGTGTCTAAACACTAGCAAATATGGAAAATGCCAACAAAGGCCCATCTGTTGGCTAGCCTGGACTTAGACAAAATGCCTTGATATATCACCAACCATGCAAAAAATTGCA
This sequence comes from Pinus albicaulis, assembly GCA_034641835.2. Classification (NCBI taxonomy): domain Eukaryota; kingdom Viridiplantae; phylum Streptophyta; class Pinopsida; order Pinales; family Pinaceae; genus Pinus; species Pinus albicaulis. The sequence goes on along the minus strand of CM076578.1, from coordinate 744,181,770 downwards.
ACTTGTAGGCAAGCTAAATCAACCACACACTATGTAATTGCCTAATCCGTCTATTCTCTATATATCTATAGAGCCAACAAGCATTAAGGAACGAGTATAGTGGATGTCACTAATGAAGTATGGAGAAACAACGATGGGGATCATAATGCAAACACTGATGACCATAGCACCATTGCCAATCCTTCCAAAATTTCGCTAGCATCCCAATGTTCATTTTGATTAACTATATATCTAAGATAATCCCTCATAACTCCATAATTGAATGAAAATTATGGCCAAGGAGACCATACTGTAACTAAGTAAAAGAAAGCCACTCTTTCCAAGAACAAGAGGCAATATCTCACCAATCTCCCCATAAAAAGATTGTCTTCCTGCTCAACCCATGAGACCTAGAACCGACTCAACTTTGCCACACATGAACCCTAAGTCCTCCAAATCCAAATATAATGACAAAATAAATCCCAACTTTCCTTGTCACCCTCCCACTTCCACCAAACCAAGCTTGCAAGTTTCTTATTTTTTTCAATGTTTCGAAATTGTATTGTGTCATTAGATCAACTTGCAATTCTTGTGATATTGATGTCTCTATTTTATCATTAGGGACTTCAAGAATTATGGATGTTTTTTTCTAATTATTATTAAAATAAAGGATGTTCTTGTAATACTCTTCTATGTATGGATATATCCTCCACCCAAATATTCTCCTCTAGTAAATTCTAGTCAAGAAGTTAGTATTTGACCTTATGAAGTCTAGATCTAGTTGATAAGCTCCCTTGGCCAACTTATCTACTCTACTTATTAAAGGATTCTCCTACCTAGTTCTTTGGGGGTCACCAAGGTGCTCCTTTCATCTTCTTATCTATGAAATGTACATTTGCTATTAAGTCTTGTTTGCATAATTCTCCTATTTCTAACTCACTCCTAAGTGATTATAGTTTTGTCTTATTTGAAGGTAATTCAATATAAGAATGGTTTGTGATCAATAAGAACATTTATAACAAATGTTTCATTTCATAAGTTATCATTTCGTGACCATAGTTATTATTGTAAATAGTATTTTGGTTGGTAACATTGTGTATCCTTTTACAAATGCTCACCAACTACTTTATATTAAAAATATTAATTGAAGTTGTTGTTGTCCAAATAGAAATGACTATATTTTTTTCATCAAGATTTAAGTTCCAATGAAATTGTTCTAAGCATTGATTTTATAGTGGTTGCATGCATTCATTCTAATATAATCAATGTAATTTATGTGCAGAGCTTACTCTCTTTAAGGAAGTACTCAACATGGGTCAACTCAACAAGGTTATCTCTCCCTTTGTCTTGTACCACCCTACCCATAAAAATAGAGTAGTCAAAAAATTAATAATGAGTACATGTTAGGTTTATATGATTGAGACTGCAACAAATGTTTTCATTTGAAAATATTGAATGTAGTTTGTGTGTGTTCTCTATTCGTCTATAGTAATTTTTGTTGGACACCTTTTTTAATTGCTATAAATTTGGTTTTGGATATGAGAAGAATAATTTTTCATACTACTTAAGTTGAACTTTTATGAATTGAGGTTTAAAAATTGACAAGTACAAATAAAACAAACATTGAAATAGAAGACTTTGTCAACTCTAGCATTGTTAGGGAAAAGGTTGAAGAGAAAGTACATATGAAATGCCTCTATGAGATGTAGATTTGAGATGGTTTGAAGTTATTTAACACATATAATTCACTATTTTTTAAAGAGCTCATGGTCCCGAGATAAGAACACTATAAAAATAAAGACAGTAGAGCTTTTAAATGCATATTTCCATTAATGTCATAAAATCAACTCTATTGGAAAGATAGAGTGAATTTTCTATCTAGATATTTTTTCTTTGATATTTTATATGTACAACCAAAGTGAGCCTAATTGTTAAGAACATTTTTTCCTCCTTGGAGGTCACATGTGCAAATCCCCAGGTAGTGGGGTATTTACACTTCCATAGACTAAGTAGTCAAATTGATGCGAGTTCCAAAAGTATCCGATTATTATAATTTGCAGTTTGTGTTAGTATCCATAATGAATCACAAAAATTCCCATCAATAAGTTTGGAGTCGCTTTGACATTTGACCTTGTTCAATGAGGGTCCTAAGATTAGGTAATATTACATCATTAATTAAAAACCATTAAACTATGGAAATAACCAAGAACAACATTTGAATATAATATTGCCACATTATTATCAATGGAATCAATATCCTCCAAAAATCATCATCATCGTAAGCTAATATAATTAGCTAAATAACATTGAGGAAATAAGGTCTTGGTGATTAGATATATACATCAAAAAAGGATCACCAAGGCACATCATAATAAATTTCAGTTCAAAAGATAACAGATATTGGACTATGAGGAAAATACAATAGTAAATTATAGTCAAAATGGGTTCAATGAGCTACATCCTCTAAGTGATAGGATTGACCATTGTGTTTGAACTATTTTATAAGGTGTAAGTTGACGGAAAAAACCTCAAAACCTTCCCAATTTTTTAGATGTACTCTATAGCCCATCAAAATCATGCAACAAATTGGACCATGCTTGCATTTAAAGAAATAGCATTGTCAACCCCAATTGAATTATGCAATACTCTAAAATTGTGTCTCCACCAAATGAAGATTAATTGACTAAGTGAATTGTATGCCATTGCATATAGTTGTGACAAAGAATGTAATGACATTACTGTAATATGGTCATATCTACATAGTCTTGGTTACATTGAACTTTTATCTTGTTTATTTGTGTATTGATGTTAGTACTAGATTAAGGAAATTATTAGATTTGAGTGAGCAAAGTCACATTTTTACTAGTTTTATTGGTTAATGCAAGTCTTGCTTCACTATAAACAACCATGTAACAAAGAATTCAATCCACATTTCTAAAAATAATCTCATTCACTGTAAGTCACCATCCAATAGTGTAGAAAGGTGATAAAACAAATTTCGAGCAAAGGCAATAAACATAGATGTGGAAACAAGTATGTAAAGAAAGGCACAAAAGTGCAAAACTTGGAACCCGAAATCCAGAATGTGAAACATCGAAAGTAGAACCCCTTTCCAAGTCTAGATATCCATTATATAGAAGACAAATGGTTGGTGAGGGGGATGGAGAATCAATGCTCACCTTACTATCTCATGATTACAAGAGAGGTGGCATTTCCCTCTTTGGATTAGTTTCTCTCCCCAAACATTATTTTTTCTTCTTGAAAAGGTAGATATATTTTCTCCATTTCTCATAATATATGTCACCATGATGATCTCTATTTGATCATTATATTATTTCTCTCCCATCGTGATGCTTTCGGAGTGGAAAAATGGGAGGAATCGGCTCACAAGATAATTTTTACCAGTGGGTCCCAATTTGGTGAAATGGGGTTTTAAACCTTTTAGAGGAAATTTAAGGCATTTTCTGAAGTTTTTTTAGAGTCCAAAAAATTTCACTTGCACTAGACCCTATGACATTGTTTACACATGGATATCTTTCCAACAATGCAAGAGAAACCTCAAACAGAATATGTATGCAAAATTTATGCTACCCAGAAGTTAGCATTCCTATTTTGATCACCATGATTTGAGAGAATGCCATGGCAGCCCCATTACTCATGGAAAATGGGCTAGCCACATGATCCTCACGTAGATAGCCAATCAACACCACCTCATCAAGGATGGAAAATCCTTCATCAGCAATGCGCACAAGGGAAAGTCAAAGATCTCACTAGAAAGTGCCAACCATGCTAATAAATTAATCAATTCTAGCAAGAAGTATGTTTTGTTGCTTTTAAGAGAAAATCATTTTGTAGAAGAGTCAATGATAGGAAATTCGTCCATAGAGGGGTGCACTAAGGATCAAAGACAACATATGGAATAGTTTCTACAAGCATGCAGGGGAGTGTTCCAAGAGCCTAAATGGCTACCGCCCAAGAGGGAAGTGGAGCACAAGATGCAACTTTTTTTAGACTCTCTATTGCAAAACATTGGGTTGTACAGGAAATCCATTATGAAAGAAAACAAGGTGAAGAAGTAGTTGCAACAATTGTTGAAACAGGGTGTCATTCAACCAAGTATCTCACCATGTGGGTCACCCATAATAATTTTGAAAATAAGGATGGGACATGGTGAATGTGAATTGATTATAGGGCGTTCAACAAAATAACCCTAAAAAACAGGTACCCCCTGCCAAAGATAAATGATCTGTTGGACTAGTTGCAACAAGCAAAATACTTCACCAAGTTGGACATAAAATGGGGATATCACTAGGTTCAAGTCAGAGAAGAAGATACTTGGAAAATTGCCTTCAAAAGCAGACAAGGTTTGTATGAGTGGTTTGTTATGCCATTTGGTTTATGCAGTGCACCAACTACATTCACGAGGTTAATTAATGACATATTACAGCCTTCTCTAGGTTCATTTGTTATTATTTATTTGGATGATATATTGGTATACATTGCTACTTGGGAGAGGCATATCTCACATTTGATGCAAGTGCTAGAGACATTAAAGAAGCACTAGTTGGAAAATATCAATAAATGTGAGTTTGCACATGAATATTTGGTGTATTTAGGATATGTGATTGATGGAGGACAACTAAAGTTAGATATGACCAAGATGGAGTCCATCATGAAGTGGTCAATACCTAACTATGTTTCAAGTTTAGGAGTTTAATTGGGTAAACATGTTAATTTGGCAGCTCAATGACAAATTCCCTCCTTTGGACAACCTTCCTCATCCGAAGAAGTCCCTCTTTGCCTATGGAAGAATTTAACTTGGTCAAGGAAAAATATATTTTTGATGTGAAAACCCACAATGACACAAAAGCACAAGTCGGTCTAAAGAAAAAATTGGGTATCCAAAGAAGCATATAAATACAAGTCAAGACAATCTCATTTGGAGCATCATCATCACACACCTTCTTCTTCTCTTCCCTTCTTGGATTGGTTCGTACATCTGAAATTGCAGGGTTCTCTCTCACACGTGTAAAGGGTTTGGAGGCAAATCTGAAATTTTGTGTTGACTTCTATTTGGGACAGTTTGACCAACTCGTTGACCATCTTTGACTTGGTTTGACTATTTTTGGATCTATTTGAGGAGGCTGTGAAAATTTCTGAATATTACTTTATGCAGAAACCCTACTGTTAGATATGGTTATACTTCTACTTAAACAAGTTATTAATGCTGAAAATTAAGATTGACATCGAAGTAAACACATAACAGACTTTCACCGATTCAGATCTAAAACATAATACATGCACACAGACAAAGTGACACAAGATTTTCTGGACAACTGTCCCTGGAAACACCCAATGCGGGAAAACCGGTCTTCTAGCTGTTGGAGGGTTTATATTATTAAGTAGTTTATGAATACAACAAATCTAGGCACCTTACTAGTTAACTCGACAAAGAGAAAATATATCTGCAACAATACGTGTTGATCTAGTACAACGCTGCTTCATCCCGAAGCTCTGCAATGATCTTTGGTGTGGGTCTTTGCATTGATTATGGACATGTTGCCCTTCATCACTGCGTTAATGTTGCCATTCTGTACTGCTGCCCATGACGCTTCCACCGCCATTGCCACATATGTACTGCAACTCCCTCTCTATATGTTACACTGCGCTGCCAAATGATGCACTGCAACTTCAATTGCTGATAGAAACAACTGAAACTCCTGCCCAATCTTTGACAGACAAGTGAGTTGCGCTGCATCCTCATCACTGAAGGTCCATAGGCTGCTACTGTCATCTGGAGATTGTTGCATAGCCACAGCTCTGCACTGCATAAGCAGACTCCCTCTGTGTTGCCAAAGGCACATCAGCCTCTGTGCTGAAATCTCCCATGCTATTGTTGCGTTGCGCTGTCCCCCTGAAGCCTTTACGTTATTGCAGCTCTGCTCTGCGAAAGTTAACCTGCACTGCGCTGCTGAAGTCACATCAGCTCCTTTGTGCTGCGTTACCACTCTGTTGTTGCATCTGCACTGCGCTGCTCCCTTCAACCTTCAGCTCCGCCTCTACTTCATCTGTGATTCTCTGCACTGACTGCTCCACTTGTCCCGCTATTGTCTTAAGGCTCCCATAGCTCAGATGTGATCCAAGAGATGAGTTTCTCAAGGATCCTGCCATCACTATGTAGCTGCTCTACAGATCTATTTCGCCCCACTTTTGTGGTTCATAAGCGCTCATGGCTACGTCACCTTCAGAACCATCGTCTACCATAGTAGCCTTGGAAGTAGAAGCTTCCTTGTTCTTCTTCTTCTAAGGACAATTGTTGGCGAAATTTCCTAGTTCCTCGCACTAGAAACACTTGATCTTGGATAGATCACACTTTTGATTCCCTTGTTTCCTCTTTGATGCCAAGGTTGCATCTTCTTCCTCTTTCTTCTTCACCTTACTTGATCCCGCGTTGTACTGTCTCTTGGTGATCCGACGGAGTTCTTCTTAATGGAGGATTTCCCACATACTGTCCTAGTTGGGAAGGTATGCTCTGCCCAAGATACTTTGGATAAAAGTTTCCTAGTCCTGTGTGTTTGCATTGAGTGCAGTCCTCACCATCACATAATCCTCCACTTTTTCTCCCATGGAAGACACCTGATCTTTGATCACCTATAATCTGAAAGGAAGGGCTCGATGTCTTCTCCCTTGGCCATCATGAATAACCACATCTGGTTCTCCAAAAGCATTCTCCTTTGGATGGATCTTCCCTCATATAGGGTAGTTAAGGCTTTCATCATCTCATGAGTTGTTTTCTTGTCGGCTATGTGTGGAACTATATGATCCTTAACTCCATCCATTATGAAGCATTTGGCATGTGCCACAACTTCCTCATGCTTCGCTAAGAGAGAAGCATCGGTTGGCGTGGCCAGAACTTTTTCTGCATGGTCCCTTAGACCATATGCCTCCTTGACTACCAGGATTCTGGCCTTCTAGACTGCAAATTTGGACAGACCATCCAACCTATCTTGATCACATAGTCCGTGAGGTGCCATCTTCTCAGCAAATATGTCAGAACTCCTCCTCTCTATGATAGAGATTTGGATCTAGGGTCCTTGGCGAAACAGGCACCCTCTGCTCCCTCTGACAACTGACCTCCTCTCTTGGAAGTCTCCCAAATCAAACGAATTAGCTCTCTTCGATCCTCTAATCGATTTGCAGATTTCTTTGCCTGGAAATCCTCTGAGAATTTGTTCTCTTCCCACTCTTTGTCACCTAGTGCTTAGGCTAAATTCTGAATCTTCAGAAATTTAACCCCACCAGTAACTTATGAAGCTCTGCAGCACTGCTTCCGACACTCTGAATCGGTAACGACTTCATATTTGTGTCACCATTGATGGCCTTTGCGTGAACAGATAGTCCCAGCGCTGCCTTTGTACAGTAGCTACGTGGCCCTGCGTGGATATTGCGTAGGACTGTGTCACTCTGGCCTCTGCGTGTCTCTGCTCCCTTTACTGATGCATTGTCCCTTCTGGTCTGGATTTCTGCGGCTGTTGCCGCTTTCTTTGCAACAAGGATTCTTCAGTGTTCTGCTGGTGATCTTGCTAGATCTGCAATCGCTCTGATACCATGTGCAAATTTCTGAATATTACTTTATGCAGAAACCCTACTATTAGATCTGGTTATACTTCTCCTACTTAAAAAAGTTATTAATGTTGAAAATTCATATTAACATCGAAGTAAACACACAACATACTTTCATCGATTCAGATCTAAAACAGAATACCTGCACACAAACAAAGTGACACAAGATTTTATGGACAACTGTCCCCGGAAAAACCCAATGCGGGAAAATTGGTCTTCTGGTTGTTGTAGGGTTTATATTATTAAGTAGTTTCTGAATACAGCAAATCTAGGCACCTTACTGGTTAACTCGACAGAGAGAAAATAGATCTGCAGCAATACCTACTGATCTAGAGACTGAAAATTTGACTGATCCACACCCTCAAACGGGATTTACAAGACTCAACCACTTTCTGCCTCTAAAAACCCCAGTGCTGCCCCTGAAGCTGCCTGCGTCAGCCCTGGTAGCCTCTGTGTGCCTTTACATTGGCCTGGAGAGGGTTGTGTAACCCCAGACTAGGTGACGCAGTCCCTACGCTGCCCTGGATGGCAACTGCATAACCCTGGGGGGCTCTTGTTGGCTCAACGCTGCCCTTTCTGGGCCTGCGTAGCGGTTTAAGCCCTCTACGCTGCACAGCTGCTGTTACTACCCTTGCTTCTCTGTGTTGCTCCTGGTTGCTTCCTCTTGTTGATTCTTGGCACTAGGATCATATCATCCCCTTAGCGAATACTACCCCTCTCTGCAACTTAAACACTTCTGAAAATTCTTAGCAAAGCCGCCCTAAAATTCCAGCTTAGTCTCAATGCTCTGCCTTTGTGTGTGTTCTCCAACTGCCCCCAAGCTTTTCCTTTATATTGTTCTCGTTGGGAAACCAACGACCATGATCTAATCTTGAATCGATTGCTAAGATTAAAAGAAAGCTTGATCCGTGTGACTTAAGTCATTTCCATCACATGTTTAAATTAATTACCTTTAATATTTTAATTTTCCTAAGTTAGACTTAAGGTCATTAATTAAAAAGATTAATTAATTAATTTTCTCTTAAACATAATAGAATTTCTCAAATTCCTTTTTGGGTCTTGGGTCTCATGTACTCTAGTCCTTCCATAAGAAATTAGTCAGTTGCAACTACCTCTCATGCAAAGAATCATAGATGAATGACTTACTTAACACAGTGAAATCCCAAAAATAATATCTAATGTGCAATACTCTTTTTAAAAAATACAAGTCTCTTTCTCCTTTAACCGGGTATCTTTAAAAATTTTGTTCCCAAATCTCACATCTATATATATAAATGTGTTTAAATAATATTGCTCCCCAAAAAAATATTTCGACCAATTCAATCAGCATGACGTGAAAAATAAAACATGAAGTTTATTTCTGTTAGACACCAACTTCACACAAAATGTGTAAGCCCCATTCCACAACCACTCTCTAAACCTCTTAGTGTCTCTCACAAACCCAAACACCTGGTGCAATTTAAAGGTCTGGAATCGAAACAAGTGCAAAAACAACAAATGGACAAGTGTTCAAACCCGTTGCAGTATATTGGTCAACCTTCTAGGTGATTGAAATCCCTAGATTGGTAATCGTTCTGTATTTTGAAATTTGAATACGTGCTCAGATTCACCAGAGGGCTCTTCGCTTCTATGAACAACAACGTATATTCAAGCCATTAAAAAAAATACATGTGGTTTGCAAAGGGCATAAAATGGATATAATCCACGATTATTTCTTTCATCGGTACTCGAGCGTTGAAAATCTCGATACCACGAAGTTCACTGGCAATATGCTGTCACTTTGACTCGATTTTCTCCCTCGGCTGCAATTGGTGTACTCCTCAAATGGGAATGCGGCTTCGAATCTTCAAATGTTCCCAGACAATAATAACTTCAAATAGCACGCACTCAGCCTTTACGTATTCGACCTTTCACGTCCTCGAGAACTCGTGGAGTTTAAGATTGTATTAATGAAAAAAATCACTTATTTATACATATGCATGCAATCTAGGTACGAGACGACAATTGTGTTTTGGTAATAAATTACCAATAAGAACAAAATCTAAAACTAATTACATAGTTTACAATAATAATTTCAAAGGATTAGTTAACAAACAAAATGCAAAAATTTAATAATCTAGAAATCTAAGGAAAAATTAACTATCATATTATAGATTTCGAATTTGAATCTGAGTAAATTTTTATCAGATCTATTACGAAGAACTATCCATTAAAATAATCATGGCAATTTACGAATCAATATTCTTATCCCAAGGCAATCGAGATCATCTGCATTTGGATTATATAATTTTATAACTCGATTACATACTTGTACTATTGGGGCCTTAGGAAGTAGAGCTCCCATTTTACAAAATTAGGATATCATCACAATTATGTAGTGTGACATGACAACTTTCAAAATAAACCATGATATTAAAATAAGGGTATATTAAGATGCAAATTACAAGTTTTATGATAAAGTACATATTTATATTTAATCGTCATGGTTCCTTATGTTTAGATCTGTCTTACCGAAGAACTTATAGAACCTTTCTTCACTCATGAAAAATAAATCATTTAGAGGGTGCACCGCTAATCTTGGTGTGGCCTATTCCCACTAGAATTTTCTTTACAATACGTAACCTAGATCACTTACAACCCTATTGTATTCTAAATACAATTATATTCTTTTATATGTAGTCGACTACAGTTTGTATCCAAATACATAAATAACAAAAAGAAATTAAACATACATGAAGATAATCAAAGAAAAAAATAATAAGAGAAAGGAAGAGAAACAAGTATGATAGAAAAGTAGTCAAACTATTCCCTTATATTCTCCAACCACTCATGAGTAGTCAACTAGTGTATGTTTGTGTAAACAACACACAGAAAACCAAGATGAGGGCTCACAAACGTGCAAGTTGTTCTAGTAATGCACCCAACCATAACAAGTATATAGATACTCCATCTACAACAAAAATGCCTTCTTGCAATAAATCAATAAAAATACATCAAGATAAATGTAATCTTAAAACCACTTTATGTGGATTGTATATGACATTATTTGTCCCCTCAATATCACCCTAATACATAGTGATTATACCATAAAAATCTTGAAAGTAGAATGTATCAAGGTGACTTGTAAAAATAAAAATAAAAATAAGATTTCCATGAAATAACAAAGATTACTGATTGTTCTAGATGGAAATTATTTTATAATGTATATCTCTCGTTGACATGGCAAACTATGTCATCACCTCCTTTCAACTTTCAACTCAGGTGATCATTTTTCCATATAATTAGTTGTACATGTCATGTTATATACACAATTATAAGCATGTAACCATCACGTAATTATTTTATGATTAGATGGAGTGTCTCATTTGTAAAGCTTTTTGTGTTCCATTTCCTTTTATTTCAGATTATTTAGCATATGCTCTTCTATTCCTTAAGATAAATTTTCTTTCTTATTCAATTTTTCATTACGTTCTAATTATGAGTTTATTTATTTAATTTTTACTAATTAAATTTTCAAGCAATTCTTAGCCTTGTGATTGTTGTCTTAAAATATGTAACGTGAAATCTCAACTAGTATGAAATAGCACCTAAATCATTTTTGAGAAATGGAAGGGTTTTAAGAATGAAAAAGTGACACCGCATTTATCTTATGCATTGTCGTTTCCTTCTACTCGCAGTGGAGCGTTTTTGCTTGGAGGTGGTTTGTACACTTTCTTGGATCGAGTTTTTCCTACTGCAACAATGTAGTGATTTAAGGTTTTATATCTTTAGGTTTTAAAAAAAATCATAGTTTAGATCCTTCCTTCAAGATGTATTCAAGGCTTTTTCCTTTCCATAGAGTATAATTAAAGTAGCATGATGATTTAAGAAGCTTTCCATCTTCTTTTTAGGGATGATTACAGGAGTTTATTGCTAGAACCACATGCATTGAGTCACAATAATCTTTGTCTCGTGTCATTGTATTTATGTATTCTATAATGTTATTTTTCATGAAAAATAATATATGTGTGGTTAATTTTTTTTTCTCATGACCAATAATATTGTATTTCTAAACATCCAAACACAATTAGATGAATGCTATTTACAACCTTTAAAATTCTTATAGTTTGAACTTTTGTTTCTTTTTCTAATACAAGCACAACCATGGTCTTGGAGCACTAGAAACATATAACAATTGTTTAATATTGTCTTCAAAATTAAATAATTTACATTTAAAAATTATTCTGTAATTATATGAATAGTTGGCTTTGGATTTGAATTTCCAAAACTCAAGTTATCCACATACTTTAGCTATTAAGGAGGACTTTGTGGAAATTTTAGAGTGCATGATTTTAAAAAACAAAAAATAATAGATAAACATTATGGCATATAAAAAATTTGATTTATTTTGGTTTTTCTAATTTAGTTGGTTTATTAAGCATTATTTGTCCACAAGTCCAAAATACTAGTTCCCAACAAAGTGATTTTGTTACTTAATGATATTGTTATGTGCACTAACAATGTTAATGAACCTCTTAGCTTCAATTTCTTACTAAAATTATTCATATGCACACATTGTATTATGTCAAGTGCATTTTCAATCACACACAATGCCCTTTAAGGTCATACTAAAAATTGTGGCACATTTTCATAAAGCTAGCAATTACATCCATTTTTCTTATAAATATGATTATGTTCTCACTGCATGGCTTTTAGGAGATCTTCTTTCTACTATTCTTGGAGTCTCAACACTTTAATACTAGGAGAAAAGTTTCATAATATAACATGAATGTGTAATGAATAACATTTGCATTTTAAGTAACAAACTCTATGTTTGTAAAATGTAAGTTGAATTAATTGATTGTAATTAGGTCAATTAAGTAGTTCAATTTCTTTATATATAAATAAAAGGTGTTCTATCTCATTGAATGAATGTCTCCTTTTTTATAAAACATTGTATTCCATATCTCTTGTTCATTTGTGTCTCTTAATTCTTCTGCTAGTATCATAGTGATAACCCAAGTTGGAGTCGAGAGAATAAGGAATGTCACTTTTGCTCAAGTGATATTGTGGAAATGTACATATAAGGAAAGAGGAAAACATTAAGTTAGAAAGGGAATTGGTTTTTTTTTTAATATCTAAAGTACATACTTTAGAGAAAAATTTAATATTTTTCTTGAGGACAATGAGTAAAGAATGTATTTCAAAAGGAGTCCCAACTATATGTAACACCTACAACTCTATGATCCCAACCATACAAGGGCAACTTATTAAAGGAAATAGGAACGTCAAGTGTGCATGAAGAAGAGAGGAGAACACATGCAATGGGATAGGAACAACAATGTCTGCAATCAAAGGACAGGAGAAAAAAAATGATGTGCAATATTGAGGAGAGGAGATAGGAATACATGCACAAGTAGGAGACATATAGTGCATAAAGGAGAGAAGATGCGAGCATACACTTAGCAAATGCAGAGGATAAAAAGAGTAGGAATGCACAACAAAATGTTACACCATAATTTTGTTTTGTAGTAGAGAAAAAACATAGCAAGTAGTGTGCATTTTTAGGAAAAATAGTGAGACATTTGTAAAAAGAAGAAAGCATTCTCTACTTGTGGTGAAAAAGAATTGTATTATGCAAAAAGTGTATCACCCTAGTAATTGCTAATAGAGTTTGATGGAGCCCAATGGTGTAAAGCGAGGATTTTTTCACCATTGGACAAGGTTCAGTTCCCATGAGGGCTTCCCTAGAGCCATGGGAGCGCCTTGAGGGAGTAGTTGAATGTGTAGTTGCATCTAGAGAGACCATATTAAATGATTGTGTGACTCGTGCGTACATAAGTGGATCAAATCCCATCCCCATGTCCTCTTCTTAATGACTGAGTTAAAGGTCTTAGCTCAAGTGATTTTGTGAAAAAATTGTTTTCCCAGTTGTGTGGGTTCAAGCCTCCAAAGAAATGTTGTAGTTGGTGCATTTATGGCATTTATGAAAATTTGTACCTAGTGTAATAGTGGTAGTTGATATTTCGAAGTTACTGATTCTCCAGAAATTCTATTTTCAGTTAAAAAATGAAATGAAAAAAAAAAAAAAAAGTTTGATGGAGATGCCCTTGGATTATGGATTTTTTTTTTCAAATTTGAAAATTTCAAAGTTCGTTCATTAAGGTGTTTTCATTCAAAAAAATGAAAATGCATACATTGAATTTTGAGAGGTTTAATGGAAGAAATTTTCATACATGTAAAAGTAAAACTCTATTTACAATCAATTCACTTAAATGTATGTGGTCTAGTAAATGGAAGAAAATCCATTCCTACATAATATTAAACATTCATTCAATAAACAAAATGAAAGGAGAAGACAAAATCGATAGTTAGTTCAGGAGGAATTTTTCATACTCGACTTTGTCATTGTAATTTTTCTGTGAATCAATATAAGTTTGGGAATAATTAATAAGCTATTTGCATTACAAGTTAAAAAAACAAAACAAAACAACATTTCATTTGGATATAAATGACAAAAAAAAAATCCAATCATGTTAATTCATTAAAGATTTTAATGCAACAAGTAGTTGTCGTGAGTAATGGGTATCAATGTTAAAAATGATGTAGAGACAATTCTAATAAAATGCTTACTCTTAAATATAGCAATATTCACTCTTTCATCTTTCATTATAATCCTTAGAATCAACGATTTCATACTTTATGACATTGGAGAATCATGCAAATGCTTTATATGATGCTTATATGAGCACAACACTAGTTATGAAAGAGATTTACATTAATGTGAATTAAAAAATACAAGCATGCCAATGGAAGAGAATTATCAAAATTGTACATGTGTTTGTATACACATTTGTATATAAAATTGTGGGTAATGATCAAAGTTGTCCATGCCCTATTAAATACAATAACATGGGTAAAGGATCAAATTAATCTATGTTACTCAAAATATCTAAGGATAAAGTACACTATGGATGTAATTACAAAGTAGAAAAGTTTAAATATAATGCATGCTCACATCTGCTTACTAATTAAGGATCATCAATTATTACATACTTAAAGAAAATCATTCCTAATTTTTGCTAAATATGGCGAAATTGTTTCTCAAATGCTAATTGGGATAGCCCCATAGACTAAGTGGAAACGGTCCCTTCATGACCTACCAAGTGGTGATGTGATGTTTCCTAATGGATTTGGACCATCTAGAAATAAATCTTTAAGAGAGCATTGAGATATCGAATCGTGGCCTCTAGATGTGTCATTGGAACTAATTTCTCAAAATGAAGGTCGATAGAAATTTAATTGGTTGAGATTCACCACATCATGGATGTTGAGTTAATGTGGAAGGTTCAACATGAATGCATTAAGATCCATTTCTTATGTGATAGGGTAAGGACCATCCTAAATGAGCTTAAACTTGTGATGTTGATTTTTAAACTATTGCACGCCCAAACACAATGAAGCTTAATCACCTACTTGAAAATGTGGATCCACTTGTGTTAGTCATGTAGTGTATTGCGCATGGCATACACATTGAAGGAGGTCATGAACCTATGGCGGATGCTAGCCAAGTTATATGAAAAATATGTTGCTTTGTCTTGTTCCTTCTACCAATGGGATGTGAATGGATCTAGGAGAGGATCTAGGATCTCATAAGGATAAATATGAAAAAAGATAAGACAAAGCCCAAAAGGAGAGTGTCTTATATATACATGTATCACTTTGTTGTATTTGTGGTGCAAAATTTGCAAGTATTAATCCCTTCTTTAGTCTATTGGTGATAGGTGCAGAGAGCATAAACCAAGGATTTGTTCACTACCTAGGTTTGGCTAACTATTTGTGGATGACATGTAGTAAAGAACTAAAACTAACACTCTAAAAGCTTTGAATTTTTAACTATTACTTCTCTAGCCTAGATTTTCGCTAGTCGCTCTCTTTCAATTCAATTGGACTCATGGATCTTCCCCCTTGTGGTGATATTCTCATTTGGATTTGTAGGGTATTTGTTCCCCTTTACTGCAACTTTTCTTTCGGATCTTGTTAGCACAAACTAGGGGCTCTAGCCAACCCATTTTTGTGAGCTTAGGCCAGGACAGTATCTCCAATTCAGGTCTTATTCATTTTTTTATGAATAACTGGTCTCCCCTCCTCAGCCAAAAACTCAATGGAACTTTCCACTCAGCCTAGCACTTTATCGAATTGGTTTTTTTGTTTCCCTTTTGCAGTAAAAACAAGTGCACATGTTAGTGTCCTTGTTGTGGCTCACGATACAGGTTCCTTTCACATGTCAGTTAATAGTCCTTGTGGGACTTAGACCTCTTTATCAAGAGTCGTCCTAATTTTCTCTGGTTTTGACTCATCTCTTTGCTTCCTTTATGTTTATGGTTTTTAATTTTTAATTATTACTTCTGTAGCCTACATTTTCTATAGTTTCCTCCTTGTACTGCTTGGTCTGCTCCTACGGATCTATGTTCCTCCCCTAATCCTTTATTCATGGGCTTTTGTTTCCTTTTTCCAACTTCCTTGGTAGGCTTAGCATCTTCCTCCATGTTCTCCCTTGTACTAACATTTCTCTCTTGTGGCAAGTTGACTATCTTCCCCTTCTCTAACTTATCGCTTCATCCAACTCTCTACTATCAAGCCCCATCCCCTCCTTACGTGACACTCCTCCATGAGCCTATCACTTTTCCATTCACCTCCTTAACATTTCTCTTGTGTATCTTTTTCTAACCTTTCAATACGCCTCGTCAACAAGCACATGCCCGTTGAGGGGAAACTTACTACTAGGAGAGAGCTTCTCGGTGTAGTCTTATATGAAACTAAATTTTCAAAATCACACACACACACACACACATATATATATGGAGATATTACACTCAAGGACACACACGTCCCCACCATCGACTAGAGGAATCAGTTGGCAAGTTTTGACATCTCACAACGGGGCCCATCTAGGAAGATTTAGCTCATATGGAACATGAATAGGCCTCCCAATGACAAAAAAATTTGGCCATGGAGGTTATTTTTGAACTAGCTTATTGGGTGCCAAATGTTGGACACATACGAGGTTGTTTTAACCAATACATGTACACCATTGACCTAGATTGGCTTTTGAAGTTTCTCCTTGGTATAACTCTGATGGACCATTTTGAGCACCAGGTAGACATCTTACACTCTCTGGAGCATCTACATCATTACATGACGGACATGGATAAGCACTTGTAGCACCATTGACTAGCATCTTAGCATTCCTCCCCCGACATGTAGCACCCTTGGAAACAATGATGACCCCATTTAGGTTGTCGCCACCTCTAATCCCTCAACTTAGTCCTTTTCTATGCTCCAGTATATTTTTCATTTTAATTTCACAGTTCATCCTAATGGCCAATCCGGCCCATTTTTTAGTACATGCATCATACATTAAGTCTTTTTGAATATTATGATTTCATATGACACTTGTTCATATAACATTTTTGTAATTAATGAATTTAATTAAAAGGGAAAAAATGCATAACTACTTTGGAAATAAATCCCATCCTTTAATTTGTCTATTCTACTAAAATTATTCTAAAATATTTTATGGAGATTAAATCCTTACCACCCACCTAATAATTATTGAAAATTAAATTAAAATTCTAAAAGTCCTATTCCAAAATAGATATACCTATTGGCATAAATATAAGCATTTATCATTCCTTCATTATTTTTAGAACCCTTTGAAGTTTTATGTGAACTTTCAAATTGACTTGGATACCCATATAGAAGAATCATTCAAATTTTGCATAAGATTATAACTCGAACCTAATATTTGCACAAAAAGAATGAGATGCACACTAAAAGTTAAGTGGTGGTGCAGGTGTGATCTATCTTTTCGAATTGAAATGTTTATTTGTTGAATATATTGAATATGAATAATAATAATAATGATAATTAATATACAATTTAATTTATAAAGATTAAACATATACTATTGAATTTTATATTTTTATATTTGTAAATAAAATCAAATAAATCATATTAAAGGTGAGATGTATAATCTAATGGCATAGTTTAATTAATAGATGTTTGGATTTTTTCACTAAAATTTGGACAATATACTTGATTTAGAACTTTACAAAGGTTTTAGGACATTCAAATTTTGCAGATTATAAAATTCAAATTTATAAATATTTGAATAATTTCTTACTCAATATGGATGAGATGTAGTATGGGAGTGTAAACATTTAAATGTCTATTCAATATGAGATATATGTTGTAGTGTCAATAAAATGAAAATTTGGATTAAAAAAAAAATTTAATATAGTAATATAACATGATGTAGTAATAAAAAAATACAAATTAATAAAAATAATAAATCGATTCAATTCAATTTTTTATATTGTAATTTTATTTTATTAATAAAATTAATATTTAAAAAAAAAATTCCAAGAAAAAATCATAATATGATTCATATTTCTTAACCATGATATTTCAAAACATATAATAATAAGCTTATAAAAAATGTGTAACTAAAAATAAAAATATTTCTAAATATAAAAATGTAAAAAATATAGAATATAAATAATAGCTATAAATTAAGATATATTTAACCATATAAATTAAAATAATGATCAATATTCATAAATATTATATTTCAAAACTTCATATTTAAATTTAATTAATAAATGTATAAAATTCAATATTTATAATAATTTTTTAAAGTTATATATATATATATATATATATATATATATAATATATATATATATATATATATAGGTGTTGGTGTCGTTGGTTTAAGTGTAGACTTTGTTCACTCCACATTTGTTCATGCAGTGAAATTTCAAATCGCCCAGTGATGGAAAACTAGAGCTTTCAGTGTTAGATATAGGAGAGTCGTTGTTGTGGCCATTGGATGAGTTTTCACTTGGTTCTAATGAGATATATTAGAGGAGTTTTCTTATGGATTAGTATTTTTTAGTGCTTGGCTATTGACTATAGTATGTTATTATTGGTGAGGTAGATTTCTTTGGGTAGTGGTAGCTGCTTTTGTTTAAGGATGTTGGGGGAGGATTATGGAGCTCTAGGACTATAGTATGTTATATTGATGAGGCTGATTTCTTTCAGCAGTGGTAGTTTCTTTTGTTAATGATACTGGGGGAGGATTTTGGAGCTTTGGTTTGGGGTATTTCGACATTGGGTGAGGATTGTGATCCAGAAGGTGTTTTTTAGTGGAGTTAAAGAGTTTCGATCTCGACACCTGGGGGCTTGCCTGGGTTTACTAGTGATGGGAGGTGCACAACTTTTTTTTTCAAATTATCCTAAGCATTTATGGTGTTCAACGGGAGTTGGTGAGTTTAGTAGTTGATCATATACAAAGGGGAGTACGACTGTTTTGATAAAGTGATTTTGTTCATCTAGGGGATCCGATCAAATATTTCCTTGGGGATTTGCTGATATGTCAGCGACCGTCTATTGTCTCATTTGAGTGCCACCGACTAGTGCACCTATGGTAATCTTTTTCTTGCTCCATATTAGAGGATAATGTTTTCTCGCTCCTGTGGGAAATCTTAGAACTTGGCCTTTGACAACTAAGCATTTTTTGTTTATGTGTTGTCTTTTTCTTATTTTATTAGGTGGGGTTTCTTACCTTTACATAGCTGATATTAATGGTGGGACTATCTAGCTTAGATCTATTGGATTTTGTTCGTGTCTCCATTATCTGGGGACTAATCCACTTGGACGTCGTGGCGTTTTCCACTTCGATTAGCCTAGTTTTGCCATTATATTGGCATAACTTTGATCTCGTGCCTTGATTGGTGTTTCTCTTGTGAGCTGTCATTTCTTGGAACATACTGCCCATCGAATTCATGGTCAACCTCCTCTGCATATTTTTTCCAACATTTGGAGGCACAGGTTGAAGTAGGGACAACACTTCTATTTGATACCATATGGTATTTTGGATGGTCTGTGCCTTTCTGTTAGAGAATTGTTTTTACATTGGGTGAGAGGTAATTGCAGTCATGGGGAGATGGAGTCAAATCGGCCTTTGGTTTAAGAGTTTTTTCCGAACTTGGAGGCAATGATCAAGGTGGTGATACAACAGGTGGAGAATTATTTCAGGGTGGAGCTAGTTATCATCCTTCCTAAAGGTTGATAGGTGACAATTCTACTCTAAATTAGAAGAAATTGGGGCATATGAATTTCTTATCATTTGTGAGTGGCAGATCAGGGACTGATAAATCCATTCGGGGGAGAAGGAACGAGGTTGCTAAGGTGGATAATAAGAGGCTGCATTTGGCATTGGGAGAAGATATTTTCCTCGATCACATGAAGGATTTAAAACTTAAAACATTGGTTGGCATATGGTCCTACACCAAACCGTTTGGGGAATAGATGAAATAATGGGTGGGTCAAGCCTGGTCCCCCATCCTCACATTAGGGGAATTTTGAGGTCTAAAATGGGCCTCATAAGAAAAATGTACAACAAAAATAAACTTTATAACAACCAATAGGATTCAAGATGATGATGTCATCCATAATGGATGATTCACCATTTTTGGAGTAAAAAAGTAAAAATATTAAAAAATAATAAAATAATAAACCTACTTTTTCAACTCGTATTTTAAACTTATCTCCCAAAATTTTTACTCAAATTTCGAGCGGGAGTACTCGTTGGATGCGGAATTTAATTCCTCATCCAAGGAGTACCCATGTTGCATACTTTCGATGAACTTTTCTACACGAAAAATGAGAAATACATAAAAAACGTGATTGTAATCACGTTTTTTAATGTATTTCTCATTTTTCGTGTAGTAGGACCCATCGAAAGTATGCAACATGGGTACTCCTTGGATGGGGAATTAAATTCCGCATCCAACGAGTACTCCCGCTCGAAATTTGAGTAAAAACTTTGGGAGATAAGTTGAAAATATGAATTGAAAAAGTAGTTTTTTCATTTTTCCCTCTAAAATTTGATGATGTCATCAAATCTTATTAGATTTTTTCCACTATTATTTTATAATTTCCTTAGGAGGCCCATTTTAGACCTCAAAATTACCCTAATGCGTGTCGGCCTAAGATCGGTGTTTTATATAAAGGGTGGTTCACCTTTCATTTCCTTAGCGCAGAGGATGCATCTAACATTCTTAATAGACCTTTGGTTAAAAACATGGGATTTCTAGTTCTGCCGAAGTGGTTTGTTGGTTTTAACTCCCTGACAGAGTTTGCTTAGTGTAACATTTTTTGGGTCAAGTTTTTGGGGCTTCCCCTCGAACTATGGAATAAAAAAACCATTATGGCTATTACAAATAAAATTGGGAAGTATTACTATTGGGAGTATGGTATCTGGGGGTGCTTTAAAAAGAAAATTGAATGTGTGCTTGTCGATATGGATTTATCGAGGAGATTTCCTAATGATATTGTCCTAAAATGGGGACCTTACACATTATTTCAGTGCATAAATTACTAGGAAGTTCTTTTTCCCTACCTAGAATGCCATAGGACTGGGAACCTACATGAAAAATGTCCTGATAGAAATCATACCACTTTCTGGAGGGATGCTAAGAATGGAACCCTCTGTAAAGAAAAGTATGATGACATAATTTCAGAGAGGTCTTAGGCTCTTCATGAATTTTCTTCTCAAAGTCAAGGTGCTTCACCCCCAGTAAGTGCACAAGGTTGGACGAATCGTTATTTACAACATGAAACTAGATCAACTATGTCTGGGACAGTGTCTTATTAGCGAGGCTCAAAACAGGATTCGAAGGCTCCAATTTGTAGCCTGGGTAAGGAGAGGGTAGCCATCCCTAATTCTGGCATAATGAGGGGGGTGACATTACTTTTTGAAACATGGAATATTAATTCTACTTCTCAACGTGAGTTTTCTCCTTCTTGGGATCATAGGGGATCTGGAAATAAGGAGGATATTTTGCCTCTCCAATTAAATTTGGGGATTTGTCATCATTCCCTCTTGATCATGCATCAGCAAACATGGAGCTAGAACTACTGGCCAGAAAGGAATCCTTTAGTATAGATCCTCTCTCTATTAAAAAATATTATTTTGATATGACCGAAGTTTTGGTGAATCGGGTAGATAGAAGAAATGTGATGACAAGAAAGAATAAGGGGGGCGGGGGGATATTTAGAAAATCAAATGTCTCTGCGACTTCATTTGAGATTCAATCTCTGGGGATGAATGATTATATGGACTCCAACAAAAATGAATTTGAGAGTGACAACATTAGGATCAAGATCATGGATATGGCCATTCAAGACAATCAGGCTCTTAGAGTTTATAGACATGAGGAGAACCTTCCATTATTATTATCATGGCATTAAACATTCATGGCCCGAGATCATCCACCAAGCATAGATCCATTATACAACTGATCAAGGAAAACAAGCCGGACATGGTGTTGTTACAAGGGACAATGTGCTGCATGGAATTGGCTTTGAAGGTTATGCTTAAATTATGTCCTAGTTGGCTTGTATGTGCGAGTAATGCCACTGGCCTATCTGGAGGAGTGGATGTTATGTGGAATCCCTCAACATTTTCATTAAGGGCGTACAAATATGAGATAGGCATCATTCTATCTAATTATCAATGTGGATCATCAAGAAGGATCTATATCATCAACATGTATGCTCCATACAATAATCGGAAACAATTCTAGGAAATAATTAAGGGCAGTAGTAGTTTAGACCTTAATTATTCAATTATAGTAGGGGACTTAAACTTCACTTTGAATAATGACAAGACCTCGGGATCAGGATCCAAGGTAGACCCTCTGGAACCTTACTTTTGTGATCTATTTGCCCAAAAATATTTGGTGGATATCAAGCCAGACATATTAGGAACTACTTGGAGAAATGGATGCTCTGGAAATGTTGGGATCTCTAAAAGGTTGGATAGTTTTTTTATGCACTTGAATCTAATAGCGAGACTAGAGCACTGAAGAATTGGTTTATTTCCTCCTTGATACCATACCATTTTCCGATTATATTATCTTGGAATGGTGAGGTTAAGGGACGTCATATCCCCTTCAAATTCAATCAGCATTGGCTCCATGATAAAGGATTGAATGATATAATCTAGAAGTTTTGGCTATTTAATAAAAGGAGAATAGGAATATCCGCTATGGAGTCATTTTTTGATAATCTAAAATCCTTGAAATCAGTGGTGAAGCAGTGGATCAGGGATAAGAAATTGCAGTTAGCCAGCACTCTATAGGATATTGGAGAGGAGATGGTTCGACTCACTTGTCCTTCTCATCCAGAGTATCTTACTGCATCAACTAAGGATAAATTGGTAGATTTAGAGGGGAGGAAGAAACCAATATTAAAGAAGCGGGAGGAGTGGCGCATTAAGAGTAGGTCTACATGGATTGCTGAGGGAGATTGGAATACAATATTTTATCACAAACAAGATTCTTATAAAATACAAAAGAACACTATATGGAAATTCAAAGATTTGGAAGGAAAGTACATGTGTTCACAAGTTGATATATAAAGGAGGCGACTAGATATTTTAGTCAACTTTATAGTGCTAGGGCTGGTGAGGTTATAGTTAAGCAGATGGAGATGGTTAATATTTTTCCTCAAATGATAAACAAGATAGAGAAGGGTATTATGGAGGATATGGTTTCCAAGGAGGAGATCCTAGGAGCGTTGAAGGTTTTGGTGAAGGATAAGAGTCAAGGGCCAGATGGTTGGCCAGTGGAACTACTTTTTCACTTTTAGGATATTATGCTGGAGGAATTGACCTCCATGGTGGAAGAATATAGAAGCTCTTATAAGGTCTCGTGTCGAGTTAACTCCACTTGTATTCTCTTCTAGAAAATATGGAAAACCCATTGGCCTTTGTTGATTTTCACTTTATTTCCCTTTATAATCTAAAGTGATATATAAACTCATTGCAAATCAGATTAAGACTGTACTTTATAAGCATATCACATCAAAACAATTCGACTTTCCCTATTGATTAAGAACCTTTGGAGGGTTCTTAGCTTGGAAGGTATTTGGCATCAACTAATTAAAATCAAATATTAAAATCATCATTCAACAATGTAAACATTGAAATGGAAATGAAAACGAGTACTCGCTTTTTTGAGGTAGCAAAAAATCATCTGATTTTGAAAAGTGTTGATTCAGAATACTTGTAATTTGTTTTTAACATATTTTTGACACATTAAATTCTCTTATATACCAAGTATAAACATTATTTTTAAAATGTTAATGATTTTTATGTTGATTTTGAAAAGTGTTGATGCCAGCATCATCCCCTTTTTTAGAATACTTATATTTTACTTTAAATTTTCTAATGTATTAAATGCTAATAATATTTTATAAATTTAACAATTTTTAAAGTACTCATCATCTTCTTCTTCCCTAACATATTTTTTTAAGTGTTTTTTTAGGTTTGTGTTTCTTTGTTTTTCTTTTGATTTTTTTTTTTGTAGTGAGATCTTTCATTTTTTGCAGTGTTAAAAAAAAAATTCTCAAAATTTTAAAGTTTCGTTCTTCTATATAATTATATATTGTTAAATAATATTTCATTGCACATTAACTAATTTTCGCTAAAGAAACAAGAATTTTTAACAATTTACATAAAAATACAGATTTTGAATATAGATATAACAGAAAAAATACACATTTTGAGATTTTTTTTGCTAAAAGTGACATGTCAAATAAACCATTTTTATAGGTAAAAAATAATTTAAAAAGTATAAAAATTAGCAATTTTTATGAATTTTATGTCAATTATTATTAATAATAACAGTTTTTTTCAAAAATTAAATGATTCACATAAAAAATGAAGTGAAAATCACATAATACAAATATTAAACATATAATAACAACAACTGAATACTTATTATTCTCATAAAATGTCAAAGTCAAACATTACAAGTATAACTTATTAATAGTTACAAAAAATTAGCTTCATTTGCAAGATTAATTGGAATTTAATCAATAATATCATGTAACCCAAACTCTTCATCTTCAAGAGTTTCATTATTCTCTTCTTCCATAATATTTTCATTATTTACTTCAATTTAGTCACTTTCCTCTTCTGATAGATCTCTGATGTCTGTGAATCTCTCAAAGTATATCTTTCCAATCATTCCATCTAATAGTGGTTGAGGTTCCTTTTTCTTTTTTTGCACCACGGGATTCATTAAAATCTCCTTTCCTCAAACCAACTTCTTGCATTGCATCTGGAAGAAATTGAAGAGAATTAATTATTTGTTGAATAAATTTGCATTGTATTAAGTCTTTCTCAATGGAAATGCAATTTCTTTCTTTTTGTAAGCAGCATGCTTGTGTTGTACCTAATAATCAAGTAAAAAATAAATAATTAAGTAAATTAGTATAAACACATACAAATTAAAAAAGAAAATATTGAAATTAATTTTTATATAATAAAACTTACCCGAGCCTGAAAATAATTCCAAAACCCAATCTCCTTCATTTGAACATAAATCTAAAAAATAGTTAATCAATGACTATGGTTTTTTATATATTTTAACTATCTCTCCTTTTGCTTCTTTATCTTCATATGTTAGTTTTTTTACAACAACATCATGGACCAGTACTTGGCTATGACTTTTTCCATCTACTTGATTGAAAAAAATAGGCTTATAGCTATCATCTGTTCTCCAACTTTCAGCATGAATGAACTCACAATCACTTATAATTGGTTGATCTCCGCAACCAATAAGATTTGACTTTTTTCTATAACATGAAATAGTAAAATTTCAATTAACTTGTACATAATTGATTTTTTAAACATTAATCAAACATACAATTTCAATTTCTTACCATGTAAACTGCATCCTTGACTTTGCTTTTCCCTTGAAGCTTGTTAATAACATTTGAAATTGTGTGTCTGAATGAAATGTCATAAATCTCCAAAATGGTGATGTTGTGACTTCTAGAAATCCCACAACCACTTTACTAAAATATTGATAAGTATAAGGGTCACTATCATATTCAATGTTTGGGATACTGAAACCGTGAGGAATATCTGCAATAACTAGGGAATAATCCCTTTTAGGTGTGAGTTTTGTAATGTCTTCACAATCACCTGGTATTATTTTATATTGGATTGTGTGGATCTCATTGCAAATGAAATGAATAAAATTTGGATCAAGTTTAACATCACTAAGGCATTTATTTCTCATCCTTTCCATTTTTATTTTTTCAATAAAGCTACTAAAACTATCTGGTGCTTTATTTGCATCATTCTTCATCTTTAATGAAATAAACAAATATATGTATGCATTATAAAATAAAAATAATATACATATGAATATAAATAAATGTATAAATCAACATACTTTTTTAAATGCAAGATACAAATCTCTTAGCACTGATGTAGAACTTGAATTTGGGTAGTTGCATACAACATTATCCCAACTATCTTCATTCAACAATTTAACCATTTGTTCTCGTATTCTCATATAAAGTTTGTGACTAAATAAATAAAGTAAAAAATATTAATATAGCGATATTTATAACAAATACTACCAACAACAATATATTATATTTAACATAAACTTATAATCCAGAAATAAATAAAAATAACAACTTACTTTAGAAATTCCTCATACATTTTGTCCAATGATAATTCTCCTGACTTTACACGAGATAATATTGTTTTGACAAGTTTTTCATCCTTCACTCCTTGCGTTACTCTCCAAGGTGTGATAGTCATATCTTTTAGAAGGAGTTCATTTCAGGACCTTATTTACTGCTAGTAAATATCAATGTTTTAGACTTTTTGACCTTCTGACTTTTTATGTCAACGTTCTCCCACATCTCAAAATTTTCATTAATCAATTCCCATATCTCTCCAGTTATAAATGCCAACTGGAAAATTTTATCCATACCTCTGAATATTTCGAAATTTACTTTGCAACCTTTTGAATTGATTTTTTCCTCAATTTGATAACCTATTTCCATACAAAATTTCATCCGAAAGGCTAGATCAACCTTTTTCTTATCCCCACCAATTTTTTCTTCAAATTCATTATGAATAAATCTAACCCTTTGGATAAAAGTCATAGACATCCTATACTCATTATTTGTATTATGATCACATGCCAATAAATTTTCTTATATATATATATATATATATATATATATATATATATATATATATATATATATATATATATATATATTAAACCAACATAAATGATACATTTCGTTGTTTCAAAACAAGGGTTATTAGGATATTCCTCCATCAATTTCCTTTGAGTTTCTACAGAATGGTTTCCCCCAAGTACATAATATTTATATTCAAAACATTTTGACTTGTCAAATGTTTCTTTTTTGGGAACCTGAATTGGATTAACAAGAAGAAAAAAAATTAACCACATGTGCATATGGGTTGTACCTCATCAATGTTTTCAAGTTGTGAACATGCAAGTGGTTTGGATTTCTAATTTGATATGTGAATTGTCCTTCATCTGCCTTGTAGATTTGACCAACATTAAGTTGAAATGAACGACCACCCTCAGTTAAATTTGTCTTCATCAAATGATGTCGAATGGCATTTTGTTTTGTTTTAATAATGCCATCCTCTAAATCAGCTCCTGGTGTAATGATTTCCCTGCTTCCTTTTGAATTTTCACTAGGACCTTCATTGTTGTCCATGATTTTTTCAGAATGAGAAATTTTTAGTTTCTTTCTCCTATTGGTTATCATATTTTCTTCAACATAAGCAATCTCCTCATCATCAACTAGAAGGGAGACATTCTTGGGCATTTTTGTTTTTTCTCTTTTATGGCTCTTTTCCTTTCTGAGACTAGTTCTAATATGATCCTCAGTAATGGCAACATATTATTCAGCTTCAGCTTCAACTTTAACTTCCTCCTCTTCAAAAGTAACATGTCTAGATTTACTAGATTGATCTCTTTTATATAGTCTTGTCGCATCACGAAGTAATTTTTTTTGCTTCTTTCCCCTATATTCTTCTTCATGTTCATGGAAAATGTCGACAACATTCATAATATCTTGCTCTATAAAATAGATTCCCCCCCAACATAATTGAAATACCCTCAGCAAAATCATGTCAAACAAAATATAATATGTCAATAATAACTAAGTTATTAAAAATATAATGATACAGTTAGAATAATTCTTACAATATTTTGTGCAATATCAATTACGATTTGTTTGCATATCCTTGAAGAATCTTCCCTCGTGTTATACATCGCCAATGTAAAACGATATCTAATATTATCATGTGACTTGGGCAGTTTTGAAAGTATATAAATGTCTTCAGTATTCGGCCTAATATATAGGTCTAGTACTTTTCCCACCAGCTTATAACTTGCAACATTACAATTCTTACTAGAATATAGATATATTTGCAAACTTTCGTCTTATATGTCTTTCACATACCATGCATATTTTGTACGATTCACTTCTTTTGATTTCTTCCAATATGAAACCAACTTCTTTTCTTTTGGGGAGATATCTCCTACATTTGAAGTAATTAACTCAGGTTGAGTTTGTTTAGTAGTACTTTTTGAGGGCCCACCTCCAGCTCTAACTAATGCAATTGTTGACTTTCGTCTAGAAATATTGACATAAATTTCCTTAATGCCATTTTTCTGCAGACATATATATCAACATATAAATAAATAAATCACAAAAAAAACAATATCTTACATAAACAAACAAAACGAAAAAAATTAAAATTAAAATTAAAATTAAAAATTAAAAAAATAATAATAATAATAATAATTAAAAACTAAAAAACATCAAAAACATGTACATCGCCCCCCGGGTCTAGTGTGATTTTACGTTCATCCAAAATACCAAAATACAAAACCAATTCATTAAAAAAAGAATTACATTTTATCCATGACCCCCCTACTACCGAGGGACCAATGTGTGTGCCTGCTCGAGCACAAGGGGGACGATTCATGCCTTGGGCAGAAACAGTTGTCATGTTGCGGGAAGGCACCTATCTGAGCCCCAAATTGGACCCCTACCTCATAGAGGGGGGCGATTTTGGGCTTGGGCGGGCGTCCTCCCATGGGCGTGCCCGCCCGCAACATGGTGTTTTTGGTCGTTGTGCTATGGGCAAGCACGCCCACGGGCGGATGCCCGCCCGAGCCGGGAATCGTCCCTTTTGTCGTGCTATGGGTGGGCACACGCTCGAGCCCAACGACACGAATCGGACCACCTGCCTGGCAAGGGGGTCGATTCTCAGAATTTCCCCCCTGAGAATCGCCCCCCCCCCCCCCCTTCCTGGCAGGGAGGTCGATTCAGAGCGAGCAGGTGCCCACCCCCAGCATGGCAGCCGGTCATGGTCGCTATGTTGCGGGCGTGCGCTTGTCCGTGGGCATGCCTACCTGCAACCATTGTGTTGTGGGTGCCCGCTCGCGGCCTACCCGTTGTGGCCAGAACCCGACCCCAGGCAAACCCACAGGCGGGCCTGCCCCTTGGCCCACCTGGATTTTATTTTATTTTTAGGAAATAAAATTATTTGAATCGGTTTTCTGTGGTATTCTGGATAAACCTACCAACCTAACTAAAATGTAGTTGATAGTAAACTTATGGGGGTTTAAAACATGTACTCAATGGTCTTTGAACTTGAGTCTACTTTATTTTAACAATTTCCTAATTTTCGAAATAATAAATTACACTGCTACCCAAGAAAAAAGTAAGTTGAAAAAAATATTTATTTGTTGGCATTCTATAAATTATTTTCTTGAAATTCCTCGTTGAATAGTCAAAGTAGAAGGGAAACTAACCTTTCAAATGAGATAATATCGCATTGACTAATTTTTTGATGACAATGTTGCTGCTCTAGAAAATCACTCCAAGCTTTTAAACAAAACCTCGAGAAATCTTGACGTGATGTGAGGAATAGTGACATTGAAAGTTCTTATATAGCGAAAATTACATAATTTCTTTTATCACGGGGTAAATGTGGTATTAAAAATATATATATAAAGAAATCAATATATAGTTTATATTTTGATGATACACTAATTTGTGTTACATGTGGGATAAAAAATATAATAAACATTAAAAAAAATCTATAATCACGTAAATGTTATATAATTTAAGTAAGATTTATTTTAATCTGGAAAATTTTATTTTAAATAAAATTTTGTATGAAATTTGAATCGAAATTAGGATCAATATTCAAGAGAAAATATTAGTAGAAAAATTTTAAATAAATCGTAGAAGTAAAATTTGGAGGGACATACTTCAAACGAAATTTTTTAGCGAAAAATTTTAGAGGGAAATTTCATTCTTTCAACTATATATTATCATTGGGAGAGAGTTCATTTGCATTATTCAAAATCTTATTTTTGAATGTTATGGATTCTTCTGATACTAAAGTTTTTTTTTATGAAGCATCAACTTCTTCGTCGCATAACAACTCTATTCATATTGATGAATATAACAAAAATTCTTTTACTATGAATATAGAGTCAAATTTTCCACTTAGTCCTAATCCTAAGGACTATGAGAGCAGAAGTGACGAAGGGCAGGATGAAGATTTAAAATAAATAGAGAGTCATATTTTCCACTTAGTCCTAATCTTAGGGACTATGAGAGCAGTAGTGACGAAGGCCATGATGAAGAATTTCCAAAAAATAGAGACTCACAATTTCCACTTAGTCCTAATCCTAAGAACTTTGAGAGCAATAGCGATGAATGGAAGGATGAATAAATTTCAGTGAATAGAGTCACATTTTCCACTTAGTCCTAATCCTAAGGAGTATGAGAGAAATAGTGATGAATGGTAAGATGAATAATTTTCAGTGAATAGAGAGCCACATTTTCCACTTAGTCCTAATTCTAAGGACTATGAGAGAAATAGTGATGAATGAAAAGATGAAGAATTTTTAGTGGATAGAGAGTCACAGTTTCCACTTAGTCCTAATCCTAAGGACTATGAGAGCAATAAAGATGAATGGTAGGATGAATAATTTTTCAGTAAATATAGAGTCACATTTTCCACTTAGTCCTAATTTTATGGAATATGAGAGAAGTAGTGATGGAGGTTGGGATGAAAAATTTCCAATAAATTGAGAGTCACAATTTCCACTTAGTCCTAATCCTATGGACTGTGAGAGCAGCAATGACGAAGGGACGGATGAATAATTTCCAATAAATCGAGAGTCGCAATTTCCACTTAGTCCTAATGCTATGGACTATGAGAGCAATAGTGACGAAGTCGAGGATGAATAATTTACAATAAATCGAGAGTCGCAATTTCCACTTATTCCTAATCCTATGGAATATGAGAGTAGTAGTAACGAAGGGAAAGATCAAGATGGCGAAGAATATACTCCAAGTCAATATTTCAAAACCACATATGATGGTATTGAAAATTTCCCTGTTGTTGATGATCTGAACCAAAGTAAATGCTCTGCTCAGTGCCTCTTCAGAATATAAACATGCTTGCTTCTTAGGTGCATAAGATTTGTACTGAACAACAAGTTATTCCAAGAGTTTCTTTTAAATGTCTTTCTTATGGTAATTCCATGAAAAAATTTCAAAACATGGAATCATCAAACATTGAATGGAAAGATGCATCAAACATCAATACACAATCCATTGTTAAAGGAGTTCACTCCTTCTAGGCTACATCTCTTTGAATCGGCTCTAAAGGCGTGATTCATTCTCATTATGCTCAAGGTTTCAACATGAAGAGTACATTAAAGTGTTGAACTGAAATGATAAGATTCTCCTACGAAGAAACAACTAGTATAAATTTTATTTTACCTTGCACTTGCTGACCTATAGTCAGGTATGCAACTATCAGCAACGCATGGGAATCTTGCATCGAGATCCCTTATTCCAATTTGAAAGAGCATCAACGTGTGCTAAAACACTGCAACTGCATAAACAATATTTTTCTCTAAAACACATACAGAGAAGAGATTAGAAATAGTTACATCACTACTGCAAAGGCTGTTGCTGCAAACATGTGGAGGCTAGAAGACCCCTGCAAGATCATCTCCATCTTAAAATCCTCCAAGAACTGGTTCAACACGCTAGTTGTCCATAGCACCCATAGGATTCACTTTGCTATAAACTCATCCAGAAGTGCTCAAATGGTTCTGAAACCTATTATAATGAACTAAGAATGGCCAAGAATGGCTATCTAGCCTCTTCTTGCTCTTCAATTGGTCTCCAAGTGAAGCAAATATGGCCTAACCCTCTGGTGGCCCTAGGAATCCTTAAACTTCAAGCTATAAAAATACCATCTAGAAGTGCTCCATTTCTTTTGAAACCTTCACCATTGAGTCCAGAATGGCCAAGAATTTCTATCTAGCCTCTTCTTGTTCTTCAATTGGTCTCCAGTTGAAGCATATATGGCTTAACCCTCTGTTGGCTCTATGCATCCTTAAACTCCAAGCTAGAAAATTTCCATCTAGAAGTGCTCCATTGCTTCTGAAACTTGCACCAATGAGTCCATAATGCCCAAGAATGGCTATCTAGCCTCTTCTTGTTCTTCAACTGGTCAAAAACTACCTTAGTTATGAATTCTATCAATTTCACCTAGAAAAACTCCACCAAATCTGGCAAACTGCACTTAGCTCGAGTTAAATATGGCAGTTCCGCCGGATTTGGCAGACCTTCAAGTTAATTTGATTTAACAATAATTAATCTACATTAATGTAATTAAGTGTGTTTAGCGCTAATTAATCCATGCTTAACCCTTAATCCGGCGTTGTTACGCTAATCCAGTTTAGTGATATTAATTGTGGATTAGTTTTAATTAACATAGGTTTAACATTAAACTAAAGTCGGCTTAACATTAAAATTCCGCATTTGTGCTAAGCCCCTGCCAGTGGTTATGAACTCGGGTTGTATGATTTGGGGGCTGGCCCCCTCTCCCCCCGCCATAATACATAACAAACATTAAATACATATGGAACCGTTATAATGTTAAGTCATATTTTGTAGCGCAATGGTGGTTGGATCGCGTGTTGTGTGGGAGGTCGCAGAGTCGAACCCCGGCGCCTCCGCCCAGACTTGGACCAAAAAAATTTCAATATACCACAATGGAGGAGGGGGGCACGTGGCGGCGCCAGGCTGCACCACATGTCCTCTCCCCATTGGGCCAATTTTAATCCAATAAAAATACAACAAATCAACCAATAAGATACTACCACTTGGCAGGTTATCATTCGTAGGAGGAAAATGAAAAAACATGGACCATGCCTAGTCAGCATGCCACGTCAGCATTACGGACTGTTGACTGGGCTCCATGTCGCCATTTTTTTGCCTGTTTGTGCAAACGGACAGAACTCATTTCTGGGAGCATACGGAATCCATTTCGTGCAAAACGAAGTGTGCCATAATTAGGACAACGAGCACTATGTGGGTATTCAGGTTTCACATCATTCTGAGAACTTTGATTTTTGAGCTAAAATTTGAGCTCATGATCAGCTGAAGATTGTACTGAATATTTTTCAAACAATGATGGTGGTGAATTTCCTAACTATGTTCAAAATGATCATAGTAAGAATAGTATTCCTCCTAATGATTATGGAAATGCGTGTTCAGAGAATGATGAAATGATGGAGATGTTGCCCGCAAATATTGTATCTAGGACTAGGAGTAGACCTTTTCATATCAATCCAAGATGTTATAGTTATACAAGAGGTAGAGTAGAATATCTCCCAAGAAGAAGTTATATCAGTGATCTCATTTCAAGTGACTATTGTAAAAATGATTTCTTGAAACATATGGAATTCAAGTTTTCTTTGGAGAAAAGAAAGAGTTATTTTTCAATGAATAAAAGCATGCAGAATTCATATTTAGTGGGGTGCATGCAATCTACATTGACCTGTTATGATTATCATGTTAGGTATTTATTGCTCTGTAGAAATTCTTTTAAAATGTTTCATTCAATTGGTAATTTCATATGTCAAGAATCCAAGATAATTTGGAAAAAGATCCTACATATTATTCAGAAGTTCGTCATAAATGAGATTTTGGGCCATTAGAAAGCACTGCAATGTCATGGATGCAAGACTTCTTTTCAAAACATGGAGAGTGTTTTCCAAATAGAGATACAATACATATTCCAGATAATTTCTCAAGACGACAAATCTACAACTTATACAAGGAATATGCAGAAGGTGTTGAAGGAAATGGTCATTTTATTACATATCAATATTTATTGCATATATGGAGGAGAGAATTCAACAATGTTTGTATTCCTAAGAATACAAGGATGGGGGTTTGTATTAGATGTGATTCTATAAAATAAAAAAGGTATAAATGTCAAGGATCAAAAAGAGTTAAGCATTCATAACATTATTCTTTTAAATTGTATAGTGATCAACTAAGAAAGTGTATTTATTAATAGGTTGATTTTATGTTATGTGTAGATTCCATTGTCAAATCACTTCAAGAGCATCGTGAACATCAAACAAGTGAAAGGAAACAATTGCGCAAGCATAGAAATAAGTGTTATGATAATCCAAATAAATATTTGGGTTTGATAATTGATGGTATGGACCAAAAGAAAACACTTCTACCACATTTTGTTCGCACACCCAAAAAAATTTATCCAGTTTCACTTGGTTGGTTGTATGGTCTTCAATGGGAAAATGTCGCCAAGAGTTTACTTCACGGCTCCAAATATTAATAATGATGGAAATCTGACAATAACCATAATTCATGTTGTGCTTTCTCATACGTGCAGTAATCTTTCTGAAGTTTTGTATCTATAATTGGACAACACTTGTCATGAAAACAAAAATCACGTTGTTTTTGGATATATAAACATGCTTGCTGAATTAATATGTTTTCATAAGGTAAAGGTTTGTTTCCTTCTTGTTGGGCACACTCACGACCATAATTATCAGATGTTCAGTCGTTTTTCAGTAATATTAAGGAGGAAGGATGGTGGGAGTTTTCCATCATTAATTGAATGTATTAAGAAATAATATATGTCAGAGCCTATTTTTCATGTGTTAGAAGAAACTGTTGACATTTGAAGGTTACTTTTGGGATCGCATGTTGAGGAGAAATGCATTGAACAACTTAATGACATTAGCTTCCAACATCAATTTTGTATCAAAAAAATTGATGGAAAAACACTTATATGGGGCAAGAAGTATTCAAATAATGAAGAATGGGCATCGTCATCAGGTTTTTCATTCTTAAATTTCATTCTAGATCATCCAATATTTGCATCAAATATATTGTTATTACAATCAGTTGTTGAAGTTCATAATGCATGAAGGCAGAAGAGCAATATTTTTTATTCTAAATGCCTGAAAGAAATTAAAAAATATATTAGATATACATATGAGTACTTTGATGTTGTTGATTCAATTTGGTGAGAGTCCTTTTTCAATGATCGGAGTGATATCCTTTCAAGATCAAAAAATGAAGATATGCTTTTGAAGACTCCATTTATTTGGCCAAAAAATGTGTCAAATGAACATGAGGAAACAAACATTGTTGAACAATAACCATCTCAAGATATTATTAATTCTTCACAGGTAGAGGAAAGAGAAATGTATATTGGTTCCAAAAGATCTCGTGCACAACGTGAAGCCATGGAATACATTTACAGGGGTTCATTACTGGATATTAGGGAGGGTTGCATGGTCGCAGTGTTAGCGGATGGAGATGCACATGGCTATCCATTTTAGGTTTCCAAGGTTATAAATGTCATTACATAAAATGAAGATGTTACAAGTGTTGAACTACATTGGTATGCCACAAATACACACCCATTTAATGGTGTGTAAAAGCCTTAGATGGTAGTTGATAAAAAAAGTGGAGGAAAGAGAAAAAAAGGGTACAAATATAAATTGTCGCCGCACAAACCTCTTAAAATTGGCCGAAGTTGACATACTTGTTTATGACTTCAATTTAACAAAGAGAGTAACTCTTCGCTTCAGGACGATAGAGATTCTGAAGAGGTTTCTACCTGAAGAGACAGTGTCGATATGGGAGTATGATGAACCTAGTCGTAGATCTAGAATACTTTTGAAACCTCAAATGGTGGGCATGCATGTTGACTCAGATGGGGCACTAGTTAATGACAGAGAATAATATGGAACATCTTCATCTTCATCGAGCCATTCATCTGAAGATGTGAATTCTGATGGTATGCAAGAACATATGAGTGATTTTGAATAATTGTGTAAGACAATTTTATATAATTGATGTTTGCATGGTAACTTGAAATAATTATTTTAACTTCCATATGAACTTACATGAAGTTTTGAGTCATTTTTATGTTTGTCGGATTATGTGTTTTAATTATGATGAATTCATTTGTTTATAAAATTCACAATGCAACAATAACTTTGAGAAATAATTTATGTTTCATTCAATCTACAAGTATTGTAGGTTTTAACCCTGAACAGAAATTATCTACACACGAATCTTATAACAGAAAATAAACAATAGCGAGAGCATAAAACATAAAACAGATAAACACAGAGATTTTCCCCTGGATCCCAAATCGGGACGACCAGCTTGATTTTTCATTATATTCCTTTTAGTGTTACAACACACATATATATACATGGCGAAGCATACATAAACCCAATCCATAAACCCTGGATTAGAACATAACCGTAGTTCCCTTGACCGGATCTACAAAAATACCAGGGGCCGAAAACCATCGTACCCCAAAACCATGTGCAAAACCATGCACAAAACCATGGACGCGAACTACCCACCGGAAATTAAGGACCAAAAATTTTTGAGCGGGCGCCCTGACCGACCCCGACAGGGGGCTACCACCCCCCTGTGACCCCCCCCCACACGTTGCCTAGTCGTGGAAAGAATATAACACATACCCAACATTCTCCCACTTGTTGTTTTCTTTCCACAGGGGGCCACAGGAGAGCTTAGTCATTGGGCCAATTCTTCAACACCCATTGTTTCTCTACACCAAGAGAACTTCCGAGTGCTCACAGACTTCGTCAATGCATCTGCAACATTCTTCAAAGTGTCCACCTTTACCAGCAACACCCTTTTAGCCTCAACCATATCTCTAACAAAGTGATATTGAACATCAATGTGCTGTGTCTTTGAATGATAAGCAGGGTTCTTAGCCAAGAAAATTGCACTTTGGCTATCACAGTCTATCCTTATAGCTTGCTGTACCAACCCCATACTTGAACACAATCTCTGCAACCAAACCGCTTCCTTGCTTGCATGAGTGGCTGCTATGTATTCTGCCTCTGTAGTTGAAAGAGCCACTACAGACTGTCTTTTACTCATCCAACTGACTGCGCCTCCAAATAGGCTAAACACATACCCACTTGTAGATCTTCTTTGGTCCAGATCTCCAGCCCAGTCCGCATCAACAAAACCACGAATGTCCAACATTCTTTCCAATCCTGGTCTTCCCTGGTAGCACAAGCCATAATCACTAGTGCCATGTAAATATCTGAAAACCCGCTTCACTGTTGTCCAATGCTCCTTCCCCGGGTTTGACATAAACCTGCTCAATACTCCCACTACATGTGCAATGTCTGGTCTAGTACAAACCATTGCATACATCAGGCTACCCACTACACTTGCATATGGAACACGAGACATATCCTTACTCCTCTTCTTCTTGTGTCTTGTGACATTGTTCACATAAACTCTGTACACCTACAGGAATAGGAACATTCACCGGTTTACTATCCCGCATATTGAACTCGCAATATAGTCTCGACATACTTCCTCCGGGTTTAAATCCGCAGCTTCCTCTTGCCCGATCTCTCTTTTGCCCGATCTCTCTTAATTTCCATGCCCAAAATATAGTTTGCAGCACCCAGATCCTTCATGTCGAATTTGGAGAACAGTTAGGTCTTCAAATCTTGGATAATTTCTTTGTCATTTCCAATCAACAACATATCATCCACATACAAGACCAAATAAATAACACTATCACCAATTAATTTAAAATAAACACAGTGATCCTCCTTGCTTCTGGTGAAGCCAAGTCCCCGTATATAGGTATCAAATTTCTGATACCACATCCTTGGTGACCGTTTTAACCCATACAGAGACTTCTTCAACCTGCATACCAGTTCTTTCTTACCCTTCACCATAAAACCTTCAGGTTGCTTCATGTAGATCTCCTCTTCTAGATCTCCGTGAAGAAATGTTGTCTTCACATCCATCTGTTCTATCTCAAAATCAAATGCAGCAGCAACAGATAAAAGTAATCTAATAGAAGTAACTTTGGCAACAGGAGAAAAATATCACCAAAATCAATTCCCGGCACCTGGGAATAACCTTTCGCTACCAACCGAGCTTTGTATTTCTCCACCTTGCCTTCTACATTCATCTTCTTCTTTAACACCCATTTGCTCCCAATGGGCTTCCTTCCAGCCGGCAACTCCACCAGATCCCATGCATCGTTTTTGTGCAAGGATGCCATTTCATCAACCATGGCCTCCTTCCAGAGTTTTCCATCCTCCGAATCTACTGCCTCCCTGACAGTTCTGGGTTCATCATCAGTTATAGTTAAGGCAAAATCCGAATGCAGCGTACGGACTATACCTTTCTGGTTGCCTTCTTTCCCGAACTGATCTTCTCAAAGCTGGAGTTTGTGGCTCTTCATCTTCCGAGTCTTCTTCTGTTGTAGAGTCTAATTCATCCTCCTTTAGCTCAAACTCTATCTTCTCAGGTTCCTTTGGTAGGACTTCATGTTTAACAACATCTTTCACTTCTCTAAACACCACATCTCGGCTGTACACAACCTTCCTTGTTTCTGGGTTCCAAAGCTTGTAACTCTTTAAACCATCCTTATACCCAATAAAGATGCACCTTTCAGATTTATTATCCAACTTGGTCCTTTTCTCCTTTGGAACATGTACATATGCATCACATCCAAATACCCTTAGATGTGAAAGAGAGGGTTTCTTACCAGTCCATACCTCATGTGGAGTCTTATCCTCCAACGCCGATGAAGGTGATCTGTTAACTAAGTAACATGCAGTCTCCACTGCCTCTGCCCAGAATTCTTGTCCTAACCTGGTACCACTGAGCATGCTTCTTGCCTTTTCCATCAGTGTTCTGTTCATTCTTTCTGCAACTCCATTTTGCTGAGGTGTGTATGGAGTAGTCTTCTGCCGTCCTATACCACACTTCTTACAGAAATCTTCAAATTCCTTCTTGCAGAACTCCCCACCATTATCCGTCCTCAATGCCTTTATCTTCTTCTCTGTCTGGTTTTCCACCAGAGCCTTAAATTCTTTAAATTTGTCAAAGACTTTAGATTTATTCCTCAAGAAATATATCCATGTATTCCTTGGGAAGTCATCTATGAATGAAACATAGTACACAGACTTTCTCAGTGATGGAACTGACACAGGCCCAAACACATCACTGTGCACAAGTTCTAATATCTCGTTTTCCCTCTTATCACCAGAAGGAAAACTCACCCGATTCTGCTTCCTATATACACAATGTTCACAGAAATCGAAATCCGTGAGAACAATTTCAGACATACCTTCTACCATACCATCTCTATGCAAAGATCCGAAGGCCCTTCTCTCCAATATGCAAGCCTGATGCCATAAGCATGGTATTTTCTCCAGAGACACTTAGGTTTTCCATCCACTCCTCGTAGAACTTAACCGTTACACCCATCAATAACATTGCAACCTTGTAGCTTGTACAGAGTTCCAGTCCGAACACCCTGCATTAATTCCAGTGCTCCCCAAACCATCTTGCAGGCATCCTTCTCGAACACTGTTTTTACACCCGCATCATCCATCTTGCTTACAGAAATCAAATTTTATGCCAATGCAGGAATATGCAGAACACCAGGAAGTGTTCTAATCCTTCCACCTTGCAACAACACTTTTCCACATCCAACATTCCCTTCCTCCCATCCCCTAGGAAGACATCACCACCATCATATTTCTCATACTCGCAGAACCACTCCCTATGGGGAGTGAAGTGAAAGGATGCACCTGAGTCAATCAACCATGACTCATGATCTACATGTGTATTTAAAGAAGAAGCCAAATACACATCCCCACCTTCATCCGAGGTGGTTTTTGCCTCTGCAGAAGGAGCTTCATCAGATCCCTTTCCTTTCTCAGGAGCTTTAGATCTGCATTCCTTTTTGTAGTGTCCTTCCTTTCCGCATTTCCAGCACACCTTTACAAACTTTCCAGGAGATTTAGATCTCCCTCTAGATTTAGATCTCCCACTCGAAACCCTATTCTTGTTTCTGTTCTAGGACCTTCCTCGTACAGATAAGGCATCTCCATTATGACCCTCCATATTTCTCCGTCTCATTTCCTCCGACAGCAAGGATGAGACAACGCCATCAAAACCAAGGTAACAGGTCACACTCATTGGGCCAACCTTTCGTCCTCACCAGTATGGTAGAGAACACAACAAGCTGATGCACTTATCTTCATCTGAGATTTTAATATCAACAGATGACACCTGACTTACCACAGTATTGAAGGCGTTCAGATGCTCTGTCACCGAGTCTCCATCCTTCATCCTCAGGTTATACAGCTTTTTCCGCGGGAACAACTTATTCACCAGAGACTTAGATTGGTACAAAGTCCCAAGTTTTTCCCACAAATTCTTCGCCGTAGCTTCCCCAGATACATTCAACAATACTGAATCTGACACACACAATCGTATTGTGCTCTTAGCCTTCCGATCCAGTTTCTTCCAGTCTTCATCTGACATTGCCGTTGGTTTAGTACCTGGATCTACCGCGATCCACTGATCTTTATCCACCAGCAGATCCTCCATCTCGAGCTTCCACAACTCAAAACTCTGACCATTAAATTTCTCGATCTCTATCTTTCCGCCGCTCGCCATCTTCTTTCACCGCAAGAATCGATCCCGCAGATCTCCCACTGAACAGGGTCTACCTCAGGCCCGAACTAAAAACCCTTAGCAGCAAAGGCGTCCCCTTGAAGCCGAAACAGCTCTGATACCAAATGTAGGTTTTAACCCTGAACAGAAATTATCTACTCACGAATCTTATAACAGAAGATAAACAATAGCGAGAGCATAAAACATAAAATAGATAAAACACGCGAGATTTTCCCCCTCGGGATCCCAAATCGGGACGGCACTAAAATTAATTTTTCATTATGGCCCTTTTAGTGTTACAACACACATATATATACATGCCGAAGTAATACATAAACCGTGATTAGAATACAATCGTAGTTCCCCAATTTATCGCGCAAAAAAATACCAGGTCCAAAAACCATCGCATTCAAATACCATGTGCAACCATGCACAAAACCATGGACGCGACTACCCGCCAGAAATTCAAAATTGCTGGGATCAGTGTGATTGGCGTGGCGCTCGCTCGATTTCGACAGTAATAACGCCCCTCTTACCCCCCCCCCCGCGTGTGCTTAGTCGTGGAAAGAATATAACACATACCCAACAAGTATTGATATTTTTACTACTTCAGTCATATAATTTGTTCATAATATCATGGTTGAAATATGTTGAAAAAATAATGTTTTTTAATTTTATGGGTGAAAAAATGTTTTCTTCTTTTTTTTTAACATAATGGTTGAAAACAATTAGAATTTTAGGGATTTTTAGTGTCATGATATTATATGTTTAACGACATGGATGAAAATTGTTGGAATTTTAATGTGTTTAAAATCTCATTATTTTATATTTAACATCATTACTAAAAAAAATGTTGAAATTGTACCTGGAAAACAAAATTGATACTCTAGCAACAACATTAGTGTGTTTTTTCCATTTATTTGGCACAGAAAAATTGGTTTTAATACCATTTTTAAAAATTGTTGAAAATTAACCCTGAAAAAAATAAAACCTCATTATGGAATACACACATTTCGTTTTTGGGTTGTTTTTCATTTTTTTAGGGGTTTTTTTGGCTAGATTTCCTATTTTTAGTTTATAGTTCTCGTTTCAAAGTTTACATTGTTATTCTCTGATTGCATGGATTTGAGCGGGAGCTTCATCCCATCAGGTGGCTTCGCTGACTTGGAGGAGTATGATGAAAACTCTTCCATGGTTCATGACCAACATGTGGTGGATTGTGGGAAATGGAGCTCACAATGAGATTGGTTTAGCATCCATCATTGGTTTGCCGAGTCACTTTACTCTTTCACCCAAGATTAGAAATACTCTTCACAACAAGGGGTTTATATAATTAAAGGATATCTACGTGGAGGGTGGATAGGAGGTAGGGCGCAATAATTGGAAAGAGGCAAGGGATATTGGTCTCTTTAGTGAGCTTGTGGGAGAATGGGAGGATCACATACTCCAGCTAAAGATGATAGGGATTACAATCTCAAGAGGGGAGGACAGGCTTCTGTGGAACGACCTTATGTCAAATGGGTAGATTATAGTATAGGGTATTTATGCACACTTAAAACGGGACCAAACAAGTGATCCAGAGTTCGGGTGGTTCCAAGATGTGTGGAAATGGGATGTTCCATAAAACTTGACTTGTTTTGGTTGGTTGGTGCTACACGACAAAATTCTCACACAGTCAAACCAAATCAAGAGGGGGTTTTCTAGACCAGGTAGATGTGTTATGTGTGGGAAGTAGTCATAAGACATCTGCCACCTTTTCTTGATGTGCACATTTGCAATAGAAGTGTGGAAGGAGGTCCTAGATCATCTAAATTTAACAGCGATATGGGAACAATCCTCGGTGGTCTTCTGCATCAAAAACTGGATTATAGAAAATAAGGCATACAGAGCAATACCTTTATATATTATATGGGGCATATGGAGGGTGTGAAATGCATGGATTTTTGTCCAAAATGAGCCAAGAGTGCAGGCTACAAAAATCAATATTACTGCCTACTTCCTGGAGAAAGGGTCCATATGCATTAACTGTCCAAGAATAAATATTAGTTTGAAGGATGTGTGGCACAACTATCTAGTCAGATTCTTTAATGGGGCTGCATCTTCAAAAGTATGCAGAAGTGGGATGTTGATATATAGGAACCCAAATGATTTATATAAATTTAAGTGGTGCAGTGGAGTTGGCACCAACACTAGGGTTGAGATCCTAGATTTTTGG
Source organism: Pinus albicaulis (assembly GCA_034641835.2). Lineage (NCBI taxonomy): Eukaryota > Viridiplantae > Streptophyta > Pinopsida > Pinales > Pinaceae > Pinus > Pinus albicaulis. Next base: position 744,139,187 of record CM076578.1, on the reverse strand, counting down.
GCATCCTCTACTGCACTCAGTGGTTGGAGATAGACGAAATGGACATTTTTGGTGACTCTAAGTCTATCGTCGATTGGGTCAATCAGAATTATTCTTTACAGGTTCCAGCTCTCTCGCACTGGGTGGAAAGGATTAGATCCTTATTTTCCTCATTCTACAGGATTTCAGTTTCCCATATATATAGAGAACAAAATAAGGATGTGGATAATCCCTCAAAAGAAGGATGCAGGGCGTCTATGGATAGGATCCATTATTGGGCTTATTACAAAGGTACCCTCATGCGGGATGGTCACTATATCATATGAAGGTTTCTTGTTGTCTTTTTTTCGATGCACTATTTTTTTATTTTGGAATAGAACTCTAGATTCAAGTAGGGGGAGACAGGGGTATTTCAGTTGCACACATAGTATGATCTCTCCATGTATGTGTGTTTAATATTTTATTTCTGGTGAAAATGATATATTGTATTTATCATTTGGTTAAGTAGTTTGGAACTAAGGAGATCTTAGTCCCTTGCATCGGGGTTATTATTTGATTTATCGGAAATTAGATACCTCTTATGGTTGGGGCTTGCTCACTTTAACCTGTAGAAGTGATAGGAGTCGTCTGGTTTAGATGGGAAATTATAGATTTGGATATGATGTATGTGATTAGTTGGGGAGTGGCTATGCCTTGGAGAATATTAGTCCATTGGAGATCATTAGCTCAGATATCTAGTTGAGTAAGATAGATGTATACTATGTTGCTTGCTCATGACAAACGCATTCCACTGTATTTTGCAAATTTTTCAATTATAAATAATAAAAAAATTATTTTTACCTATGGAAAAAAATATAAAGTTAAAGAAAAATGTAGCATATTTATATAATTAAATATATATTTTAAACTTTTAATAAATTTATTTATATATATATAAATGTGAAATTATATTTTAAAAGAAATAAAATATTCCTAAAAAAAAAAAAATTTACAATAAATAAAATTATGATACCTAACCGATCCAAACTTACCTATTAAACTCTAATATTAATAAAATTATATATATATATATATATATGAGAGAGAGAAGTGAAAACACTCTTGAAATATATATGTATATATAATGTGAAGTGAAAACACTCTTGAAAAATTAGTGGCTGCAGGGAATAGGCTATAAAAGATATAAAGGAAATTAGTATGATCCTATTCGTTAGATGGAAATCTCATCTTATCTATTCGTTCTATCGTTCTATCGTGTCATGTTATCCACAGCCGGGTAGCCAATAGGAAGAATCGTAGAGATAGGAATTGACAAACTGAAATACTCGTTTGGATTTGTGAACTAAGGACCAGAAACGAGGAGAAATCGAGAGCCATGGCTGCAGGCATGCTGGCAACTGCGCCCTCTTCTATTACTGCTGTCACTCATCTTGGTCTGGGAGCCCATGCAGAGGGCAACCCACTGAAAGCATCGGTGCACTCACCCAAGTTGGTCAGTCGAAGACTAGTTATCAGAGCCGAATCGTCCTCTAGCAACCCCAATGGGAGGAGGGCAGCGGTGATAGGGTTGGGCGCAGCGCTACTATCGGCCATGGCCACCTCTGGAAGCGCCAACGCTGGCTTGGTGGAAGATCTGTTGGCTAAGAGCACTGCTAATAAGGTTTGAAGATTTTGTAAATTTTACATTTAGATTTATTAAGCAATGAAAAGGATTTTTCCTCTTCTTATTAGGGTTTTACAGGGTATATCTTTTTATTTTTGAAAACCTATCAAAATTTGTTAAAATGGTAGAGTTGGATTGTTTTTATAGATTCAAGGTTATAATGAGTATGAGAGATTTTCGTACTGCATTATATTAGATATTATTTTTGTGATTCAAGTGGGTTAAGTAAGTCATTCATCTATGGCTATTTCCATGAGAGGTAGTAGTAACTGACTAATTTCTCATAATTAGTCATGAGAAATTAGTCACTTACCATTAGTAACTTACCACTACCTTTTATGAAAATGGTCATAAATGAATAACTTACTTAAAGCAAATCCCAAAAATTATATCAAAGATTATAATGATTGCAACTAGAACAGGAGCAAGGTTCAATAAACAATTTACATTTTAGAATATTTACAATATTTACCATCCAATATTTAACTCAAGAAAGGTTTTTACTTTTATTGGATATATATTTTTTAATAAATTTTGTCGAAAATTTTATCAAAATTTATTAAAATAGTATAATTAAATTGTTTTATAAATTGAAAATTTTATAATGATTACAACTAGGGACATGAGCAAGGTCCAATAAACAATTTACATTACTTATATTTATTAAATTATAAAATATTTTCTATATTTACATTCTAATTAAATTTAAGTCATAAAAATGATTATATTTACTAAATAGCTTGAGGTTTTTTTATAAAACTATGAATTTTTTATATATTCTAAATCAATTATTAATAATAATAATAATAATAAATATATTACTAAATTTTAATGAATAAATATAAACTTAAAATAATTAAACTTTACCTTTATCTACTTATCTGAAAGTTCATCTTATCAAATGAGATTTTCATGAATTCTTTAGCATATAAAGAGAGAAATTTAAACAACTAATATACTAAATATCACACTTCAAAGTTTAAGCAATTAATATACTAAATATCACTTAAAAGGAGATAGCACTCCTTTATGACTCAGCCAATCAACACTTCATATAATTACAACCATTCTATAGAAGATTTTAGAATTTATTAAAATTGTGATGAAGTTATTGGTTTGATTTGTGTTCATGTATGTAGAGTTTCAAAAATATTTTTAAAATTTATTATTATTTATAATTATATTTTTAGTAAAAAAAATAAGGAGTTGTTTTTAGTGTTAATTTTTCGAGTTTAGTAGATTTTTTGGAATTAGGTCAAAAATTTTGAGGTGAAATCATGATTTGTGCTATTTAAATTGGTTTTTGAGTGCATATATATAGATTCAACACTCTAAAAAACCGTTAAAGCACTTCTATAATACATAATTTAACCATCAAACTTAAGATTTAAATAAATTCTTGCTATATTTTAAACAAATTAAATCAAAAAAATAAATCAAAAACTTTTTTAAAAATTACACTTAAAAACAACTTGAAAAAATAAACAAAATTACAACTAATAAACCTAAATCCTTATATTCTGTTGATCCTGCATACCTACAGGCGTTGAACGACAAGAAGAGATTGGCAACAAGCGGAGCAAACATCGCCCGTGCCTACACAGTCCAGTTTGGCACATGCCAAGTCCCTTACAATTTCACTGGCTGCCAAGATCTGGCCAAGACCAAGGTAACTATTTACTCTCATCTTTATGCTATTCATTATTCATTTTTTCTGTTTGTTATTTAAGTATTTACTGTAATCTTTATGTTTTTTTTGGTTATTATTTTTTTTGGTTATTAGTTTAAAATTATTTTAATTACAAATTTTGAGAATATTTTAGAATTTGATGAACATAAACGAAATTAAATGATTAATTTAGTTTATATAAATCTTCACTATATACTTATATAACTAATACACATCAAATTCAAAAATATTTCTACATCCACAATCAAAATAAAAATGCATTTGATTGGGAGAGTGGTGAGATCTGACTGTCCAGTGATGTGGGTATATTTGACAGAATGTGCCATTTTTGTCCGAAGATCTGAAATTGGAGTGCGAGGGAAAGGACAAATACAAGTGTGGCTCTAATGTTTTCTGGAAATGGTAACTGTGATTGAGTGCTGCTCATAAATATCAAGCACTATTTTTGTATAAAAGCATCTGCCATGCCATTCAGGCTGGGTTCTTTTTTCCTTGGTAAAAGTCTGATTGCATCAACTTGTTAATATGAATACATTTTGTTAATCATATTGTAATATTGCTCAGTCATATGGAAGTGTTTTTTTTATGAAAATTAAGATGTGATTTGATTTAAGATGTGATGTGATTTGGTGTAAATATAAGTAAATTAATGTCTTGAAGTTTAGATGTAAATATAGTGCAAGTTTAATGTGTGATTAAGAATAAGTTTAAGTAAATTAATATTTTATAAATATAATTTGAATGAGTATTTCATTAAGATGTGAAAATGTGATTTTTTATAAATTTACGAAAATTAATATTTTAAAGTTCAGATATGATTTAAAGCAATGTGATCAGTGCATGCAAGCTTAAGCTAAAGGTGACAATTCACTGTAATTTGAGTAAATTAATGTTTTAAAGTGGAGATATGATTCAATGTAAGTTTAATATGTGATTTAATGTAAGTTTTATTTAAGTGAATATTTTATTATATAGATATTCAATTTAATGTTAAATTTATGAAATTAATAGAAATATTAAAAATAAAATTTTAATTTAAAAAATATAAAAAAATTATAGAAATTTATTATAAAGTTGAGATGTGATTTGGTACAAATTTATTTAAAGATAAAATATGATTAAATTAAAATATAAATAAGTTTAAATAAATTAATATTTTGTATATAGAATTTAAGTTAATGTTTTATTAATTTAGTATTTATGATAATGTTGAATTGATTAAATATGTTAAATAAATAAAGTTAGTTTAAATTTTGTTTAAAATTAAAGTGAATTTATTTTCATATAAATTATATAGAATATTTGTGGAAATTTTATTTATATTAAGTTGTAAAATAAGTTTTTAATAATTAACTATAAATATTTGTATATGTATAAAAATTAAAAGTTGCCTTTTTCATTAAATAAATTTGAAAAACATCAATTGAGTTTAGATCGGGTAGAATTGTTTTCATCCTCCCTATTAATTTGTAAATTATAGGTTTAAGCTTTGCACTAGAATAATTATGTTGTGCTTTTAAGTGAGTATGTATTGTGAGTTACTATCCTCACTTGCTTTGAGCTAAGAGATAGACCAATTTATTTCTTTAGGTGATCTCCGTGCCTAAAAAACAACAAAAATGAAAATCCAAATTCAATTTGGAAAATATTTTTATAAAATATAAAAATTAAAATTTTATATTAATATTAGCATCAAAGTTAAGAAGAATATAAAAAATTTAATAAAATAATTATCCATTAATTACTATTATGATTTATAAATAACTTTTTACTATGCTTTATAAATAATTTATTATGTTGTCAAGTCTTACTAGCACAACCTGTTGAGGATGAGCCTAGCTAGCAAGGTGACCCAAGATCAAACCTCACTGGGGGTGGTTGTGCTAGGTGCTAGGGGAAGGAGACATGCTAAAAAAATCCATTCAACTTAGGGTTGGTGTGGCCCAGGTCCAGTGCGATCCCCAGTGACTTTGACGAATTATGAATTAGATACACCTGGGTCGAGGCTCCTGAAGCCATAGGTCAAGCCTAGAGGATCACAGACAAACAAGAAAAATAATAATAATAATTTATTATGTTAATAATTATAATTTAATTTAATTTAAGATATTGGTTTACAATTAATAATTAACTTAGTGAAATAAAATATTATATATAATATTCATGTTACAATAAATTACAAATACATTATGATTTTTTTATTTTTTTTACATTTTGCATATGTTGTAAGTATTCCTATGAAAATTTCCTCTAGGAAATAACAAGAGAGTAAACTATAGAGTATAAGAAACAACAATACAAACATTAGAGGGAAGAAAATTATGTCTAATAATTTTGCCTTTTTTTTTTGCACCTTTTACCAACCATCAGAATTTCATTCAAAAAGAACCAAAGCCAACTCCTGACCATCTTCCATATTGAAAATTTATTTTTTAGTTACCAAACTCTCTGAAACCTAAGCTCTTTTTGTCCCCCCATTTTCATCCATAGCTTGATCATTTTCAGGATCATAGACCTTATGAATGAAGGTGTCAATCCTTGTCTATACCAACACATTCTCATCCATATTGGCATCTAGTTGGACTTGTTGGGTTTCTTTGCAATCTTCTTCTTCATCTTAAGAGAAAGGAGGCTCAGAAAACTGCCAACCTTTGGTTTGTTGGGTTGTCTCTTTTTCTTTTTTGAATTCTTCTTAGCCGGTGGACATGAATTTTGCAAATGTCCTATTTGAAAACATACTCGAGACATCAAAATGTTGTAATCTCATATTCTAAAGCTTGGGACATCGAGAAATTTTTCTGTTTCAATGATATGTGATTTGGTAAACCTTTGTTGAGGTATATCTCCACACAAATTTGAGCAAAGGTGAAAAGATTCTCTGTTATTTCCTTTTCCATTTTGATAAATTTTCCCAGAATGTTTCCAATGTCCTCAAGAACTTTGTGATGCCAAAAGGGAAGAGGGACGTTTGGAAACCTAATCCATATTGGCATATATGACACCATCATTATTTTGGCATCCAACTCAGGGAACCCTGGAGTGATGAATAAACTTTCTCTTCCCCAGAAACATGGGCCTTCATTTAGATAAAAGTCCAAATCCTTATGTGTATCAAATTGGACTATAAAAAAAATTTGAGTATAAATAAATATCGCAATTTGGTGTCCATGAAGTGAGCACCAATTCAAATAAAGCTTCAAGTTTTGGCCAATAGTCTTTAAATATGCAAACACTAGTCTTTGATTGTAGAGCATAAACAAAGGGAATTTACCTTTGAGATATTTACATCCAGGGATGGAGATTGCTCCATTTGATCAACTATACATGGGCCTGGAACATTTTGGTTGTAATTTTCAGATGATGGAACCTTCCCTTGGATTGTTGCCTTAAAAGAGATAGGTGTCCAATTTGTTTTCTTTTCACGAGGAGTGCCCCCGCGTAACCTTGTGTTCAAGATTATCGTTGAATCTATTACGATATTGTAGTCTTTGAGAATGAAGGAATCTTGTAGAACCTTCCCTTCAAATTGCATACATCATAAACTAATAGGAATTTCCCATTTATCTGGTATATCCTGCTTAAGTGAATATACAATAGTTGATCTTCTGGACCACATAGTATATGATTTCCCATTGATATTTCTAATGAAAATATAAAATGTGTTGATCTATGCTAGCATAGTCTGGGAAGGTGAGATTATGACACTTGGGGCCTGCAAGTCAGAAAAGGTCACCCGCTTATGCCCCAAAACTTCAAGGGTTGAGAGAAAACAATATATGCCCTGAACAAAAGAGCATTGAGGAAAAAACCCATTGACAAGGAGAGAGGAAAATGAAATACCAGGGCTTCCATTGGAGTTTTCAATTATGCACGCATAGACATATTAAAAAACAATGGAAGACTTGGAGTGGGCCAAAGCTGAAAATTCTTCTGTAGGTTCAGGCCTCCCTCTATCTTTCACCTCTTTGGGTACTTCATGGAGAGAAATCAGTTGTATCACTAAAAAGACAGTTCATTCCCTGCCATATCCATTGTTTTTAGCAAATATGAACTCACTGAACCATTTGTTAGAGTCATCGAGGGCACCAGAGTTAAGACCAAGAAAGGTGATGATGTCCAGTTCATTTATGCATTGCAACAAAACCCTAATATCTCGTGTCATTTTTCAATACAAATAGATTTTAAAATAACAATATATAAATATTGTTAGTTAATATATATATATATAATTTGTTATAAAATGAAATGTTAAGAAAATGTGTACATGTAAATTATGTATGCTTCATAAAGTGATAAGAGGGAGAGAAAACTATAATTAGATTTATCAGTGTTAAGAAAAGTTATGGAATGATAGGCATATTTGAGAGACCAACTTTTTGGACAAACATTTCGGTCAAATTAACATCTATATTTTCTTACAAAAGTTTCATTTTGTTATATGTATGGTTGAAAGGTGTTTTAAGTATTTTAAATTTTGAGTTATTTTTAATTTATAAAATAATTGTAATGATTACATGTTAGGGAAACTTGTTTTTAAATCTTTTTCATACTTATGTAGTAGTGTACTAGATGTTATTAGTTAAGTCTTTTAAGTTTTTTTTAATTTTATTTATGTTTGTTTGCTCAATAATTATAGTCAATTTAAGATAATGTAATGTTCCAAATTGAAATTTATAGCTAGTAATAGATACATGAACTAAGTTACAGTAAATAAAATTTATTACATATGCACTAGTCAATAAAATACAAGAAATAAGGTGAATAATTGATTATTTTATTAATGTGGAGAATTGAGTACATCATAGGATAATAAAGGTAAAACTTGGGCTTGTTATTGCAAGCTACACAAAATCCAGGTGAGAGTACAATGCTCAAATGTTGGAGAGGTTCTCCACCAAAATTGTGCCCTGCCTAAAAATTGTTGATGTTAGCTACTGAATGGAACTAAAAGATCTACCCTGAAGAATGTCTGGAATGAGATGAAACTCTGTGGGTGGCCTCCTCAGTAGAAACCCAGAATAACCCAGAAAATATCATGGACCCCACTGTTACAAATGACTCCCACAAAATATGTGCATTGCTTAGAGAATTACTATTATTTCTCTTGGAATAGAATTGAGGTTTATGCCCTCTAAACTACTCAAAAATTTCTATAAAATTAATGTCATACTCCTCTCAATAAACCCATCAAAACCCATAAAGGGTATGGGATGAATCCATTGACCCTCGGTGACCCTCAACAAATGTGAATTGTCCAATCTTACAAGAAAACACACCACAAAATTGATACTATTGAATTATGCCCAAACCCACCAGAAAAGAATTCTCCCAACTCCGGTTAAATTCTCCACTAATAAATACCTCCTATATCCAACCCTTATATCTCTCGACCCCACTTCTCTAAACCCCTGCGCAGCACATGGTCAATAGTTGTTGCGCCCTTGCCAAAAGATAGATAAATTGATACAAGTAATAGCCTTTGATATAGCCCAACAAATAGATGTCTAAACTTTGGTCTAACAATAAGAAAATTCCCTGCAAAAACTCGGAGCCTCTAACCCACACTTGCTCTCACAATGTGCTCCACAAAAATACCTTTGGGCCCAAGAAAAACACAATGTTAAGCAAAGCCCTGCAATGATGCCCAATGGAAGCTTTGAACTAAGCTCCCCAAATTGCCTCACTATGGAGGCACTCAAAGTTCTATGAAATGAAGGTGGAATTCCAAGCAGAATTCTTGGTACTAAACTACACTCCGGCCCTTGTGTTAAACAACTCCAAGAGAAGATGAAATATGAAGTGTAATAGCCAAAAGGTAATGCACAAAATGAGTCTATCCTCCTTTTATAATTTCTCCCCATGCTTCTAGAATCTTTTTTTTAATATTATTTTATTGGTGGGGGTCATTTTCCACTAAGTTACTTTTTCCACCATTTTAATAAAATAATAATTTGTCATTATTCTCCAATAAAATAATATTAGCCACCTTTCTCCAATAATATTTTCCCCTTTTTAATTAATACTACTAAAATTGGGAAAATTCCTTAGTGACTCCCATGCTCACAAAATTGGGGACATTACATTCTTCCCCGCCAAAAATTGTTTGTCCTCAAGAAATTCTTGAACAAGTGCTTTCTCTCTCTCTTTGTTGTCCCAAAGTGTCCCTGCAAACAATATTGGGGTCCCAATGTGCCATTGATTCATTCTCGATCCATGCATCATCATGTCATAAATGAATGTCTCGATACCAAGATGTCATGCTAATCTCAAAAATATGCCACCATGTCGATGTTGCGTCACTCTAATTATAATTGATTACCCATCGTGCACAGATTGTATCCTCCTCTCCTGGAACCTAATGGTGAAATGTCGGTAAAGGCCAAATACATCCTACCTAGGCATCTCCATGATGTCAAATCCTACCCATCCAAATCTAACCCTGAACTTTTGTAGCAACAAGCAAAACCTTCCTTGCCATACAATGAAGGCCTCCACAAACCTCCATGTGTCAACCCAAGGGTGAACTAGATCACTCTCTGCCATGACTCTGCTCATCACAAGAAAGAGTGATCTATCAACCAATTATATCCCTAGATCCCATAGCCAGACTTCTTGTGGCATAAATTTGACAATTGTTGGAATCCATTTGTGCCTCATCTCTAGTCCCTGCATGCAATCAATATATAGGCTCCATATATCATGACCTAATCGGATGCATGCTAAACTTCCATGTGCTTGCCATTGCATAATATCGATGACCATTGGAAACCACATATGCTAAATAAATACCTCCTAAATGCAGCTAATATATGGGCATATGATGCTCGTAATCAACTTAGTGTATGCGGATTTGTCCTTCTCCTACCAGCCATTGCCATTAATTCTACCATCCGCCCTCTTGATAATGTGCCAATACAATGTTTGGAGCCTAGACACCCACTAGAAAACCAACTTAGTTGTACATGGTATCCCCTGCTCATGCAAGATCTTGACATGCCTTGGGGAAAGAGTGCCACATGTTTCCCCCGTGACCAACTCCCCCGTTGTAGGCTTAGTGATGAAAAATATGCCACCCCTGCATAATATCACCTCATCCCCCAACTTGTGGCTATCAACTCATGCACTAACCCTACTCCTCCACTAGAGAATATTTATTATGCCCCTATGGAACTGAACCCCATAGTGTCGTCTCAAGAAAATTCCCCAAGCCCTGTTATCCACATTGTGGGTCTGGATCAAACACAACAAGACTCTCCTCAAATACATGTGGTTCCAATGAGTGGAATATGTGTGGGTTCTGATGGGTATGATCAAGAACCTATGGGGACACTCACAATGAGCCCTATGACCATCCTGCTCTCCAAACCTAGGTATTCCCACCTCACTAGTATGCTTAACCTTCTCGTCAAGTAATCTCCCTGTTAGTAGCACTCCCTTAGTCTGTAGCACAACCTCGCACACTATTGTATATAACCATGTATCCTTGTGCCCCCTGGCATACAAGTGCACCCAGTTGCACATCTTTGTGCACCTTTGGACCCTTCTACATGCTTACGCATCATCCTGGATCAACTGACATCCATCCTATATCGATGTGTCTGTCACACTACGAGGAAATGCATTGTGATGTGATCCACTCCTCCTACACCATAGTGCTTCCCTACACACCATTGCGTACCACCATGCACCTCTGTGCTCCTCTGTATATCATTGCATACCCCGATACACCCTTGGATTCCATGGTCTACAATTGAATCAGTGGGAATCAACATATATCCTGCATGCATCATCATCTCCCCTAACTCACTACCACTACCCCTGATGTGTGGACCTCCTCTCCTAATCCTCATTGATAGATCTGATAGGAAAACCTCCCTAAGTTCTAGTGGTAGTGACCCCACAGTGTTATTGCTCGGTGTCCCTTGCATCCGTGGAAAACCCTCGGCTCCATACAAGACACTGTTTGGTGGCATGTTAATTCCACCTCCTCTGACCAACTCCTCTCAGAGTACATTTATCATCCTACTATCCCATGCATTACCAACCTACCATGACAACACATGAAATCCATCGCTCCCCTATCAATCCATCTTGTCACTAGTGTTGTCCATAATTTGGAATGGGATATAAAAAGGTGTGTGCACCCAACCAACGATTCCATCACGTCGCTACTACCATCACCTACCGACTCCATGATGTGATGGAGAATCCCACCTGGATCCCAAAAGTAATTTGGCCATAGAGCCCCTTTGGTAATCCACGACCTCTGCTGAATTGTGGCCATGGATGTATCTAAGCACCCAACTAAACTCCAGCAGATACCAACTCAATATCTCTTTCCATCCAACCCCAAGAGAGGGATTGAATGCACGAACACTCATACACAGAACAAGTCCTCGATTCAATGAATGCTACACCCTATGTAGCTCATGTTGCCTTACCTCGCTAGTCTGGCCAACCCATATAATACTCATAAGTAATGTGACCTCTCTCTCACCAATGTGTGGAGGCATCCAAAAATGTTGTAAGCCTCGTAGATGTATGCATGAAGAGGGTTTCCATGAGAAATTATGATAACTCTGTTGGTTTCCCATGCACTTGTTTGCTCTCCATCGATGATTTATTGCAAGGATGGTTTCTCATCCTTTTCCACCATGGGCTCAACATGAGCCACTAACATTCACTCCAAAGATATCTCATCATGCATAAAATCCTCAACAATCAACTATGTGTAGCTATCGTCTACAAACTCTATCACGGTTCTAGATAACTTTGTGCCCATTGGAACTTTTTCAATGGATATGGCTCCTGATATCTCACCAATCTGTTGTGGGTCGTGATCACCTGAAAACTCGAACACGACCCTAGGTACCTCATCAACTGACGGCACTTCATCCATGGGTGGAACTTCATCAACAAATGGCCCTCTGAGTGTATGATCTACTCTCTCGACTAAGGTTTCAACAAAAGCTAGCAAAGGGATCTCCAACAAGGGTGACTCTTGCATCATTCTAGGCATATGTACATGCTCCTCACACTCATGCATGACATCAACCTCATGCTCAATCTCCTCCTCGAGTTCTTCATATCTAATAGGAGAGGAGAGGAACTAGTAAGAGCGGAAATAAGGATATATTCAGATTGATTTGCAACATTACTTTCATACCTGGAGAATTTTGACTTCTTTTGTGGACGACGATCTTATTCATGATCACTTGGAGCATCTCTCCTTCTTCTATCATTTCTTACATCACAATCATTCCTTCGATCATCTCTCCTCCTTTGATCATTGAATATGTTGTTGTTGCTTATAGTATTATAACACGGTCCATTATTCTTCTCAAGGAAATCTCGAGCATAATGACTCTTCTTGTAAAAATTGTAGCATTCAATATGTGAGTATTCTTTCCTTTTATTTTTATTTCGAGGAGGAGGCTTTCTTGAATTTTATGGACCTCCTTTAATTTTCTTCTTCTTCTTGTCATGAGAAATGAATGCAGTGGGTTCTCCTTATTCATGCTTTTGAATCCTTCCTCTTCCTATCATCGTGGACTCTTCTTGAGTGAGCTTTCCAACAATCTCATCAAATGAAGGAAGGAAATTTGTGTTGCTAATAGTAGTGATGAATGTTTCCCAAATAGGAGGGAGACCTCTTAAATTCACAACCACCACTTCCCTGTTAGGTACAACTTCTCCATCTCTTATCAATTGATCTCTAACATGAGATATCCTCATTATGTAAGATTGTATGGACTCTTATTTATTCATCTTGGTGTCTTTGAGTTGATATTTCCAAGTGATGATTTCCTTCAAATTTTTGACCTCATACATACATGTTATCTTATCATACATGTCCTTGTACCTTTTCAAGTTTCCAACATATGCAAGCAAGTTGTCTTGTAAACCATCAACTATAATTTGCTTTGCTTTATTCTCAGCTTTCTTATACTTACTTTTGATGGTAGCATATTCATTTTCAGGAGGCTTGGGTACCTTTTCTTGAATGAAGTCCAAAACATCATTGTTGTCAGCTATGATTTCCAACCTTATTTTCCATGCAACAAATTGGATGAATCACCCAAATTCTCATTCTCCTTGAAGGTGGTCATTTTCATCTTGATTTGACTAGATTGGATATTTCAACCTTTGTAAATATGATTTCTCCAATCCTTGTCTCTTCTTGGGCTCATCCTTCACCCTAGCTCTGATACCATGTTAATTTTAGATTGTTATATGTTGCATCAATTACTTTAGCCCAATTCCAAAATTTACTTAGAAATATTTCCAGTTACAATTAGTCTTTCCATTCATCAATATTAATTGAAGATAGAACAATAAAATTAATGGCAAAGGATACAATCAACACATCAACAAGAGAAATCAGATTTGGTCAAAGACCAGGGAAAAACCAACTACGGGGAAAACCCTTTGAAAATATTCTTCTATTATATTGTCATAAAATGTTCAGCATAGAGTACAATGAGCCCAATACAATATGTACAATAATATAACCCAAAAAATTCATGAACATGTACACAAAGGTCAAATATATCATAGACAACTTGATTAAGCTTTCAGGCAACTTCAGGAACCTTCAGATGACAGTCAACAACAATCAAACCCAAAGTTGCTACCATAAGACAGCATGCCTGCAAATTTAGGATCTGATCCACTACCTTGTCTATAGCTAGCCTTGATCCACTAATGTTAAGCCTACGGCTCAGCCAAAAACCATAATTTAAGAGTGACCTTCGGACCTGTGATTTCAGACCTTCGTACAATCTCTTTCTCCGTTGGTGTATCGAACCCAATCAAATAGAAGAGAATAAGATGCTTGATTTTGTGATGTCCAAAAGAGCGTCTAGGTCACTTGTATTTATATGATTCAAGGGGGTGCCAATGATGTTCATTTGATGTTGAGGCCGACCTATCCATACGAGTGAAGTCGTCTTGATTCAATATCCATGAGTCGGTGCAAAATAAAAATCGACTTCTGCTTATCCAAATGTGGTGATCTTTAGGTTGATTTTGGTCCTCTCAAAAAGAGGAACTCAATGACATCATCATCTCCATCAAGTGAGTAGTCTAAAGTGAAATTTGACCGCAGCTACATAATTTTAACAACTTCCTCCCTCTAAATTACTCATAAATTTCTATAAAATTAACCCCAAACTCCTCTCAATAAACCTAGAAAGAGTTTGGGTTGAATATACCAACCCCTGGTGACCCTCAACAAGTGTGAATTACCCAATTTGGCCAAAAAATGCCCCACGGAATTGATACTACTGAATTATGCCCAAATCAACCACATAAAATTTCTCCCAGCTCCGGTTAAATTCTCCACTAATAAATACCTCCTATATGAAACCCTTATCTCACTCAACTCCACTTCTATAAACCCTTGTGCAACACATGGTCAATAGATTTTGTGCCCTTTCCAAAAGATAGAAGAAATGATCTGATTAATAGTCCTTGATCTAGCCCAGTGAATAGTTGTCTAAACTTTGGTCTAACAATAAGAGAATTCGCAACAAAATCTTGGAGCCTCTAACCCATGCTTTCTCCCACAATATGCTCCACAAAAATAACTTTGCACCCAAGAAAACACATTGTTGAGCAAACTCCTGCAATAATGTCTAATGGAAGCTTTGAACTAAGCTTCCCAAATTGCCTCACTAGGGAGACACTCAAAGTTCTCTAAAATGAGGGTGGAATTTCGCTTGGAATTCTTGGTGTTAAAGAAAAATTTGGCCCTTATGCTAAAAAACCCAAGAGAAGACGAAATATGAAGTGTAATAGCCAAAAGATAATGCACAAAAAGAATCCATCCTCCTTTTAGAATTTTTTTTTTTGGTAAGTTGAGCTATTCTATTAATTCGAAAACATAAAGTTACATATGTTACATGTTCGGTTGGCAAGTTGCACTTAGCCAATCCCAGCCTTTGTTACACGGTTTCTAGGCTGCCTCAGGGTGGTGGGGGGGGAACCAACCCATCATAACTTAAAACAGAGAATTACATTATGTGCAATAGCGCTGACATATCTAATAAACACAAAGTAAACAGTGGTAGAAAGGCACTGATGGCGAGCATGACAGAAAACATAGAAGAACTTTTCAGCTACGCACGCTTCACTTTTTTGTCTTCATCATCACTGTTGGGGACCTCCTCCTCAATGGGGCAAGTAGGAGCCTGCACAGCAGCTTCCTCCACATCTACCATTGTATGCCTGGGAGTGCAGACTGGTGCACAGAGGATGGAGGAGTCTGGATCAACGTTGTTGGGGACACGCGTCCAGGTGCCATCGAAGTCCATCACTCAGATGTCTGTATCTGCATCATCTTTCTTCGGAACCGACATCAGGTCAGTTTTGTGGTGTTGGGGGTGCAGCTGGGGAGAGATGGTGGACTTCCTCGGACCGCGTCTTCCTCTCTACGTAGCTTGTCTAGGAGCTTTTGCATGTTTCTCAGGTTCGGGACTCTGACGCACAAAATTGCGTGAAGAAGAGCATAATTTTGGAAAAAAAATATTGATTTACTGTGAAAACAATTTGCAGTAAAACAGATCGGTAAAGATAAAACACAGCAGTCGCATTTTACACTAAAAAAGAGACAGTGAAAGAGTATCAATTACAATTTAAAGTGTATCAGTTGAAAGGTTAAAGTAAAAGTCAAAACATAGTGAAAGTTGGCAGTGTAGAGGACACTCCACTGCCTAACTGCAACCTTTGTTGAGCGACAACAAATAGAGATAAATCAGCATCAAGATATCAACAATTAAATAGTAAATCAATAAAAACAGGGACAACTAGCAATAGTTAGAAATATGTCACTATCTTCTTGCATGAAGATATTTATTTTTCCATGAATAATTCCTAAGTTTGTTTTAGGATATTTTGTAAAGAGTTTTTGTATAAATACTTCTCATTTATAAGTATTGAGGGTGGATGAATTGCTGGCCATTTCTATAGTTGTACTATTCTGAAACTAAGGATGATTGTACCGATTTCAAGTCAGCAGATTGGATTAAAGCAATAAAGCATCATATTACAAGATTCATGTGTTGGGCCACTTTAGTGAAGTATTTTCACTTGTTCTTTGAAAATTTCTTATGTTTTTTCACATGATCTTATGTTTGCTTAAATATAAATGATAAATCAGGAATGCTATTTCAGAATATGTTAAAAGCACTCTGTCTTCAACTATTTATCATTTACATGTTTTCTACTGATATCTAGATTAGGGAATTCTTAATTTTTCCCTAGTTTCGATTGACCTCAGCCTATTCACTCATTATCTAGATTTGAGAACCCTTAATTTCTCCCTTATCCTGATTAAAACCATTTTCACCATCAGCCTTGAAGATTTGAAGTTACCCAACTATCTTGCCCTGTAAACATTTCCCTTTAGACCTTGATCCTGATCTGACTGCTTAACGTATTAACTCCATTAGCCCAATGGAATTCAGACCTACATCTATCCATCTGAATAAGTGATTTCACCACCAAACCAAATCAAAATCAAAATACCAAGTAACCCTACATAACTAGCCTAAAATCAACAAAGATAAATCATATAGAGAGAGCCCTCTCTGAGCATTAGGAAGGCTAGATCCTAAGGCTTAAAATTAGGTTTGTGGTTACCTCTAATATTCTTTAAACTAAAATATAAACAACCTTTGATAATTATTGGAGTGATAACATTTTGGTGACCATAATGGGGACTAATTAATCCTCAATGTTTAAAATTAATCTTAAAAGAAATACTTTTACTTATCTTTTCACCTTAAGATTTTTTTAAAGGGTTGTGAAAAAATTTTCATAAAAAACTGAAATTCTGGCATCCAGAAGAGTCTAATATACCAAGTCTAATCTAGATCCAGAACCTACTGTCATAGTAGATAATCCTGACAGAATTGTAAAGAAAAACAAAAAAGTAGAAAGTTTAGGTAATAAAAATTCTTTGATCAAAGCAAATTCTCTTCCCAATAAATTATCAAGTTTACAAGACATTGAATTTGATTTAAATTTTGAATAATATTTGTTTAGAACTAAATCAGAAAGTGACATACATAATAGTGTAATAGATCCTGATTTCATTTCATTCATTGAAAGTAAGAAGGAAATTGTTTCTCTTAATTCAGATAAAAAAGTTCTAGAAGTTTATGATAAACTTGATGCTTTGAATGCAAATTTGCTTAAAGAAATTGAAGAAGATTATTTTCAACATTCAATTGAATTGAGTGCTTTATTTGCCTATACCCCTAAGCCTTCTACTAGTCATTTAGAATCTGTAGGTTCATCCTTGTTTACTACCACCTCATCCATTACTTCCACCACACTTCATTCCACAGATTCATTTTTTCCTAAGCTTCCACTTCAACCTAGAATTTTATTTCCATCTGCCAACATCTCAAGTTCATCCCCTAGTATTCTACTACTTTTTCTAGTACTTCATTATCATTTCAAAGCACTTCAACTAGCATCCCAAATACAGCTTCTAATATCCCAACTTCATTAGCAAGTACTTCAACCTCATCACCAAGTACTTCAAACTTACCTCCTAGCCAAGCTAGAATCCAAGCCATGGCTACCATATATGCCCCATTGGTCCTACAAGCCCCTCTAAATGCCATGCCCCAAGATTATCAAAGAAAAATTCCTCAATTTGATGGAACCACTCACTACACTGCACAACAGCATGTTAATAAAATAACAAATTACTTCGAATTGCATGAACTAGATGATGTTGATGTTCAAATGAGACTTTTTGCTTAGAATTTAGCTGGTGATGTTAAGAAGTGGTTCAAAGGTTTGCTTGCTGGTAGTATTGCTGATTTAGCTACTTTCCATAGGATGTTTCTTAATAGATGGGAGAAAAAGAAGAATCCATTACAAATTTTGTATGAATTTGAAAACATAAAAAGAGCACCAAATGAAACAGTTCAGGACTATTGTACAATATATAACAGTATTTACAATGCAATCCCTGCTAATCTTAAACCTCCTCCAGACTCTACTCTGATCAAATTCCCTGATGGATTTAATACAGATATGGCTTACCAACTGAGAGAGAGAAACCCTGAAACCTTAGAGCAGATGCAAAGTAATGTTGTAAGTGTAGAAGCAAACATGTTAGCTAAGAAAGCTAGATTGAGAAATGACAGGAGAGTCACAATAAAAGAGGAAACATCAACCTCAGATCTTAAAATAGATAGCTTAGCAAAAACATTAGAAAGAATGATGGATAGATTAGATAATATGGAAAGGAAGCCACGGTGGGATAACCAACAACAAGGTCCTCAAATAAGAAATCCCAATTTCAGGAAAAACACCAACATTGGTAAATCTAGAGAATCAGCACCTGATCAAACAATAAGACCACCTTTCCAAGAGAACTATGCTGAAATTTCTCACCAAAACGAAGATGATGAAGACACATAGATTAATATAATGGGCATTAATGATGATAACACCATTTTTATTACACAATAAGAACAGGAGTTATATGAATTACAACAGTTACAATTAGAATCTGGTGAGTCTTTTGATTATAAGCAAGGTTATGAGTTTGCAATTAATGAAGTTCATAAGCAATATAACCTTGGGAGTAAGAAAAATGTAGAGCCCCTACTAATAAATCTGCCCAAAATCAAACAAAGAAAACAGTAGAGGCTTTTACCACTAAAGTTCTGCAAATCCTCCCTAGGGAAACCCAGTAAAAGTCTAATTCAAATCAGAATAATTCAACTCCTAATCAAAAAATTTCAAGTTCCAAAATTTCACCAAGTCCTAAAATTGTTGACATTACAGATGTTGTTGTTCAAACATCAGCAGATCCTCAAAAATATGTTGCTGCTAAGACAACAACTTCTACTAAAACAACAATTTTAGATCCAAAAACATCTGTTGCTGATCCACAATCAGCTGATCCTAAAATAACCACTACCAAAACAGTTGTTGAAACATCAAAATCTGCCAAAACTTCCACTTCCTCTCAAACTGTCCCTGAAAAGAAAATAAAAAGCAGTAAAATAGTGGAAACACAGACAGAAAATGAAAACCCAATTGTAGAAAAAGAAGAGAAATAAACCCAAACTGCAGTTAGTAAAGAAGACATAATTCAGTTAGGAAAAACACAAGCACCATTCAACATCCAAGCTGAAATTTCTAAACTGAAGATACCAATTCCTTTGACGGAGTTGGTAAAACATGACCTATACAAATCACACATCACTGAAACTTTAAACATGAATGATGGAGAAGATTCTGTAAATTTGAATGATGACCAAACAGAATTAATTTTTGGTCCTGATGTAAATGGAAAACACCAAGAAGGAGGAGTTCCTCCTTTCTACATTAGCGTGATTGTTCGTGATCAGATTTTACATAATGCAATGCTAGATTCGGGAGCTTCACATAATTTGATGCCAAAAGCAACCATGGAGACCTTGAATTTAGACATTACAAGACCTTATAAAGATCTCTTCTCATTTGATTCCAGCAAAGTGAAATGTTTAGGTTTAATCAAAGATTTATGTGTTACTTTAGTTCAATGCCCTGGAAAAAGAATAGTCATGGATATTGAAGTAGATGATATCCCTCCTAAGTATGGAATGTTGTTATCTCACTCATGGGGAGAAAAACTGTAGGGATCTCTACAACTAGACATGTCCTATGCCACTATTTCAGTATTTGGCCAACCCAAGAAACTTTACAGAGAGACATTAATGAAGTACATGGTTAGTAGTGTAGAAAGACCTTGAAACTATCATATTTATTCTACAGCTACTGATATGGACTCATTCATTTTACGTAATTCTGAAACTGGCATTGAAAATAACACTGAATTAAAACAGAAAAAGGAAGCACGAGATAGTGACAATATTTTTCATGAAGCAATGTGGCACCAAGGTTTTGATGGCTCAATGAACAAACTAGGAGGAGGAGTAGGAGTTTGGATACATAACATGGAAAACAATCATTCTAAAGGTCATGCCTTTAGATTAAACTTCAAATGTACAAACAACATGGCAGAGTATGAAGCTTTGATTTTAGGACTAAAAATTGTTAGAAATTTAGGAACCAAACGAGTTTCTATCATGGGAGACTCAGAGTTAATTGTAAAACAGATTAGGGGAGAATATTTTGTATACAATCCTAGATTAAGCCAATATATAGAAATAGTTTTAGATCTTATTAGTGAACTGTTGGAATGTGACTTTGCTGCAATTCCTAGAAAACAGAACATGCAGGCACACAATTTAGCAACTTTTGCTAGGACCTGCAGTCTGCCTTTTCAACCAAATCATCAATATACAGCATAATTTAAACACAGGCCTACAATACCATATAATCTAAAATATTGGTAGATATTTTCACAGGATGAAAAAATCTATCATTTCATGAATGTTGAAGGAGAATTTCATAATTGTAACATAGACACAGACTGTACAGTAGATGATAAAATAGATAGTGAAATAGATGTAAATAATATAGATTTCACTGAACCCACTAAATTTACTCAAGTAGAAATAGATAAATTAGAAAAGGTAGAAATAGAAGAATTAGCAGATGATGATTCTAACATTTTTAAGCTTAAGAACAACTTTTTACCTAAGGGATTAGCCCCTTTAGAAGATCTTTTTGATTCAAATGATGTTGCAAAGAAACCAAAAATGGAACCATTAAGATCAGATATTGAAGAGTGAAATATAGGAACAAAACAAAAGCCTACACTCATCAAACTTTAAAAATCTTTACCTCGAGAAGAAAAATTGAAATACATAGCTCTGTTTAAGGAATTTCAGGATTATTTGCATGGAGTTATGAGGACTTAAAATCTTATGACACTAGCATAATACAAAAAAAAATACTTATAAAAGAAGATCAAAAACCTTTCAAACAAGAGCTAAGAAGAATTAATCCAGTTTTATTACCTTTGATTGAAAAAGAGGTTAAGAGAATGTATGAAGCCCAAATTATTGCACCAATCAGATATTCTGATTGGGTTTCAAACTTAGTTCCCACTAAGAAAAAGACAGGTGAAATCAAACTTTGTGTTGATTTCCGGAATTTAAACAAGGTGTCCCTAAAAGATAACTACCCTCTCCCCAAGATGGATCACATTTTACAGAGTGTGGTTGGTTCATCCAGGATTCAATTGCTTGATGGATTCTTTGGATACAACCAGATTTTAGTTCAAAAATAAGACCAACCAAAGACTGCATTTGCTACTCCTTGGGTTACTTTCATGTATGTGAAAATGCCTTTTCAATTAATGAATACATGAACCACTTTCTAGAGAGATATGGATATAGCTTTTGCCAAAGAAATTTGTGATTTTCTTGTGATTTATCTAGATGATATTACTGTATTTTCAAAAATTGTCAATGAACATCTAGATCATTGAGACAAGTGTTTATCAAATGCAGGAAATTTGATATTTCTTTGAATCCAAAAAAGTGTCTTTTTGGACTTGAAGAAGGTAAATTGTTAGGACATATCATATCTAATGAGAGAATTAGGATTGACCCTGCTAGAATAGAGGCCATTTTGAACATAAGCCATCCTAGGAATATCAAGGAGTTACAAGCTTTCATAGGTAAAATCAATTTTCTCAGAAGATTCATTTAAAAATTATCAGAATTAATTAGAGAACTTAAAAACATGTTGAAGAAAGATTCAGCACTTAAATGGACAGTAGAGGCCAAACAATCATTTGAATCAATCAAACAAGCCTTGACAAGAAAACCAGTCCTAATAAGTCCTGATTTCAAAAAAGATTTCATTATTTTTTCTTTTGCTTCAGAACATACTATTGTTGCAATCTTACTGTAGATAAATGATCAGGGATATGAGAAGCCCATTGCTTTTTTCAGCAAATCACTCAGAGATACTACACTTAAATATAACATAATGGAAAAGCAGGCACTAGCTTTAGTGAAGACCATCAAAGACTTTAGAGTGTACATCTTATATTCACACATTATTGCTTATGTTCCAAATTCAGTAGTGAAGGAAATTCTAATTCAGAATGGGCCTAATGGTAAAAGAGGCAAGTGGATTGCCACCATTTTGGAATATGACATGGAAATTAAGCCCACCAAACTCATTAAAGGCCAAGGTTCAGCCAAACCCATGGCTGAATCAAACTTCTAGGCCTTAGACATCAATTTTATTGCATAATTAGATGATCAGGAAGAGATGGTGACTCCAAAGATCAGTGAAGCCTTTTAAGACTCACTGTGGTATGCAGATATCATATTTGTATTACTAAATTTACAAGCTCCTCCTAGATTGTCAAGAACTAAAGCTAGATTTTTAAAGTTAAAGGCAATGAAATTATGTATTATAGATAATGCACTATTTTGGAAAGATCATGGTGGCATTTTATTGAATTGCTTACTTAAATATGAAGCTGATAAAGTTATGGAAGAGTTTCATGTAGGTGACTGTGGAGGACATCTTTACTGGAAGTCAACTGTAGATAAAATCTGAGAGCTGGTTTTTACTAGCCTGCACTTTTTGCAGATGTAAAAAATTATGTGACCTCCTGTCACAAATTCCAAATCTTTGAAGGGAAGAAAAAGTTGCTACCTTTACCCCTTAAACCCATCTCCACATAAATTCCTTTTCAGCAATGGGGTCTTGACTTCGTTGGTGAAATCCACCCTCCATCCTCAGCCCAACACAAATGGATTTTGACAGCCACAGACTATTTCACTAAGTGGATAGAAGCCATTCCATCTAGGAAAGCCACTAATATTGTCATAATCTCATTTTTAGAAAACAATATACTGTCAAGATTTGGATGCCCCCAAAAACTCATTACTGATAATGCAGCTGCTTTCAAGTCTAAAAAGATGTTTGACTTTTGTAATAAATGCCACATTACCCTTGGCCATTCCACTACCTATTATCCTCAAGGTAATGGTCTTGTTGAATCCTCCAATAAAAGCCTTGTGAATATCATCAAGAAACTACTAGAAGACAATAAGAAAACCTGGAACAAAAGGTTAGTTAATGCCTTATGGGCAAACAAACTTACCATGAAGAAATCCATTGGTACATCCCCTTATAAGCTTGTTTATGGGATGGATGTTTTTT
The DNA here is from genome assembly GCA_034641835.2 of Pinus albicaulis. NCBI lineage: Eukaryota > Viridiplantae > Streptophyta > Pinopsida > Pinales > Pinaceae > Pinus > Pinus albicaulis. The sequence goes on along the minus strand of CM076578.1, from coordinate 744,115,749 downwards.
TTCCATCCTCTTTAGGAGTAACAGTGATGAAGATAATCCAAGAGTTGTAAGAAGAACCCAATGATATCCAGAGAAGGATAAATCAAACCATACACTTGCAGCAAACCAGGGAAGATGTCTATGTCAAGTCACAAGTTGTTCAAGAAAATATTACAAAGATATTTGATGGGAAGAATAAGAAGATGATTTTTATATAGGTGACAAAGTTCTTAAGTGGGATTCCAGGAGAGAAGAGAAAGGTAAACATGGGAAATTTGATTTCTTATGGAAATGCCCTTATTGGTTACAAAGGTAAAAATGCATTATTTTTGAAGGATTTGGATTGATCATATCTGCCAAGTGGACCTATCAATGGTAGAATGTTGAAGCATTATTATTCCCCAGAATAACAGTAGTTCACTTTGTTTACTTTGCTCATTGTACATAAGTACATTGCAGAGTTTAGATTGGATTGGATGTTTTACTTGCAAATTTGAAGCCCGGAGAGAAGCCCCTGAGCTTTGAAGGATAAAATATCATAAGTATGAATAATGCAGAGCTCAGAAAACAGTTCCAAGCTAATCACAGTCAAAGTTCAAAGGCTACTAGCCTCAAACTTCTTGATGTTTCACCAGGAATTTCCATCCCCTTGTGGAGCCACTATTAGGGTCCTATAATAATAGGATTCATAATTTTGAATTTAATCTGATTAGTCTTGTAATATCTACATACTTTGCTTTCTGCAAATTTGTTTTCCCATTTTAGAAAAATAAAAAATGTAAAGAGGGTAAAAGTCTTAAAAGAAAATTCAAAGGACTTGAAGAAAAAGATCAAAAAGAATATAGAAAATGAACCCCAAAAAAAAAGAGATGAAAATAAAACATGAAAGTGATGCAAATCCAAATGCCACTACTATTTTCTTTTACTGCAAAATAAATATTGTGTGCAGCCTGTCAAAAATGCCATAATCCATGAAGGTCAAACTGCTTAATCTTGACCCTTCATGCTTTAAATTTCATGTTGATAGATAGAGAATAAAGATCTAGCCAAACAGTTTAATCTTGGCAGATCAGTAGTTAGGATGAGAATAATAAGGACCTCAACAGTTTAATCTGAGCCCTTGGAAAAAATAAGGATAGAATTAGTTAGTTTGTTGTTTAAAATAAAAATGAATAAGGGTCTGGAAGCTCAAATGCACCCATGTAAATGAAGAAAAAATGTTAGGGTAGCAGATGGGTAGGTAAAAGCACTTTTCATAAGACATTGATAGCATAAAATTGGTCATTTCACTTACTAACTTCCTTCCAAAATCATTCCCTTGTAAAAATACCCCATCCCCTTCATTTTTACTCTTTCCCCTTATTTCACTCTTTTCCCTCTAACAAAAAGCCCCTTTTCCAAAGTTAGAATGCACATTTATCCTTGGAAAAGTAAAAATCCTTTATCAATTTCCATTTTCATTCAAAAATACATTAAAACCCAAAAATACCTTTATCCTAAGTATTTCTTTAAAAAGGTGATATGTCGAGTCCCACAGCGAAGAAATCCATTCCCGATATCAGTTTTAAAGTGAAACTTAGTGTATTTAACAAACCCGCTCATATATTAATATTAACATGTAACTTTATTATATTTAACTCCCACATTAAACCTTTTATCCCGTATTAAAATAAATCTTGTATATATCATTCCCTACCCATTATTTTTATTTAAACTATGGTGTAATATTCCCCACATGTTATATATCATAGACCCACCTACTATAGACCTCGCCTATCATAATAGTCCCGACCCCATGTATATTAAACATAGTTTTTATACATTTTTAACTTACCCCGTTGGCTATAAAACCCGACCATATCACACATTAACCAATCGCATAAACAAATATCTTGGCCCTGCGCCTTTTAAAATCTGACAACTCCATTGCATCATCCAAACCGTCAAATCTTAACCGATCAAATTCAACGGTCATTATCGCCTATCGCACATTTCATTGTCCGATCATTAGTATAACCCCAACCATGCGAAATGCGTAGTTTGCGGGGCTCTCCTCCCTGCTACGTGTTGAATTCTCATTTGATCGCATCCTTAAGAACTTTATCACTTACCATCTTTCGTTAATGCGAAAACCTGCCTAGTTGTATTCCTGCCCGTTGCACAAACCACCATGTATATTCAAAATTGACTGCACATTCAATGTAATTATTGTTTGATTAAAATGCATATAGCCGCCCATTACACCATTTATGTTACATTTTCACATATAAAGAGCTATTCAGACCAAAAAAATTGTTGTCGTCTCCATTTTTAAGCCAAATTGAAACAGAATCCAACCAATTCACCACTAAAACTGTGCAGAAGACATTCAGAAGCATTATAAAGAACTATGAAGCCTCAGAAAAGCTTTCTGCAACCCCATAACCCTTATACAAGTCAAAATTCTCGTTTTATCCAAGTATTCCTCAAAGAAAAGGATTGTTTCTTGATACAAAGAAAAAGTAATCATTAATTGAATCAAAATAGAAGCCTTTGCAGAGTATAGGAAACCTTATGTGCCTTTCAATCCTTTCCTACAGACCCTAGGCATCCTTTTGCAGAAATTTGAGGTCTTGAGACTGTCTTAATCACAGAGATTGAATGATTGAAGAAGTTTAAACCTATACAAACCTGAAGAAAGCCCTATTGCTTCCCAAATCCTTTTTTCTGCAAACCCTGGACCTAATTTCACATGATTCCCAAGGTTTGAGATTGTTTTGATTATAGAAAATAATAATTGACCAATTGGCTTCTTAAAACCTTTTGCAAATTGTTATAATGTGTTAGAGGTGCTCCTAAAGGCCTAAATTAGTTTTTCTAAGTCAAAGATTTATCAAATTGAGTAAAATTAACAGAACAATCGCTTCCAAAGTAGTAGTAATTGTTAATCCTCTACAACCCACTATTGTAGATGTAGAGCACATTCCATTAGTTGACAGAGACTTCAAGATTAATGATGCAGTCACAGAATTTAACCTTCTTGAGCTCCATTGCTAGAGCCAAGAAAAATCCATAGATCAAGCAGGTGAGGTTTTTATTCGGGAATCAAATTTACCAAAGTATGTAGTCCCACAGTTCCAATGCCCAGAAGTGATCAAAATCTGTCAATATTGTTATTTCCCTGATCAGAGAGCCATAATAAACCCTGAAAATAGAAATCATGTTTACTATTACAACTGAGTCCATCAACCAAATACTGCAAAAACAACCACAAAAACAAAATTTAAATTAATGTACAGGAAGAAGCCTAAATTAAATCATGTCAATGAAGAAGTGGAAACAATAGAATTGGTTGATACATATAGTACAACAAAGGAAAATGCACCTCCTACAATGATTGAAGAATAACATCAACCTACAACTTCACAAACTCAGCTTATTTAGAAGCAACACAGTGTTGATATGTCCTCTTCCAGCAAACCAGCAGAAAAGGAAATGGACATTATGCAGAAATAGAGAGAGATAAAGATGAGAAATGAAGATTTGAAGACTGATACATACAACCAGTATTGGAAACAGTCGCCCAGTGATCAAAGCAGATTTCTTTCTACTTTTGACTATAAGACTAGGAAAATGCAGATGACTTTCCTGCAGCCTAAAGTCAAGCATCCTAAAACACCAGCAGATTACAAAAATTCCTCATATGAAGTTCAAGCAGATGACCTTCATCCCATTGATCAAATTGAATTTCACAAAAAGGTTGGTGCAATGCTCTACTCAACTATGACAAACAAGGCCATGAGTGTACAGAAACTTCAAAACACTCTTGCAAACATCAGAGATCAACTTAGATTAGAAAAAGCATCCTCACAGGAAAAGGACAACATAATCAAATCATTGTAAGATTTGGTTATTGAGGTAGGATTTGATCCTAGTAATGTAAAAGTTGCAGATGAACTGATCAAAAAGAAGAATGCAAACATTTTTTCATTAAAGAAGCAACTTAAGCTACCTCCTACAGAACACCCTCAAGCAAAGGAAGTGTTACAGGATACAAACTAGAAAGATGAGATGATGAGTCTCATTCTATAATTGACTGCCCAGATAAAGGAAATGGAGAATGAAATGGACAAGTTGGTCTAGGAGAAAAAGGATAGAGCAAAAGAAGTTCCAGTCACAGTAATTCTTGTAGTCACCACAATTATGCCTTCCACATTGGCAGAATCATTGGCTCCTACAGTCCCAATTACTACAGCACTTCCAGTCACCTCAGCTACAACTTCAGCAACAGAGTCTTCAACAACAACAGCACAACATACAGATGAAGCAAGCAAGTTAGTTAAAGCAATGCAGGGCATGTCTATTCAGACAAATGAAATCAACAGACTTAAAGAACAGCTTAAAAGTCTAGAGGATGCAAAGAAACTTGCTCATATTATGCACAAGAATGAATAACAGAATGCAAAAAGGTTGAATGAGCAATTGAAGAAGTTAGAAAAATATCTAACACTAAAATAACCCATGGCACAAGCCAGGAAACTGCTATGGGCCAATATCATTGAATCTGTCAATGATACTTGGCCATCAATCTAGGTTATCTATGAGCATAAATACTTAGTCAAATCAATGAGAGAAGTTATCCAAAAGATCAAAGAAGATCTTGGTAAGGAACCTGAAGAAGCCCTTGAAATCATCAAATTTCTTAATTCCAAAAATAGACAAGAACTTGAGGAGATTGGAATTAATGAAAGAACAGAAACCAACCTAGAAATTAGGAAGGTTATTTCTAAAAAGAATTTGATGATACAGTTAGAAGAGAAATGCCAGAATATGGAAGTTTCCATCACAAGATTCATGATTAAGTTTGACACTCTCAGAAAGAAAGGCCTTCCAAATCCATTAGTTATTCATGACAAGCTAATGAAGTAGGATGATTATGATAAGAACATGAGAGAAGTTGCCAAGGATAAGGCTAATCTGCCTACCTCACAAGGAACTCGAACAGGGAAGGTACTCTACAAGAATTTTGAGAATCTTTTTTACCTACAACATGAGGTAAAACACTTATTTGTTAACAAGCCTACATTCTCAAAGTATACTGAAGTTGATGAGATGTTTTCGAGGATGATGAAGATAAAATTTCCAGAGGCAGAATTTTGGAAAAAAATGACTGATTTACTGTGAAAACAATTTTCAGTAAAACATAACAGTAAAGATAAAACACATCAGTCACAGTTTATAGTGAAAAAGAGACAGTGAAAGAGTATCAGTTACAGTTTAAAGTGTATCAGTTGAAAGGTTAAAGTATAAGTCAAAACAGATTGAAAGCTTCCAGCGTAGAGGACAATCCACTGCCTCACTATAGCCTTCGTTGAGCAACAACAAACAGAGACAAATCATCATCAAGATATCAACAATTAAACATCAAATCAATAAAAATAGGGACAACTAGCATTAGTTAGAAATTTGTCACTATATTCTTGCATGAAGATATTTCTTTTTCCATAAATAATTCCTAAGTTTGCTTTACGATATTTTGTAAAGATTTTTTGTAGAAATGCTTCTCATTTGGAAGTATTGAGGGTGGATGAATTGTTGAACATTTCTATAGCTGCACTATTCTGAAACTAAGGGTGATTGTACCAATTTCAAGTCAGAAAACTGGATTAAAGCAATAAAGCATCATATTACACGATTCATGTGTTGGGCCACTTTAGTGAGGTATTTTCACTTGTTCTTTGTCAATTTCTTATGTTTTTTCACATGCTCTTATGTTTGCTTAAATCTAAATGATAAATCAGGAATGTTATTTCAGAATATGTTAAAAACACTCTGTCTTGAACTATTTATCATTTACATGTTTTCTACTAATATCTAGATTAGGGAATTTTTAATTGCTCCCTAGTTTCGATTAACCTCTACCTATTCACTCATTATCCAAATTTGAGAACCCTTAATTGCTCTCTTATCCCGATTAAAACCATTTTCACCATCAGCCTTGAAGATCTAAAGTTACCTAGCTATCTTGCCCTGTAAACATTTCCCATTAGACCTTGCTCCTGATCTGACTGTTTGACATATTGACTCCATTAGCCCAATGGAATTTAGACCTACATCTATCCATCTGAGTAAGTGATTTCACCACCAAACCAAATCAAAATCAAAATCCCAAGTAAACCTACATAACTAGCCTAAAATCAACTAAAATCAACAAAGATAAATCATATAGGGAGAGCCCTCTCTGAGCATTACGAAGGCTAGATCCTAAGGCTTAAAAGTAGGTTTGTGGTTACCTCTAATATTCTTTAAACCAAAATATAAACAACCCTTGAGAATTATTGGAGTGATAACAGACTCTAGACGATCATCCTCGCCAGGGTGATAACGGCCAAGGAGAGCCCCTCTCTGTCCTCCTCGGATAGTTTTTTGGCGAAGTCTTGGAGCTATTACACATTGAGGCAAGGGGGAGTGGTTCAGGAAGGGATTCACAAAAGGGTAATCAACACTGGGGCTCAAGGGGAAGAAATATCTGGGGGGAGGATATGCTGGAATGGGTGTGACAACCCAAAGGAGACTACGCAACGCTACGCTGAGAGTAGAGCTTCACAGCCTTTTGAAGTCAGGGAGAAGCCAGAGCAAAATTAGGGAGGCGAAAGGCTGAGATAACAAACTATGTATTGAAAGGGACTGAGAGCTTATCATTTTAAAGGGGCAGGGATGATTTCGATGAGGATAGCAATGAATAGGATTCACACACATCTGTGTGCTATGATTGAGAACTTGAGTAGGCTCAAGGGAAGGGGGATGACTGCAATACGGGTTAATCATGATGGTCATTAATGGCGATAGATGTGAGGTGATTCTTTGGACATGGTGGCGCAGTTCCCGTCCTCTCGTCATCATTTCTGATTCTGTGAGTCTCGTGCAAATGGCTAACGATCTGAGGATTCGCATCAGATGAGGCTCTGCGTAGTAGATCTCTATTTCTCGAGGAGTGTGGGATGTGATTGTCAAGCGTGTCAATTCTGTCACTAGCATCCGGGGCATCCTCCTTTTAGAATTGCTCCTCATGCTTCTAGACTTCTTTTTTAATATTCTTTTATTGGTGGGGGTCATTTTTCACTAAGTTACTTTTGCCGCCATTTTAATAAAGTAATAATTTGTCGCTATTCTCTAGTAAAATAATATTAGCCACCTTTCTTTAATAATATTTTCCCCTTTTTAATTAATATTACTAAAATTTGGCAAAATTCCTTAGTGACTCCCATGCTCACAAAATTAGGGACATTAGAGATAATAGTAGTGGTATATATATATATATATATATATATATAAGTTATTTTATGAGATGAACATTACTAGTTAGCCCTTATTAACAGTATTAAGTATATTAAATAATTTTCTAAAGACATATATATATATATTTTTAATGAAAAATATTAGAGAAGGTGCATTGTGTTGTTATGTATGTGTGTGTGTGTATTAAAACACCCTCTCAACTAGTTGTTAGAAATTGAGGTGGAAAAGTGTGAGCAGAAAATATAGTTATGTTATCAATGGTAATCCATATGAATGTATACTAACTAAGAAATCATTCAAAAAATAGATTTAAATGATTCAAAGTACAGATAGTTCGAAACATCGACCAAATATTAATGATGTGATTAATCTAAAAAAAACATATCATTATCATTATGGATCACAAAAGTCTACAATCTAGTAGTATATATTTTAATGTTAATATTTCTTACATCTATATCGTCAACCCATTTTTATTGTAATTTTGTAAACCTTCAATCTTTGCATGTAACTTTATTTTTATTTTTACTAATTTGTATTTTGTTTTTTATCATTATGTGGAGAGGTTTTCTCAACACACTATAAAATATATGTTGTAATTTTATGTAAATATTTTGACTTAGCTAAATAAAAATTTAAATAAAAAAAAATTAAAATTATTTAAAATAAAATTAAAATTAGAATGGAAGGAGCTCTGGAAACCCTTGCGGCAGCTAGGGTTTCACCCTAGCCGACCAATATTTTCTTTGTTTCTGTGAATTTTCTACAAATATTTTTCGAAATTTGTTCAATGGTGAATCCCTATGATTCAGCGAAAAAGACAGTTACTTTTGCAGGAATGGTTGTCGGTCAAGCTAGCTCTTCTTTGATTTTATACAATTGCATGCTCAAATTTGGTTCCAGTCTTAAGTGGTTCATGAAATTCCTTCCCTAAATATTCTTATGGATGAGGAATCTTTTTATGTTGTGAAAATTGTTTTTCGGTGCATGGCTTAGTTTGCAGTTTTAATGGGTTCTAGCCACGATTGGTTGACCTACACAAATGGATCTATAAGACATGCAATCCCATTTTGATGGATGAATTGAACATTTACCCTATGGCTCGGGGTTTTTCGTTATGTTTCTTGATAATATAAAGGACAAGAAGGCTATTTTTGAATTTGGGCCATGGTTTTCGAGTAGTGTTGGTCTTCATGTAGCCCTAAACTCCCACTTTTGATCCGGTAACGACATCAATCGCCATGACACCAGTTTGGGTAAGGCTTCCAAACCTTCCCTTTCATTTTTGGAATCTCCCATCGCTTTCCTCTATTGGGAATGTGTTGGGAAATTTGTATTGTTGTTTCCCTAAAGAAAATAAATAAAATAAAATTACAAGACTACTTATGCCCGAATAAGTGTGGATATGGACTTCAATAAGGGTTTTCCTGTGGATATTAATATGACGACTCCGAACTTTGTTTGGGTCTAAAAGAATGACTATGAGAATATTTAATTTCGATGTATAGTTTGTTGTGAAATAGGGCATGTAATTAAAAATTGCCCCAAACATTCTTAGAATAGAAAATATCAGAAAAAATCTAGAAGGTCCAAATGGTGGGAAGGAGCGTAAAGTGATCACTATACGGTATACAAAGAAGAATAGCTTTAGGATAGAAAGAACCGGAAAATATAATGAAGAGGGTTTGACCAAAGAAAATGCATCCGCGACAATAGAATCTAAGTAGGAAAAATCTCTAGATGCCAATATGGGATCTCTTGTTCAAGCGAAAGTGGAAAGCAACAAACCATCATGGAAAACGAATCCCCTCCAAAAATAACAAGGAATAAGTGGAAAAGGCATATTCTTAGGAAGATCAAGAAGATGAGGAAGATTTCAAGAATAGCATCGTGCACTTGTCGAAGAAAAATCCATCAGAATTTGCCAAAAATGCAAGTTGGACTCAAGTTGGGAAGAAAGGGAAAAGTTTTTCACCAAGAAAAACAAGAAGTTAGACTAAAACAAAATAAAAATAGTGAATAATGGAATGTAAATGTATCTGGATATTGAGGCTTTTTTGGAAAAAAATTAGGCGGAAAGGGACCATAATTTTTGTGTCATGGGGAACTTGTTTGAGGGTTTGGATTGAGCCTTCATTCTCAATCTCAAATTTGCAAGTCTTGGAATTTACTAAAGCATGTAAATGGTTTTGGTCATGTATCAAGTTGTTATAATATGAATGCTACATGTTTCGTTTATATATATATATATATATATATATATATAACAAAGTAATTATTATAAATATTGTTATTGCAGTTCAGGTAAAATTACGGTTAGAGACAATTTATTGTTGGTAGTGTTTGGGCTACAAGTTTTTACAACCCATAGTTTGTCCGATGGTTATTCTTATGTGATATATATATTATAAACTAGCTTAGATCCATCTTAACTCTGGATCTATCAAGCATCGATAGGGATCAAATCTCTGAATGTGCAAACCTTTCCTCAAGTTTGCACTCAAAAAATAGGTTTGCACCTTAAGAGATTTGATATGTTTGGATGCTTGATAGATTTGGAGTTAAGATGAATCTAGACTGGTTTAAATTATATTTGTTACATTGTGTATTGTTAACCCATTTTCCATTTTTTTACATCAATACTATTAAGTTTATAAATTTAATAATTATTTTCTTCATATTTAGAAAATATGATTTTAAACTTAGTTTCTTTAATTTTTAGGGTACTCTACTTATGTTCATCATTTACACTTTTATTAAATTGAATCTATGTAAGTTTTTTTCTTATAATTTTGTGAAAATATTTCATCATCATCCACATATATGCCAAAATTTATTAGATCTTCATTAAAACCATGTTTTTATTATTCTTTCAATATGTTCCAAAAAAATTAAAAATTATAATTGCATTTTATATAAATCCTTTTTTACATGGCTACCTTAAATGTTACATTCAATTTCATATGAAAATGAAAATAGTTTACAGAAATATATTTTATAAAATTAAAAATCACACTTCAAAAATATGTTTGTCATGTGACCCGGCCCTCTTATTCTTTCTATGTTTGCTTGGGAGTCAACCATCTTATTCTTTCTTTTCGCTTCTTATTGCTAGAAGCATTGTTTCCCCACATCATCAAAATGATCATTTTATTTATTTTTATTATCATTTTTTAAAATATCTATATTATTAAAAATAAATAGTAATTCTATACCTATATTTTCTATAAATCCTTTGTTACATTGATATTGTAACAAAATCAATGGTTGCATTTAATGCATTATGAAAATGAAAATAACTTACACAATGTATCCTAAACTTATTACAATTTATTAGAGGTATTTCTTATGGAATTGAAAATCTCCCATTTTAAACTATCTCCCTTGTGAGCCAACCATTCAATCCTTTTTCTCTGACCTTTTATTGCTTATTGCACAAAGCACTCTTTCCTTAAATAATATGTTCTTTGCAAATTTTATTAATTGGATTTAATATCTTAGACATTTGTTATGATAGGAATCAATTTTAAAATTTAAATTTCAAGCGAGATCATCTAAATTTTGAATAATGTCTTTATAAATACAATGAATTGAAATATTTTGCATATAAAATATATAAAGTTTAATCAAAATGGATTGCATTTAATATCTTGGACATTTGTTATGATAGGAATCAATTTTCAATTTATTTTTTTCGCGCTGCTAGCCTGAGCCCGCGCTCTGCTTGCGACGCCCTAGTAGCTGGTTGTTGCTCCTTGCTCGAGCATGGCCACTCCAGAGTCCTCCCCGGAGTTGGTTGCTTCTCTGATTCAAGCCCAAGCCTTCTCTGCCCTGATCAACTCTCTGGTTCCTCCTTGCCCAAGGTCGGCGATCTCCAAATTTGTGAAACATTTTGATGGAATTCAGGAGGTTATCCTTCCACCTTCCCTCCCTTGCATGGTTGCCCTTTCTCTTGCAGAGAAGGGCCTTATTGGTAAATTCACTGGACTCTTTCCCTCGCCGAAGACAGTGCAAAAATGGGTTGAGCGCAACTGGTCTGACAAGATCAATGGAAAAATTTCCATTCGGGTCTGCAGCAAGGGCTATTTCACCTTCCATTTTGAGACGAAAGAAGATAAAGACCCTATCTTCAGGAATGGTCCTTATTTCATGCAGACCTATACCTTAACAAATGGACACTGGATTTCGACCCAGAACTAGATCTACCAAATGTTGTTCTGATCCGGATTTATGCAGGAACGCAACAGAATAAACATATAACCATAAATACAAAGATGCAGCGGAAATAACACTTCATTTCATTAATATCAAAGAACTGAAATTTGCTTACAGACAGAATGGAAATAAAACTAGCTAAGGCGCTGGTAGCTATCTCTGAGAAGAGATGTGGTGGCTACAGGCCTCTGAACTTAGTTACAATGAGGCTTGTAGCCGCCACATCTCTAAACTGAAAAACTGAAAGAGACAATGGTGGGGCCCCAAGTGGAATAGGCGGGTGACCACCAATATCCACCTGGATCATTCCTCCCCCCTTAGGAAGCAATGGTCCCCATTGTGTTAAGTTCCTCCATGAGATGAGGAAATTTCTGCTGAACTTGGTCCCTGGTGAACCACTTTCCTTGGTGAAGGAGTTGGCTAGCTTTGACAACCCGATACAGTTGGATCTTCTGTTGGCGAGTGTTCTTGATTTGCATGTCCATGATACAATCTGTGGTGGTCTATTCCATGTATTCTGGGTTTAACTCTGTTGGTGTGAGTTGTTCTGCAATGTCAGAGGTGTCTAGTAGAGGTGGGAAGTAAGGACGAAGGCAGTCCACATTGAATACTGGGTGCAGACCAAGGAATGGTGGAATACTGAGCTCGAAGGCATTATTCCCTATAGCCTTGGTGATGGTGTACGGCCCATATCGGAGTGGGCGAAGCTTGCGGTGGGGTCTAGTGAGGTGCTCCTTCTGCAAATGTAGCCATACTGTGTCGCCCAGCTAGAAGTCGTGTGGCACCCAGTGTTGATCATGGCGTTGCTTGTACTTAGCATTGGCTCTGTCCAATATGTCATGTACCTATTGGCGGATGTGTTGAATGGCTCGATGAAGCTATTTTCTTTGTCGACTTCAGACTGGACATGAGCCGAATCGGCCTGAGTAGCCGCAAATGGCATGGCTACATCAATGGGACATAGTGGCTGGAATCCCAAGCCCACCTGAAAGGGGCTATGGCCGATTGAACTATGGAGAGCCCGATTATAACTATGTTGTACATAAGGGAGGCTCTCGTCCCATGTGCGTGGATGCTTTGAATTGTACATGCACAGAATGTGTATAATCATTCTGTTGACGACCTCTGTCTGGCCATCTGTTTGGGGATGGAAAGCTGTGGACTTGGTGAGCTTTGTGTCCAACATTGACCAGAGGCTGGACCAAAATGTGCTGAGGAACCTGCTATCTCGATCTGATATGATAGACTGTGGGATCCCAAAGTGCACCCACACTCGTTCAAAGAAGAGTTTAGCGGTGGCTTCTGCTGTGATATTCTTCTTACAGGCCGCCATGATGGCCATCTTCGAGAATCTGTCAACGACCACGAAAACACAGTCATTTCCATTCTTAGTAGAAGGTAGGCACGACATGTAATCCATGGAGATGGATTCCCACGGTCGACTAGGGGTAGGTAGTGGAGTATATAGGCCTTGCTTCTTGATGGTCGGTTTGGCAATGGCACAAGCAGTGCAGGATCTTATGTGCTTCTCGACATCCTTTCGAAGGTTCGGCCAATAGAAATACTTCTGTAGTATTGCTACTGTTTTCTCGACCCCGAAATGCCCAGCGACTCGACTGTAGTGTGCTTCCCATATCACCTTGGCACGCTCGCTTGAAGGAACACAAAGGTGTCCCAGGTGACATAAAAGTGCATCTTGGAGGTGAAAATTTGGAACTTGTGTACCCCCCAAGAGTGCCTTGTAAGTGTGGCTGAATTCTGGGTCACTCTCATAGAGAAGCGGCCAATCAGAAGTCTCATGCACACAAGAGTTGAGAACGGTGGTGATCGCCATGATCGGTGGTCGGATGAGGCAGTCTGCAACATTATTGGTGCTACCCTTCTTGTACTTGATGTTCAAATTAAACTGTTGCAGATATGTGGACCACTTCTGATGGCGATCATTCTGCAACTTCCCTTGTGTCTGTATGAACTACAGGGGCCGGTGGTCTATGTGGATGATTGTTTCCTTCCCCAAAATGTAATGCTTCCATTTTCGACAAGCTTTCACAATGGAATACATTTCTTTGTCATAAGTGGGATACTTGCAAACTGTGTTAGACAATGTCTCACTGTGATATGCCACTGGATGTCCCTGTTGAGAAAGAACTACCCCAATAGCATAGTCAAAGGCATCTGTCTCGATCTCAAATGGTTGTTGCAAGTCTGATAATGTGAGCACTGGGGCAAAGCAGAGGCGATTTTTCAATTTTGTGAACGCCTTCTGTTGAGGTTCCAACCAAAAGAATTTTTCTCTCGCTCCTCCCTTGGTGACTTGACTCAAGGGCCAAGTGATATGAGAGAATCCCAACACGAACCTATGGTAGAAATTAGCAAGACCCAGAAAGTTGCAAAGCTCTGTTATAGTGGTTGGGGCTGGCCAATCCCGAATGAATTGGATCTTGGTTGGATCCACATGCACCCCCCTTTCATCAATAATGTATCCCATATATTGAACCTGGGTCATGCCAAAAGTTCACTTCTCCAAATTGGCACACAACTTGTGTTGCTGCAGTGTTTGGAGGACTTGTCGAATGTGGTGGAGGTGCTCTTCCCAAGTCTGGCTGAAGATCAAAATGTCATCCAAGTACACCACTACAAATGAGTTGGTGAATTGCCGCAATATGTCGTCCATCATCCTCATGAAGGTTTCGGGAGCATTCGTCAACCTGAAAGGCATGACCAGCCATTTGAAAAGGCCTTCCTTGGCTTTGAAGGCAGTCTTCCACACATTGGAGGGTGCAATTGGTACCTGGTGATACCCAGACTTCAAGTCGATCTTGCTGAAATATTTTGCACCTTTGAGTTGGTCCAGAAGGTCATCAATCTGTGGGATCGAGTACCTATTCCGGACAGTGATCTTGTTCAGTGCCCGATAGTCAATACAGAGTCTCCACATCCCATCCTTCTTCTGTACTAAAACGATCGGGATCCCACAGGGTAATGAACTTGGTTGGATGTGACCTTTCTGTAGCAGCTCCTGAATCTGCCTCTTGATTTCATCGTTCTCCAGAACATAGCGCCGATATATCGGTCCATTGGGTAGCGGCGCACCTGGGGTCAGATCAATCAGGTGCTTGACCTGACAGTGCAGAGGAACCCTTGTGGATGAGGTGAAGATGTCCCCGTATTCCTCCACAACCTTATCCATTTGTTGTTGTCGTGCAGAGGAGCCCTGTCTGGAGGTCATGGCCACAGTCTTCTTCTTGCCCTGGGGGCAGATCATCAGGAAAATGAATTTCTTGGTTTGGGAAATGAGCTTACTGCATTGTTTTGAAGTAACCAAAGAGATGGCGGCAGGAGGTGGTACCTCTGGTATCCTGTACAACTTATTTCCCAAAGTAACAATAACAGCACGAGGCCGAGACTCATACACAGCATGATGCTTCCACAAGTATGGTTTTCCTAATAATACATCAGAAAAATCAATAGGAGCAAAGTCACATAATACCTCATCCGTGAAGGGCTTGATGCTATAGGGAAGGTGGCACTGCTGGCTGACGCGGAGATCTCGTCCTTGGTGAAGCCACCCGATGGTGTATGGATGTGGGTGAGTTGTGGTTGACAAGCCCAACCGCTTCACGACGTCTGCTGAAATGAGGTTCTTTTGGCTCCCATTGTCGACAATGAACCGTATTGGATCTTCTGGTTCCTCCTTTTGGATCTTCGTAGTGGCAATAATGGCGTTGGGCTCCACATCAATAATATGTTTCCCTTTTTCATTCCCCTTGTCAAGTTCTGATTCAGAGTCGGAGCATGCATCTGACTCAGAAGCCCTCATCTCAACCACCAGCGACTGCTTGGTCCGACACTCACTTGTGTTGTGAGTGGAGCTCTTATGGAACTCACACCACTTTCCTGTGTCCTTCTTTGGCTTTGCGGTGTTGTTCTTTGCTTGTGGCTTCGACAGGTTGTCTTGAGTCGCCATGCCTTGGCTTTGTCCTTTGTTCTGCGGTTTGGGAGCACCCTTCCCTTACTTTTGATTCACAGATATAAAGTCTCGCTTCTTCTGCTTGAATTTCTGCTCAATCTTGGCAACATACCGGTATGTCGTACCAAGCGAGGAGATGTCGAGAAACTCCAATTCCTCCTGAATGTATCTGTGCAGACAACTGTGATACTTTAGCACCAGATGTTTCTCTAAATCTTTGATACCCAACTTGGTGCACAGGGTATGAAACAGATTCGTCAGCTCATGCACATCTTGATCCCTTTGTTGTCGCAGCGTGGTCCATTGTATGTACTTGTCCTCATAGCTCCCCATAGGATAATATTGTTCCTTGATGGCGTCTCGGAAAGAATTCCAAGTGGGTACAGTCAAGAATAGAGAGGGTTATGTCTCATCCTTTTTCTCACAGTGGGTTTCCCACCAGTCCTTGACATGGGGGGCAGCTTTGAGGAGTGCAAAAATAATTCTCTCCCTGTCGGAAAAGTCATGAACCGAGAAATATCCTTCTAATATATTCAACCATCTATCTACGGCATCTGCATCTATTTGACCCTAAAATATGGGAATGTCAAAATTTACTTGTAACTTAAAAGGAGTCACACCTCCATAGTGGCTGCTAGATGTAGATGCGCCGCCGGTGGGCAGCCGTTGAAGGATCTAGGCAAAGTTATCCATCATCGCGTTCCTTTGTTTTTCGAGAGCCTCCTCGAGCAATATTTTGATAGGATCTCATGCTCCCTCATATTTCTTTTCATCCCCCATGGGCGTCCGTCGGGGTTTGCGAGGTTGATCTTTCAAAGGTTCCACCAGATCGAGCCCTAAATCCTTATACCCTAACCTCGTTGGGGACATGCAAAGAAAGATCGATAAAAAGCAGATCGCTCTGATACCACTTATATGGATTTATGCAGGAACGCAATAGAATAAACATATAACCATAAATATAAAGATGCAGCGGAAATAACACTTCATTTCATTAATATCAAAGAACTGAAATTTGCTTACAGATAGAATGGAAATAAAACTAGCTAGGGCACTAGTAGCTATCTCTGAGAAGAGATGTGGTAGCTACAAGCCTCTGAACTCAGTTACAACGAGGCTCTAGGGCCTATTTATTATTTAGAAACAATGGGAAATCCTAAACATCCAAAACCCTAACCCTAGGAGATGAAGTGCCAAAACTATGGGCCCCGTTTTGGTAAATTGGTGTTTCAACTTCCCAGGGGCGTAACTTTGGCATACGATCTTTGTTTGACGCATACCATACCTCGTTAGAAAGATCTATCTGAGGACTACAAATTTTGAATGAGAAACATCGGTCCATGGACCCATGTTGCTCTCTATTTTCCCAAAAAGCATTGTTTAGGGCCTCAAAACGGCTCCGGAAGTTCAGGACCTGAAAAACTGCTAAAAATTGTAAGTTGTGCCAAAACTGAAAAACTGAAAGAGACAATAGTGGGGCCCTAAGTGGAATAGGTGGGTGACCACCAATATCCACCTGTATCATGTTCCTCTTTGGGTGCACCTTCCGCACCTCCCGTTACACTACTGGGGGGATGATTCTGTTTGAGCCATTGGAAACGCAGTAGGCAAATTCATAGACCGAAGCGAGCCAAAAGATAACATGCAACCCTGTGCCAGGATCTATGTCAAGGTGGATTTGGGAAAAGGCCTCCCCGATGCTATCAAGCTAAAAGTATATGAATGGACGCATATTCAACAACTCGACTATGAGTAGATATCGTTTAAATGCAAGGCATGTCACGAGTATGGTCACTTGGCAAATCTTTGTTCAAAAATTATTGATATTGAAAGCCCAGAGACTGATTTGCAATGGGAAACTATCAAGATAAATAAGACCTCCTCTAACCCTAAGTGTAACACTCCTTCAGTGCCCCCTTATAAATCTGACCAACCCTCCTCATCTTCTCCCAAGAACCCAAAATCATCCCATCAAGCCACTACTTCCCCCTCTCCTCCCCCGAACTCTTCGCTAGACCACTCCAATCCTTTTTCCTCTATTTCCCCTCAAGATTAGGATCCCCCCCTTCTTACCTCTCCCTCCCATCCAACCTCTCCCTGTCCCTCTCCCACCATCCCTGACCCTCCTTCTTCCTCCACTGACCCTTCTTCTGTCTGAATCACAAGAAACTCTGTGAAGAAGCATGGCGCAACGCTGGAAACCACTAAAAAGCATGGCCCTAGAAGGAAATCTTCAAAACAGCACCGTGATGAAAATGCTCAAAAGGATATAGCACTTGGAATGCAGAACCCTATTGAAACTTACATATTGGGGCAGAATAGCAAGGATATAGAACAAAAGGACCATGGAAGAAAACTGCTCTTCGAACTGGCTTTTTGTAATGATGAAAGTCCTCTCATGGAACTACAGGGGTCTAGGGCACCCCTCCAAAACAGTAGCCCTAAGAGACTTAATAAACCAAGAGAAACAGGAAATTATTCTCCTGTAGGAAACAAAGCAAGGAGACCTTCAAATGAAGACAATAATAGACAAAATGAAGCATTATGTTGGCACCCAAACATAAGCAAGGGGAGCCTCTAGTGGGTTAGCCACCCTTTGGAACCACAACACTTGGAAACATAAAAACACTACATCAACCCAGAATTGGATCAATGTGACTCTTGAAAGTGCCAGAGATCAGAAAGAAATTATTGTTTACAATGTATATGGCCCCTATCATTATAGGGACAAAGAACTTTGTTGGCACTCTCTCAAAGAAGACATATATAATGGGGACATCAGCAACACTATTATGGGAGGAGATTTCAACTTAATAATGAGAAAAGGGGAGGTTATTTTAATTTAGACCCTTCTCGAGATCAGCTAGAAGTCATGATGCAAGACCATGAGTTGGTTGACATTACCCCAAAAAACTGTAGATATACTTGGAGCAATCGAAGAATTGGGAGAGGAAATATCATGGAGAGGCTTGACAGAATCCTTGTTACTGTCACACTCCTCTCATACTACTCCATCGCCTCCACCAGCGTCCTCTCCTTTTCTACCTTTGACCACTACCCCATCACCCTTACTTTTGGTGATCATCGCTCTCTCGGCCCCATTCCCTTCAAATATAGTCCGCTTTGGAACGATATCCTGGAAGAAAACTAGCTAGTTCGCAATACTTGGATGTGGCGCATTGAAGATTCTCCCTCCATCATCTGGGAAACCAAGTTATTAAAAAAAAAAAAAGATGGCCTTCAAGGATTGGGCCAAAACTCATTATAAAGAGCCGGAAAAGAACAATATTGAAATTAAAGCCAAGTTGGACGATGTTCACAGTTGTATCAACCTTCATGGCCTCAACCAAGATCGCTTCAATCAGGAGAAAGATCTCTATTGGTAGCTCTTCAAAGCCAATAGGAAAGAAGAGGAGAAGTGGAGAGTCAAATCTATAAATCTATGGCTTCAAGCACGTGATAAGAATAATTCTTTTTTTCACAAACAAGCCATTATTCGAAAAACCAGGAACAATATTTCCTTCATCATTGATGCGGAAGGCAAAATCCAGACAGATCAAGATCTAATTAAAAATGTTGCCACCATGCATGACAAAGACCTTCTAACAGAGACAAAAATTCCAGAAGATTACTCAGATCTATTACAATATCTTCTAGCCATAATTGCATAAGAGATGAACAGCGCTTTCAACAAAGAGATCGAAGAAGAAGAAGTCCAAACTGCAATATGGGACTTGCACCTGGACAAAGCTCCTAGACCAGATGGGTTTTCTATCAGCTTCTATAGAAATTACTGGGATCTTATAAAAAAGGATCTTGTAAAAATGATAAAATGGTCTCAAAGGAAGAAAAAAATTGGGGGCTACACCAACTCTACTTTCCTTGCCCTTATCCCCAAAGAAAATCGCCCCTCCTCCTTCACTAAATTTAGACCCATCTCTCTTTGCAACGCCTCCTACAAACTCATCACTAAAATCCTCGCCTTGTGCCTCAAGCTTCACCTCCTTTTCCTCATTTCGAAAAATCAAGGAGGCTTCATATCCCAAAGGAAAATTACTGATTCCATCCTCCTTGTTCAAGAAGCCATTCACTCAAGCATCTCACTCAATGAAAAAGGGTTTATCCTAAAGCTCGATCTTGCCAATGCCTTCGACAGGGTTAGGCACTCTTTCCTCACTGTTGTGCTCCAAAAAATGGGTTTTGACCCAAACTTCCTTGCCCTTATTAATTCTTGCATATTTTTCCCTTGGATATCTCCCCTTGTCAATGGCAAACCAACACCCTCCTTTCAATCCTCCTGAGGTTTAAGACAGGGGTGCCCTCTTTCCCACTACCTTTTTATCCTCATGGTGGAATCCTTTAGTAGGGCCCTGGATCATATGAGGTGAGCTAGCCTCGTCACGGGCATCAAATTCAGAAACAGTGTTAAAAATCTAAACCACTCTCAATTCGCAGATGACACCCTTCTGATGGGAGGAGCATCCAGTATAATTGCACAGCGATTTAAAACTGTATTGGACAAATTCATGCTCTATTTTGGAGGCTTGATTAACTTTCAAAAAAGTTGCATTTATGGTTGGAATGCCACCAACCAAACCATCCACAACATTGCTAATATCTTTGGTGTTCCCTGCAAACTGAATTGGGACCACTTCACCTATTTGGCCATGTCTCTCAGTGCTAGCCCTTCAAAGGCTGAAGTATGGAATATTATTATTGACAAAATGAAGAGAAAAGTGCAAAAATGGGGCTCCTCATGGCTAAATCTAGCAGGGCGCATTTTCCTCATCAAATCTGGTCTCTCATCTCTACCCTTGTATCACTTCACCCTTCTTCAAGCCCCTGCTATCATCCATCTCAAATTTGAAGCCATCATTAGAGACTTTCTCTGGCAAGGTGGGAAAAAGGAAAAGGAAAAATACAATCTTGTCAAGTGAAAACAATTTATCCAAGATCAGGAACATGGAGGGATTGGAGTTCGCTCTCCCAAGCTTCTGAACAGAGCTTTTGGAGGGAAGATTGTTTGGAGACTAATCAGTGGGAATCAGGCTTGGTGGAAAAGAGTCTTGGAGGTAAAATACCTCAATTATCCCCGGCAACACCTTCTTGACCATGACATCCCTAATAGACCTTGCTCTAAACTCTGGGCCCTCTGCAAGAAAGCCACTCCTTTTTTAGCTCAAAACCTCTCTAAAGTTCCCATAGGGGGTAACTCTATTAACGTTGGGAAAGGCCGAATTATGGAGCAATCTCCCATATTAGACAGACCTGGTACCCAATGCATCCTCTCTCATTTCAGTAATATGGGCCTCAGTCTCTTAAGTAATTTTTCTAAATGGGATGATCAATCCCAAAACTGGATTGGTTGGCACTTCCCCAAAGTCCCTGCTCATCCTGAAGTGGATCTTTGCACCCTGCAAACCCACCTCTATAACACTGCTCCTCTTAAAAAAGACAGCATTGATGGATTTTTTTGGGACCCCTCTAGCTCAGCATATTCTAGCAAAGCTGCCTACAAGCAACTATGCAGTCACTACTACCCTGCAACTATTTGGCCCAATTGGAAAGCAGTGTGTAAATCGGAATTTATCCCCAAGATTAAGTTTTTCACATGGATGCTCCTGAAAGGAAAAATTTTAACCTCAGAAAATCTTAAGAAAAGAGGTGTTCTCGGATCATCAATGTGCCCCAATTGTCAAGGTGCTGAAGAGACAGCATTCCATATCTTCATTGGGTGTCCTTTTGTTGCTCACTGCTGGATCGAACTAATCCCATCCTATCAGCCGCTTTGGGAGCAGCGAGACACCATATCAAAGGTTCTCCAAACATGGAAGAGAAACTACCCTTGTGGGAAAAAGAAGAGCAAACTTTCGAGGAGGATCTAGGACACTATGCCTTACGTGGTCTTATGGAATATTTGGCTCACTAGGAACAAGAAGATATTCAGAGACAAAGAACCTTCTTTTAGGAAAGTTTGCAGCAAATCCTGGAGCCTTATCCTTGAAACAATATCCGCCAATGCAACAGCAGAATCGACTTTAGTGAACTTTGTGTGGAGGAAAGGAGTTTCCTCGGCAATCTTTGGGATAGAACTGGCAACTTTAAGCCATCTTCAAATCATCCTTATAGAAAAGACATAAGCTGGAAGATTCGGCTTAAAGATAAGGACTTAATCGAATGGATAAACAGCTGCGCAAGACCTTCTCTTTTTTTCGAGGGAGCTTCAAAAATGAATCCAGGCATTGCAAGTGCACGAGTATTCATCAGAAATGAAAATGGTAGAATTCTCACATCATTTGAATGGGGCCTTGGCACCCTTTCCAACAACAGAGCGGAGGCCCTTGCCCTCCTCCAAGGTCTATACCAGCTAAAAAAGCTCAACATTTCTAACGTTATGGTTTTCGGTGATTCATCCATTATCATCAACTTGATGAACCATGCTCGACATTCAAATAATATAGCTCTCCATCAGACAATCAGCAGATGTCACAACCTCTTAAAGGGTATGGAAGGAACAACCTTCTATCACATCCTCCAAAAAAATAATAAGGATGATTATCAACTCGCAAACATATCTTGTGCTTGAATCTCAGGGCATATCTCTTTCCTCTGCCATGATCTTACTTCAGACAATCTCCAGATTTATTTCGATCCCTCCGACTGAATTCTCTGCACTCCTCAAAATTATTATTACTCCCTCCATACGCCTCCCCATGACCTGATCTCATTGGGTCTCACCCCGAGCTACCTCCCTCTCCCTTCGCTAGCCTATTTACTCTCTTGCTCCCCGCTCCATCAGGCATCCCTTTGCTCACTGTATGTGTGGTATTTGCTCCCTCTACAAATTTCTCCCATCCCGAGCCTTTGTGGCCTCTGTTCATCTCTACTCCCTACTTTCTGTTGATCCTGTGCCTCCCCTCTGCACCTTCTTTGCCTCCAGCATGGCTCGCAGCGAAGACTGCCTACACTGCGCGGATCTGCAACCTGAGCTGGAACAAATCTAGGCTCATCAAAAAATCTTAGATGCAAAGCTGCAAACAGAGGTTAAGATCTTAGATGAAAAGCATGAAGCATATGTTAATGTTTTTCTCCACAGGGTTACATCACTCCAAAATCAGTATAATTCACTCTCCAATCGGTGTGCTCGCGCTGAAGAATCAATTCAAATACTCAAATACATCTTGGAGAAGCACACAACACCTAGCTCCAACTCCAACAATGTGAGGAATGCTGGCAATGAGGACAATATGAATGCCTCAATAGGGCACCATATCAACATCGATTGACCCCCTCTATCATAATTAAGCATGTCTTTTAAGTTTGTTTTTCTTTTATCCTAGTTTGTTCGCATATATGCATTGTCGGTATTTTAGTTCTTTTCGAACATTAGAAGCAAGGAAAATGTAGCATTTTGCTATAGCTACTTTCTCTGTTGCACTGCAAGCAGTCTAGCATGTAAACAAGGAGCTTCTCCTCCTCTTTTTTAGAATACAAAATAGCAACCGATTCTGTCAAAAAAAAAAAAAAGGAATCAATTTTCAAATTCAAATTTCAAGCGAGACTAAATTTTGAATAATGTATTTATAAATATCATGAATTGAAATAGTTTGCATATAAAGTATATAAAGTTTAATCAAAATGCACAAATTGCAAGTATTTATGCTAGGAAAGATAAAATATTTACCAGAACAAAATACTTATGTGTCTCAAAAACACCATCTTTTAAAACCATTTATTCCACCAAAGGTATGTCCCCTTTTCATTTGTCTCCAATTTTAAATTTACAAATGGGATTTAATAACTTCCTATTAATGATCACATTCCCATCTCTAGCCACTCTTACAACTTTTTTTTTTTTTTGGGGGGACCATCCTCCCATCAAACTAATGATGTAGTGGTGTCACACCAAATTTGAAAATACTCCTTAGAATATTATTTTAGTATGACTGTGCTAGTTAAATTTGTGCGCCTATAAATAAATGCACACTAGTCAAATTAGCGTGTGTACTAGAGTTGACATATTAGAATAGTGCACATTAGTCAAATTTGTGTGCACATAGAAACTAACATGATAAGATAGTGCACATTAGTCAAATTTGTGTGCATATAGAAACTATCATGTTAAATCAACACATGTGGGAGAAATTAGTGTGCACTAAAGTTTCAATATGTCATTATTTTTGGGAGAGGTTGGAACGAGAGGGGTTATCTTTCGCCTTGATGAAGAAAAGGAGATAAAATATGTCTAGGGGTTAGGGTCTCTAACTAACAATTAGGTTGAATTTTTAGCACTTTGGCTAGGTCTTGACCTAGCAATAGAAAGAGGAATTCGACAACTCTCTGTTTATGGGGATTTATCTAACAAGTCGTGATGATAAAGGAGGATTCAAAGAAGATATATCCTCCCATTCTCCATTGGATAAGTCTTCAAATTGCTAAATTCGACAACGTGCAATTCTTCCATGTAAAGAGGAATCATAATTCATCGACAAATGCAATGGCAAATTAAGGTGTCAATATTAAACAAGGATAATTAGAAATGGATGGAAACTTGATGTAGGAAAATAAACTTTTCCTGGAAATCATCTCTACTCTAAAAAAATTAGAACTTCGTTGTTTCTCCTACAATCATTCACAGATATTTCTCAAGACTTTTGTACAGTAATAATTAATCATTCACATTATGTAAACATCCACTAGATACCCATGTATTCATGCATAAACACACAAATCAAAACACAACAATTAATGAATTCTTCTTCTCATTAATAAACACTAGAAATGTACATACATAATAAAAATCATGATATTCTCCTTTGTCCTAATTCTATATTCGTTTGGTCATTAGTTCTCATTTTCCGTAGGCTTATAATAAGTAGAATTAAGAAATGCAATAGTTTTTCTAAATCCTAAAAGCACTCCATAAATCACCCATAAATCACTTCATAAATCAAATTTCTCTAAATCCTAAAATCACCCAATCTATGCCTAGAATCCCTCATGCTTTTCAAGGAAAAATATTTTTTTCCTTGTGGAAAAAAAAAAAAAAAAAATCTCACCTATCCATAGATTTTCTAAAACTATGACCCATTAGTTATAAAACTCACAAAATATACCCAACTTGGAAAATACAATTTATTTACATAGAAGAATATAAGTTCTTCTAAAAAATCAAGACCTATTTTTAAATATTTTTCTCACTAAAGACTTAATGGCTTGGAGGCTCTAATGCTCTTGCATAAGACTCCCAAGGTAGAAAAAATTCATGACCTCCTAGTCATGTGCCTTTAATTATCGAATCCTCCTGGATCTTATTGTGGTGAAATCACAACACCCCTATTTTTAACTTATTATTTCATAATAATAATGGGGACCATTTTCGTAAATTTTGGCGAAATATTTTTTCAACATTTTCTTTTGGTTAGAAGTCGGACAAATTTTCTAGATTTTCATTTTCGTCAAATTTCTCTTCTGATTGCTTCATTGCTTCCAAATTTTTGGTAGCTTTCTGTCAGTTCTCGTTTCATCTCATTTGGACTCATGGTTTGTAAAGGGTGCTTATTCGAACTTCGATATTTTTTACCGCAAAGGCTAAAAATGCACAAAATATATATTTTTTTAATTTTTGCAAATTAATTCTAAATCTTCATTTTTAATTAATTTATTTTTCACTAACAATCCTACAAAATTACCTCAACCAAATTATAGAACAATTAAAATAACATATTTTCGAATCTCAAAAGACTATATCAAATCCCAATCTAAAAGAAATTACAAAATTTAAAATCCTGAAAATTACAAGTGGATGTAAATTTTTCTTTTAACGTCGATATTTACTTTACACAAATGGTTATAATTTATACAAAGGAGAGAGGTCTCACTTCATGTGTCCCTTCTCTCCTCCTCACTCTTCACTATTCTTCATATCGGGCTCCGAAATCTTGTATACCAATTCAAAATAAACCTCTGAAATTAGACTTCTCATATCCATACCCCGACGTTATATTTCTCGGCACATTAAATTACCGCGAGACATTATTCCTTGGCCCTCTCACCTAATTTCGGCTAACTTATGTTTATTTCTCTCTCCTCTTAAATGCCCTTATCTCTATGAAACCTCATCCCTTATACCTCTCTCTTCCTCGATATTTCGGAGCTCTATCGTTTCGAAGCCTTCATTTAATTTCACCCTCCGAATTTTCAATGCTCTGAAATTATTAAATACCTTATTCCTCCCACTCCATATAATAAGCTCTCTCCGCCTATATACTTTAGTTTTCATCATGGATTTTTTTGTTGAGCCAAAAAAAAAAAAAAAAAAAACCTACTAAATCCTATTCACATGGATCAATAGCCGCTAAATAATTAACACATGTCTATAATTGTTTTTAATATTAATTAATTTTAAGTATGAGAGGTTTTCGCAGTGCATTATATTAAATATTATTTTTGGGATTCAACTGCGTTAAGTAAGTTATTAATTTATGACCAGTTTCATGAGAGGTTTGTCGTAACTCACTAATTTCTCATGATTAATAGTCCACTTAGCACTCATTGCATCAAATGATGCTCACAGGGGTGAAGAAGTGGGATTGGAACTAGTGAATGGTGACCAGTTTCATGAGAGGTTGTCGTAACTCACTAATTTCTCGTGATTAATAGGCCACTTAGCACTCATTGCATCGGAAACCAGTTTCAATCCCACTTCTTCACCCCTGTGAGCATCACCCGATGCAATGAGTGCTAAATGGACTTTCACTAGTTTCAATCCCACTTCTTCACCCCTGTGAGCATCATTCGATGCAATGAGTGCTAAATGGACTTTCACTAGTTTCAATCCCACTTCTTCACCCCTGTGAGCACCTGATGCAATGAGTGTTAAATGGACTATTCAAAAATCATGAAAAATTAGTCAGTTACGATTACCTTTCATGGAAATGATCATAAAATAATGACTTACTTCACGCAGTTGAATCCCAAAAATGATATTTAATTAATTTATTTATTTTAATTTAAATTAATTTAAATTTTTTAATATTTTAATTAATTTGATTTTTTTATAATTTCTAATTGTAAATAATATTTAATTTTTAAATTAAATTTTATTTAATTTAAATTTTTAATTAATTTGTATATAATTAATTAATTTTAAAAATTTTAATTAAATTGTATTTTTAATTAATGTAAGAATTGTAATTAATTAATTTTAATTATTTTAAGTTAATTAGGATTAGATTTTTAATTAAAATTTTCTTAAGTTTAGCCTAGTCAAGCATTTTTCCATAATTTTGATATTTTTAACACTTCATCTTTGGAGAGGCATATCTCAAGAGTCACTTAACCAAATGAAGTTCATAATATCTCGTTGGAAAGCTAAGAAGGATGAGAATAATCTCGAAAGGTTAATTTTATCAGATTCAAGCATTTAATGACCCAGAAATTCAGCAGAAAACAAAGTGACGAATTTGCAACAATAATTAGTTTCTCCAAATTTTGATTTGGGAAAATTTCATTGTCTTTGGAAAAATATTTTATGCGGCGTTGATTTTGGTAGATACTCCATATCCTGACACTTACCTTTCACTTCCTTTCGCAGCCTAAATTTTTTTTGGGACTGGATTGCACCCTTCTCATACGACTTTGTTTGCAGGTATGACATCCTCTGAGTTCCTGGTGGTGTTCCATATTTTCCTTCTATTCATCTGTGTTGTTTGCATCCTGACACACATTTGGTTCGAACATTTTTTCCACCCTCGGCCTCGTTCTAACGTGTGTTTTCCTAGACGGTCATAGTGACCCTCTCGGGTCAGATATTTCTGTCCTGCTTTCACTTCCCTTATGCATGCAAATGCAAGATTGGAGTGTTGCCCTTGGGAGGTTGTTCAATGAGGACTCCTTCGCAGAGCTTGAACAACAAGGTTTCTCCTAGATTCCATTCCTTTGGCGTAAATGGAAGGACTCTTTAAGCATATCTTGGCCTTTCAAGAACATTAATTTCTGTATCTGCAATTTTTCGTGGCCTTTCTCGGGCTATTAGTGTTGTTGTTGCTGCAAATAATGTTGTCTATACCCTGTGTTGTAGTGGTGTTGTGCGGGTGGTGATCAATGGATGGTGTTGGTGGCTCTGTGTGGGTGGCACAAGTAGTGTTTTGTGGGTGGCGATCCTTTCCCTCTCTGACTATAACTTCGTCGTTTCTCTTATTTTTCAGGCCACTTTCTTTTGCGATTTTGTTTTCTCGGGGGGTGGTTGACATTCTTTCGATCCGTGTCTGACACAGATCAGAGATCTTGGATATTGTGATGACCTTCTCTTCCTTCCCTGCCAGTATATATTCCATTTTCCGCCTCCACTGCAACATTCCTTTCCTCTCTGACATCATTTTGTGACCTGGCCTCCACTCAACGTGGGTTTTTTATTCTCCCACTCCATTTTTGTCATGTACGCTTGCTATGACTCCCTCGAACTTTCCTCCTTCGCACGGGGCGTATGACTTTCCCTACATTTTCTATTATCGGCCTGCACGATACACTTTCTATGAAGTATTTCTTTAATTTTACCCAAGCAGTGGTTGGTGGTATTTGAATTGAAGCGGTGGCGTGGTTGTCTATTGCCTCGGGGGTATATGGATGATTACCTAGCATCTCTTGATGTCGACATCTCTGCATAAGATAATTTTCTTCAGGCCACGTTGGAGATGGAAGCATCATGGGCACGAGATGGTGTGCACATGGGTACGATGTCGGGGGGTTCGCGGGTGGGTGGTGTGGTGCTCTCACAGGCTCCCACACGCGCCCTACATGCACATGAAATCGACGATGGTCTTGACATTCGATAGTTGCATCGGGGGAAATGAAACAAGCATGTCTGTTGTGCTCCTGAGCCCAAGTTACTCAGCTTCGTACATGATGTACTATGGGATCGTGCATTGAGTATTCATAACAGAGTGTTAGTGGGTCGTTGGTTTTTCATTGGTTCATAGAATATGGATATGGAGGGTTGGGTTTTGGCTTTTTTGGAAACCCATATTGGGCTATACCTCGAAGGTTAGTCGTTTAATGAACCACTGGTACGGCTTCCACTTTCTCCATCAGGCGGATGCTCTGAAAATCTTAATGAGGCCATGGGTGTGTCGGTGGTAGTTTTATGTGGCTCATAAAAGGGTACGCGGGTTTCAATCCTTTCACCAATACCCTTGAAAACAAGTATACATGGGTTAAACTCCCAAGTCTATCGCTCGAATATTGGGTGAAAACAACTCTGGAGGGGATTGGTAACTCTGTGGGTAAATTCATTCACATGGACCCGAAGGTGCTGGG
The DNA here is from genome assembly GCA_034641835.2 of Pinus albicaulis. Classification (NCBI taxonomy): domain Eukaryota; kingdom Viridiplantae; phylum Streptophyta; class Pinopsida; order Pinales; family Pinaceae; genus Pinus; species Pinus albicaulis. Next base: position 744,086,990 of record CM076578.1, on the reverse strand, counting down.
AGCTCACGATAAGAGGATGGCCTGGATCCTTGTGGAGGTGGATTATGCGGGTGGTCTACAGGAAGATATAATTTTGGAATGGGGTCCTATGCACATCATCCAGCGTATTGAATACTCAGAGTGCCATTTCAATGCATGTTGTGTCACAATATTGGTCACCTTATTGACAGATGTTTGCAATGAAAACATAAGGTTGGTATGGCTCGGCAGAACTGGAAAAATCATGAGCATGGAGAAGTTGACACTCTTCCAGGCACGTCTTCGTAACCAGATACTGATCTGGTGGATCAATTTTATGCTCAAAATTTAAATTTGTTGGAATGGCTTGGAACTTGAAAGACCGCGTATATATCGTCGTTCTGAATCTGGTACAACTTGTTTCACGAAAAACTGACATCGTTTGCTCCTGTAATTGTGTTTTGTTCATTTGTGGAAACATTAAAAAAAAAATGGTTTTGCGTTTGTAGGGTTACATAGTCAGCAATCTTTACTGCTGACTGGACCTTGATTGTACATGTTGACTATGTCCTCCAGCCTATCTCTGCTTTCCACTTGTCATTTTTTTCTTGGTTCATGGTTTGGTGATTTCTATTGGTTGATAAGGTTGGTGAAGTGAACTAACTAGGAGGGACCACATGGGCCAACCAGAGGCTACCACGTGGCCTTCTGGTGGCCACCCAAATTTTGGTAAGGCTGAACAATAGCCCAGGAATTCGAACTTGAGACCTCCTTAAAAAAATCCAAGCCATCTGCCATATGTGTTACGCATGTTTCTTACCCCTATAGTTTCAAATTTGTATTTGAACTTTATGTGAATGGAAAGCGAGGGTGGGGACCGGGGTCACAGAAATACAAGTGCCTACTAAAAGAAAAAGTATTTACGTGGATCCTTTTAAAAATATTTCTTTAACTTAGGATTTTCTACAAATTGAGGCTTCTAAGGCCTTCAAATATGCTACTTATGTGAATTAAACTAGAAATAAATGTCAATATCATCATACTTTCACCCTTCACACAAAATGGAAGGAAATTGAAGACATTATAGGACTAATTTCCAAATGTAAATGGGACACAATTGAAGCAATTTTAATAGGATGACACAAAGATAAGGACATAAAATCATTCAGGGCCTTTCCCTTGACCCAGCCTAGGGAGTTTGGCTAGAAATAAATGGAAAAGTTTTTAAGAATAAGGACACTTATCCATTTCATGTTGACTTTCAAAACCTCAACATCTTAAGGGCCTTCCCTCAGTTTTCCTCCACCTCTTTGCAAATTTGTATATCTAACATAAATATCAATAGCTAAATTCCTTGAGATTTATTTGATGAATCCTCTCAAGAATACCCTCACAAAGATGGAACAAGGGGTATTCTCTACCTCTCCCAAAACCACTTCCTTGGCTTCAAAGCCGAAACAGGTCGATCAAAAAATAACCATAGTGAATTCATAGTGCTCAAGTTGGTTTTAATCATTGATGTGGAAAAAGGAACCACACAAATCTAAGTCCTTAGAGACTCTCTACTAGTGATAAAATGGTTAAAGGGTGAATCTATTTTAAGGAACCTTGTGCTCCAACCATTGTTTTATGATATCAATGACCTGTCTTCATTTTCCCACATTACATATTCATAGGAAAAACAACATCGAAATTGATAGACTCTCCAAAGATGGTCTCAACCTATAAGAAAGCTATTATGAAATCAAAGAATCCCTCCAAGGACAAATTACTTCTTATTTTCATGAGTCTTAGTTCACATTTCAATAATAGTTTTACAAAAATATGACACTTAAACATTGGATCTAGAATTTTACAATGAATGCTTCAAAGATGGTTTTCTTATTCCTATGTATAAATACTTCCCCTCTCTATAACATAGGTCTTTAAATTTTTAGGTTATGATTTCCCATCGAGTTAATAAAACAATTTTCCTTTTATGTATAAACCCTTGCTACATCTAGTTGTGACCCAATAGGGTATCTTGAAATACCACTCATGGTATTTAGCTCATGGTATTTTTTTTTTCTAAATTAGGCTACTTCTATTATATCATACAGGTCCAAAGATTACATTTCTCGTCCTCCGGAGTTGGCAGGCCAATTCCAGAGGGAAGTATCAGAAGAAAAAACTCAAAAAAAGGATTACCCCAGACGGGGAAACCAGCCCAACAGAAGAGTTGATAATGAGCTACCCATTGCGGAAAACCAGCTTGACAAGTTATAAGTTTGTGACAGAACCATAACAGTAGATAGAACCAAAACACTAGAAATCTAGAAATAGCCAAAAGAAAATTGGAAAAAGAGATGAGCACCCAACAATTAAGCTGATGGAGAGCTATCATTCTTTTTTGGAGGGATGGGTGGCTCTTTCTCAATCCTCCATGCATAATCTGACTCGTCCTCCTCCTTCTTAGACACGTGGGTTGTTGATGGAGGTAGAAACAACACTTGGGCATCTGGCGAAATGGAGGAGGCCGCATGAGTGTTGGCGACAGCGTCCGTTTCGTCCTCGTCCAAGCTTGAACCTCCATTGCTGCTTGAACCTTATCTGATGTTGGAAGCGCTCTACATTGGCAAGGCCTTCATTTTGCGTGGAGAAAAGGCTAGAGCAGACTGAATGGCGGATTTACGAGGTCATTTTCTAGGGCGGAGGTCAGAGCCAGAGGGTTCAAGCAGAGAGCTCGGAAGATGGAGGTACAGATGGGTAGTGATATTGACGAGGTCGAGCACGTCCGACTCCTCCCAGTCCACTGAGAGATTCACCGCCCTGCCCACAGAGGTCGATATGGGAGTCCTGAAGGGGAGGCCCTGTCCTCCTCCTCTGCGGCATCTCATCTTGTATCTTATATGCATGGCAAAGGCAAGGGAATGAGTGGATCTCTGAGGAGAAGGAGCGTCCTCTAGAGCATCCGGGGTGGCAAAATTCAAGGAGAGACAACCACTGGGAAGGGGAACATAACAGAGGAGTCGAGGCACTACAGAGACACCGAAATCAACTGCATAGAGCCAAAGGGAGAGACGTATGGAGGAATATGGAGCAGGGGTGGCAGATTTAAGGGCCATGGGAGTCGGCCAAGGTTGGACGGACAGAGTAAATGAGTAGCAGTCGGAGGGCGTCGATGGGAGGGGGGCGGGGTGGCGACTAAATTCCCCATGATCCGGAATTTAACATATGTTGGGCGGCCATGTGCAGGCATATGGGGTGGACAGGTGCCCTGCCACCTAGCACCCAAGTGGTGCCCCATCTCATCAAATAGCACCCGCATCCGGGAAGCTCATGGTATTTTTTTTTATATTTAATAAAAATACTCGGTTTTTCCTTGGAGAAAAATGTCCCTACCCATGTTTCAAGAGAACTAAGTAGAGAGATGAATGTATCCAATAAAAGTTGTATGCACGAAAATATAATGTTATGTTGACCGGAGTTTGTTTTCGATAAATTTTATGTTCGTGAATAGTGCATGACACATTCCAAGTAGGAAATCATTTGTAAATTAAAACCAAACTATGATAGTTATAGTTTAACATTGATTTAGAAGTATAATGAGTAATAAACCACGATTGGATTCAAGAATGAATAAGCACAACGAAAGTTAGATATTGTGATAAAAGTAATTGAAATAATTTATTTTGAAGGAAAATTTTAGTGATGATTTTCTCTTAAATGTAGGGTGAGAATTATTAATTAGATGAGATCAAGGGTTGAAGGCATTGGTTAGAGATGAATAATGTGTTTGAAGTAATAGTTCAATTTGATTTTATGCATCAAAAATTTAGTGGTTGAAGATAATAGATAGTACCAATGATCCAGGTGGATATTGGTGGACACCCACCTATTCCATTTGGACCCCCACCATTGGTTCTTTCAGTTTTTTAGTTGCAGCACAACTTACTATTTTTAGCAGTTTTTCAGGTCCTGAACTTCCGGAGCCGTTTTGAGGCCCTAAACAACGCTTTTGGGGAAAAACGGGAGCAACATGGAATTTCCTTCATTGTTTCTCATATAAAAAGTTGTATTCCTTGGATAGATCTTTATATTGAGGTATTGAGCGCATCAAACGGAGATCATATGTCAAAGTTACGTCCCCGGGAAGTTGATGTACCAATTTACCGAAACGAGACCCATAGTTTTGGCGCTTCATCTCCTAGGGTTAGGGTTTTAGATGTTTATAATTTTCCATTGTTTCTCAACAATAAATAGGTCTTCGAGCGGCATTGTAACATAGTTCATAGGCCTGTAGCCGCCACATCTCTTCTCAGAGATAAGCTATAAGTGCCCTAGCTAGTTTATTTCCATTATGTCTGTAAGCATATTTCAATCATTTGATTTTAATGAAATGAAGTTTTATTTATGCTTCATCTTTTTATTTATGTTTATTTATGTATATTATTGCATTCCTGCATAAATCTGGATCAACCAAGAGTGAATTAAAATCAACCAACAAAAAGTGTAGGAAAGAAGTTTGAGAAGAAGCTCCAAGAGGTAGAAGGTCGCTGAAATTGAGACCCATTAAAGAAATAGAAAGCATGTCGAGAGTGGTACATACAAAAGAGGAAAGGGAGAAGTTGTGAAGGGTATCAAAGCTTTGCCTATTTGGAAAGGTTATTTTTGTTTAGAGTTTACCCCCAATTGAAGGTTTTCATCTTTTGCTCAAGCACCATCAGAACTATGTGGTTTACTATTTTGTTAACTTTTAGAATGTGCTTTCGTTATCATGCTAAATCTAAATTTTTCATGCTTTCCAAAATTTTAAAAACATGGATGAATATGGTGCCTTAGTTCATTTGAGAGAAAAATAATTTTAAAATGAGTAGTTAGAATGATATGTTGTGATGATGTTTTAAAGTGTTAGCTATTGATTTAGTGGTGTTTTTCTACTTTCTAATACGTGTGGTAAGGTTTTGACTAACTCCAAAAAAATTATAAGTAAATCTACAAATTCATATTGTCATTATCAACAAAAGAAAGTAAATGTGTATTTGCATACATTAATAGATAATTAGGTGTTGACAACACAAAATTCCCAACATCAAAAAGAAGGGTTATCCTTAGAAGGGTGGCCCAATTAGTCTATTCCCATTTGTTGCAGAAAACCCCACTAGGTTATGGCTCAACAACCACTAGTATTTATCGTTTTGTTAGTTGCGGCCTAACACACAATTTAGGATCTTCAAATGAAATAAATGGAAATGTAATTAACTAATATACTAAAACAAATGTTGACACCTTAACTAATTAAAGAAAAAAATATAGATACGATACAATATAAATAAAGGAAATCATTAATAATGAATTCATTCACTATGTTAAACATGACATTAACTCTGTAGTAATTTTCAATCAACTAAGAATAATCTACCTCCCGGATACGGGTGAATGAATTTATTTTGAAGGTGGCATGCCCAATGCGCGACACTTAGCTGAGCCACATGGCCATGCAGAGGGTCTGTCCTGCTGCATTTAACGCTCACAGTTGCTCACATCACACACTCTTAATTGTCACTGCTCGCAGCCTAAACTCTTGCTCTGCACTCCGTCCTTCACCTCCTTTAATGGTGTCGCACCCTCCGTCTTCATCATTCTTTGTCCGCAGTCATTCTCTGTCGTTCTCTTTCGCCTCTGCTCTGAGCTCCTGCTTCGACCTCCATCTCCTGATCGCTTCGAAGCCTATCTATGTTGGATGCCATCTATCTGACCACTGTGTCTCACAACCGATCTCTCGAATGCACACAGGGAGGCATTTCAGCATCCTTTGTTGCCTCTCGCTTGCTCCAGATTCCTATCTCACTCGCAGTCTCCAATGCAGCCTCTCGCTTTCTCCTGATTTCAATCTCACCCGCAGTCTCCATTTTCCTCAGGAAGCTGACCCCTCTGCTCTTTCTTCCACCCAGCCTCCGCTCATTTTCCTCCTCAACGACTCTTCCAACTCCAGTATGCCAAGGAGGCACCGCATGCGATGTCGTCGTGGGAGAGGATGAGGCCAGGCATCTCGTCCCCCTCAGTCCATTCATTCTGAGTCCCGCTCCACGCCGCCTGAGGAGAATTCTGCTCAATTTCATCGCACCCGTCATGGCAGAGGACGGGGTCTGGATTCTCGTCCTCCTATTTCCATTCATTCTGAGTCCCGCTCCCTCCGCTTGAAGAGAATTCGGCTCAGTTTCAGTACAATTGTGCAATGGACAGACCTCGCCTCACTGCCACAATAACAGTTAGTTTCCAGGAAGATGCGTCTAGCTCTGCGGGGAGAGGCGCTATAAAGAGACCTCGAAAATCCATAATAGCTACATTTCCTCCGCAACTCTCAAGGAAAACGGAGGCCCTTCCTGTCAAGCCTGATGCACATTCCACCAACAACAGTGGTAGCGGTAGTGGGAGTCTCGAATGGTCAGGTGCGGAACGTCGAAAGGGCAGTGCTAGCATGGTCCGCACAACCACTACTCCAGAACCCGTCGCCCACCAAACGAAGCAAGTCGAAGACTCCTCTGAAGAATACAGGTGTCTCATTATGGAGGAGACACCGCCACATCAGCCCGACATCTAGTATGGAGCTCAGATTCAGAAAGGAGAGGTTTTTTTTCTCAGTTTTTTTAACTTTCTTTGATTATATGTTGTTCCAGAACAACCTGTTAACTTCTAAGTCTTTTTTAAAACAAGTTGGTTTCCCCATTGAGGGCAACATTTTCATCATTGGTTTCCCCATCTGGGGCCGTCAATTTTTTGTCTTTTTGACTTATATTACCTTCGGAATTCGCTAGCATAACAATTTCGGAGTAAGAAGTGCTCTGTATATTATGTTTCATTAATAGAATTAGTCCAACTTAGAAAAAAAAACCAAAAATAATCTACCACTAAACTGAAATGCAAACAACAACCTTATATCTCATATAATTTTTTTGAATAAAACGAAAATGATATAAAACTAGTTCAAGCAAATGCAAGATAATAATATGGAAATAGTTCACAATATACTCTTACAGTAAACTCAATTATAAACAATAAGTTGAAGAAACTTGTAAAAATGGTTAGAAAGTACATTCACATACTCAAACCACCATAAATACTAAACAAGAGAGAGTAAGAACAAATACCTTTTGATGAGAATAATATACAACAATGAATTGTTCATTTTTGAGACTTTCTCATGCGCAAGAATAACAATAAGAATCTATGTCAAATTCAAAAGACAATATAAATCTCTAGGAACAATTTTAGCCATATATGTATTTAAACAATTTATTAAAAAAAAAATCTAATTAAAAATAAATTTGACCAATGTAACATAAATCTTTAAGAGAATAAATTTATTTTCAAACCATATAAAATAAAACTAAAAATATTTAATATTGAATTTTCTAAAATTATTATGTAGAAACTTTCACACTTTTGCTTATTAGGATAAAAATAGTTGCCACTTCCTATTTGATTCTTTTGATGTGATCAATTTTATACATTTTTACTTTCATCTTTTCATGAAAATAATTGTTCATTACTGATGACCATTGTTGATTGTTTATATATGTGGAAATTTCTATACTTTTTATACTTTGGAGTCAAATTGGTTTGACTTTCAATTAGTTACTTTAAATAAAATAATTTTGTAAATGTGTAATTTTGTTATGATTTTATAATAGTTCTACAATATCTATATATTAAACTAAATATTTGATAATTATAAAAATAGTTCAGTTTTCTTAATATTTAATAGCCAGATAAAGATACTTACTTATATGACTAGGTTTATATCATTATAAAATTATTTGTTAAAAGTAAAAATAAAAATACATCAAAATTTTAAAAATAAGTCATTTTTTATAATTTTCTATGTAGATATTAAATGAAGAACAAATAAAATTAAATTTATTATTATAGAATTATGGAGGGGTGTTCTAAATGACTGGGGTTTTTTTCTAGGTAGTAGTTGCAGGGCCAAAAGGTCTACAACCATGAGGCCCCTGGTCAGTAGCAAGCAAGGCTTTGTCCCTTTATTAGTAGTCTACAATGTAAGAGGACTAAGTGGATTATTCCTCAAACCCATTGGAAGGTATCAATATTTGGACCGATTTTGTTTGTAATTTAACATTCTCTTCATCATGCACCGTTGACATGGATCTGGGAACATTAACAGTGGTACATAATAGGTCAGGGTCAATCATGTCACCGTAGGCTCCTTTGCAAGTACTTACTTCAGAACTTAACCCTCACCTCATGATGATTACTTGTAGGTTTACCAATGCACCCCCAAATTGTTCCTCTCTAAACCCTTTTTCCTCCCCTACATGTATGTCATCTCTCTCTCTCCTAACATTTCCATTTAGTCACAAAATTTTCTAGACTTACCCCGCTTGGGAACCTCCCCTGGGTCTGTTGGTTCCCCCCTTGGATCATTTTGTATGTTGTGTTTGCCCCAACCACCCCCCCCCCTGCCTTTTTATTTCCTTAACAATTTCCTCACACCATAAATGTTTATTAGTGTAGGGTTCTTTCAACAACTTCTTCACACGTTGGCCCTCACGTCGTCCAAACTCAAGAACAATTGTAAGTGAGTTAAAGAAATCTATAGAAGCCACGCTTGGTGCTTCGTAAGGATGTTCAACTGAATGACCATCACAAGTTGGATAAATCAGTAATGGTGTGTTGTTTTTCCAGTAAGTGTATGTCCATGGTAGTCCTTCATAGATGGAAAAAGAAAAATTTTTGGAGGTTGTTGGGATACATGCCTAGATGTATGATTTTGGATGGGTTTGATTGCCTCATCAGAAAAGGATGCAAAAAAATTGTTAAATGGGAAATGGTACTAGGGCTCTCAAGCCCTATTCATGAAAACATGGTCAATTAACATTGACACGTGCTCAGAGAAGCTAGAAATTGTTCCTATAAAGGTCTAACTTCCCAATGTGCCACTCATTTTCTAGTCGGAAGATGTTTTCAAGGAGGTAGGAAATATGTTGGGGTTCTACTATGATGTAGCCTTCTCTTTTAAACATATAGGATATATAGTTATTGCTTATAATTTTGTAGGCCTAAATCTCTCTTTGGGGATTTTGGAGTCCATTTCTGTAAGCGCATGATGCATTACTCATCACCAAAGCATGGACTACAAAGGAATACCCTTCAAGTGTGCCTGCTACCATGCCTATGGGAACTTAATCAAGGACTGCCAATTTGGGAAAAGCATAGGGAAAAAATGGGTTCGCAAAGACTCAGTGTACTTAACTTCTCCACCTTGACCTCCCCTTTCCCATCCACTTCCTGAATCCTCCCATGCAACCCCTAGCCACATGCATCTAGACATTCCTCTAGGCTCGAGTTCAATGGAAGTTCGCATTTGTATGAATTCTCGGCCTCCAACATTTTCTTTGGGACGACAGGAAACATAAGATTTAGAGCCCCTTGTTGGATAACCTTCTTCGGTGGAAGACATAACAAAAAATCTCTTGGAGGGCCCCTCCTCCTCGAGTATGATGAATCACAATTCTAAGGTTATCCCTATTTATGTTTGTCTTTTGAATGGTTCAAGTTCTCTTGGATTTGTTCCATGTCGCACTATTGAGGATGTCTCTGTTGGAGTCTTAAAACTACTTGCAGACATCTCTTCCCCTATTTCTCTCCCCCTCTTCTCCCTTTCTTCCCATTCCCTGTCTTTATGCACATCCTCCCCCATTTCCTCCCTATCCCTCTGCTCACATCCTTCCCCTTATGTCATTCCTATGCCTCCCCCCTTCCTGCCACATTATAATATTCACTCCTCGAGACATCCCTACACCCCCCCCACCTTCCTCTGCTTCCTTTAACCTACTTGTTTTGGATCCTAGTGGGGGATTGGGTTTCCTCTTGGATCCATCCCACCCTAAATGTTTTAGAGTGTGTAAATAATTTCTCTCAAAGAAACAAAACTAGGCCTCTTCTGAAATTAAATTAGGAAATCAATTAGGATTATAAGTGTGCTTAGAGAATTGAGCCTTCTTTCAATTCTCAAATGAAGCTCCTCTCTGTAAACTATCGAGGTATTTCCAACCCCTCGAGAAAAATAAAAAATAAAAATACATATTGGTGTTCACTATCCACATGTCCTCCTTTTACAAGAAATGATTTTGGAAGGGGATAAGGCCATTAACATCCTTAAACATGTCCTCCCAAATTATGATTTTTTGGCTTTGGATGTTGCCAGCATATTGGGAGGTATCATCTCAGGTTGAAATACTTATCGCATTTGATTCTCTTCTACCTAATCTATCAGGTTGGGCCTAGTATTGGACCTTCACACTTTTGAATTGCGCATGTCATTCTTGTGTGTAAATTTCTATGGCCCATATGTTGAGTAGAAGGATTATTGGACATTTTTTTCTTCTCTCCCTATTTTTAACCCAAGGAATGTTCTAATTGTAGGGGATTTAAACTCCACTCTAGGAAATTTCGAATTCTGGGGGCCCTCTTCCATACATGATCACCTCTAAAATTTTCTTATTTCTCTCTTGGATGTTCTAATCCTTTATGACATTATCCCCCCTAAAATTCTTCCAACCTGAACAAACAACAGGTCTAGATCAGCTAGAATATCAAAAACATAGAATCGTTTCCTTATCTTGGATGCTTTACTTTATACCAATCTTAAGATAAAAAAAAACTGGAATTGGGTGGGGGGCGACTTGGATCACTCCATACTCTTTATATAAATAGAGAACTTTCTGCAAAACCTCCTAGTCCTTTTATATTAAATCCTTCCTAGCTCGAAGAACCTTCCCCATTGGACCTTTAAAAAAAAACTATACACATTTTTCATCATTGAATGGGGAAAACAAAAAAGGGAGGCAACTAAAGGACACCTTATAGACATCAAATCAAAATTACAATCTTATTTTGAACTAGAAACCTCTATGAAGGAACCTAATAATATGAATGATAGAATCTCAAACCTTGAAAGGATTATAAGGAAGATCCTCCTAGTCCGAGAGAAGGAATGACGAATGAAAAGTCGTGTCCTTTGGCTGCAAGCAGGAAACAACAAACTAAAGTTATTTTATAGAGTGGAAAATCATAGGAAATCCATTAATACAATCTAGGGGATTAAAAACTTTGAGGGTTCCTTAGCTACCTCCTTCTCGGATATTGTTACAAAGGGCTACTTGTATTTCAAAGATATATTCCACCAAGAAAAAAAAATCCACCATAGAACAAATATTGGTTGTAGAGGGTTGTTCCCCATGTTCATTGATCAAGAGGAAAATGACACTCTAATGGAAGAGGTTTCAAGACATGAGCTTGAAATATTCCTACATAGTTTTTAAAAGGCCAAGAGCCCTAGTTAAAATGGACTCTGAATTGAATTTTACACCAATTGTTTGGATTTTATTTGTTATGGTATCATCTCAGATGTTGAATATTTGAGGACCACTTGTCAAATTATTTCTCCTTTCAAATCCACTTACATTTCCCTTATCCCAAAAACTGACTTTGTTGATTCTTTTGACTTATATAAACCCATATCCCTTTGCAATTACATCTATAAAATTATCTCAAATATCATAGCCCTTAAAGTAAAGGATGTCCTAAATGTGAACATTTCCCTTGAAAATTTTGGTTTTTTATCTAATAGGTAAATCCATGAAGTTATTAGGATTTCATGGGAAATTATACACCCCCTAACATGGATTCCCATCGGAATCCTCCATCGGATAAAGAAATTATTTATATGATTCCTATGGTCTCGGAAAAATGAAAAATATTTTTTTCCATGGCCACATGGAATTTGATCATCCTTCCAAAATCTCAAGGTTGATGGTGAATCAAATGCTTGCATCGGTTTTCCAAGGCCCCTGTAGCTAAGGGTGCATGGAAAATCATTTAGGGAGAATGCCTTTAGTCTCATGTAATGCAGTAGAAATAGTTAGGCCCTTATCAACTCTTCAATGGATTAGATCAACTTAGAAATCCCACAAACATGAATCCATCAACTGGAAAGTGATCATAAAGGCTTTTTATGTCATTGGTAATGAGCTATGTTATAAAATTTGGAAAATCTTAAATATTCTCTAAGATAAAGATCCTTGGATTGGTATTCAATGTTAGTACCATCATCTAGATCTTTTTGTCCAACAATTATCTAAAGCAGGTTTTACCACTCTTAATCAAGTTTCCCTAAATCAACTTCCAAATAGAACCCAAGCGTGGATTTCCTCCAGTGAACTTCTCTTGGTAGGAGAAGTGGTAGAGGCCTAGGATCACTATCTCTTAGCTCTCGAAATTTCAAATGTTACTCTCTCATAATTGGATGATTAGCTCATCTAGACCCTTGGCTTTTGTGGTTGGTATGCCCCAAATTATGGATATCTCTAGCAAAATCAAGTTATATATGAGCCCCATGGTGGAAGAAAAATATTTGGAAACTTCATTTCCCTCCAAAATCCAAGTTATTCATATGGCTAATTATTAGGAACAAACTCCCTACTTGGTGTAGTCTATAGAAAATATTGTTTCAGGAAGAAAATGACATAAACCATTATTTTCAATCTCGGGTCTCTCACCCTCTCCTAGAACATTAGAAGGCGCTCCAATTGTGAATTTTTTGGGTTATTTGGTTAGAAAGGAACACAACCATATTTGAAAATCAACCTCCAAACTCTACGAAAGTGTCCACGAGTTTCCTACCCATTGCAAATTCCTTTACACGTCTCATTTAATGGACCTACAACTTATCCTCCTGCACATGAAAAATCAACAGGAACATCATGGGATTTGTTTGACAGAGCATCCTAGGGCACCGCCTCTATGGGAGGGGTGGGGTGAATTCTTCATATTTCATCATCTCATAGTCTCTCCTCTGCCAACATTGAACATGCTTCAAACAACTATGTCGAACTATTTTCATTATATGTCACTCGTCTTTTGGCCCAGAAATTTGATATTTGTTCTCATCACATTCAATGACCCTATAAATGTCATAAATTGGATGAAGGGATCTGAATCTACTAGAAACTTTACTTTTCTCCCTCTTTTTCAAAAATTTACACAAAAATTAGCATGTTTCACTCATATTTCCTTGGATCATGTCTATGAGAAAAAGAACAAGGAAGTTGACCAGTTGTTAAAAAATGGATTGGATCTAGACTAAAGCTCATGCACAGTCCTTGAAGTTAAAGAAGGCCATCGACCTGAATTTATTTTTAACCCTTGGGTTTTAGTGATTCTCAGATGACTTTATATTTGAAAAAAAAACATTATCTATGTTTATATCTACTCACCTTCAGTATATGCTAGATATTGCATCCAGATAAATTTGTGTATGGCAGCTTAATCAGAGTGAGTTTCTGACTATCTGCGTTGTTTTTTGTTGGGATAATTTGTCAAAAAATCATAACTAAATACATTGAGACTGATAGGTTTTTCTATGGTCTTTATGGGAAGTAAATTTTGACTACTGTTAGCTTGTCTATTGACGGACATCATGCCATCAGAATGCTCACAACATATACTTATATAACTTTTATTTACTACTCATAAATAAAAGTTACAAATGTTTTTTTGTAGAAAATAAATAAATAATAAATCACCTGTAATGAAGTACTTACATTATGCCTACCATTTTTTTTGTCTAGGAAAGTAATTGACCAATCATACATAAAGGCCAAAAAGTGGGAACTTTGTTGAAATTTTTACTCACACGTTGTAGATCTAGATATTCTACACACAAAACTATATTGAAAGCAAGTTTGTGTAATTACACTTCTAGAGATACAATGACCTTCATACTAGAGTGGATTCAAACAATTAATCATCAATAGTGTCATAATAACCTAAATTTGGGAGATAGACACACCAGAGATCAATGAAAACTGATCCACTTTTGAATTACAGGCAAGAATATGCAAATTCAACTGCTTCTGGCCCAAACCAATGGAGCTCTTCCATTGGATTTTTACCAATAGGACCATGGATTGTGAAATCCACCTCTGTTCCAAGGGGTACTTCATAGTCAAGTTCCCTTCCTCATAAGCTAGAGACATCATACTCAGGGTGGGACTGTGGTTTTGGGGCTCCACCGGACTCTTCATCACACCATGGTTCCCTGAATTTGATGCAAATTCGATGGACATAACCAGAATGCCAATATGGGTCTGGTTGTATAATCTCCCGCTTCACTTTAAAGTGTTTTTTAGGGCATAGGGAACATCATCAGGAGATACATAAAAACATATACTCAATGTTTGGAGGAGATAATCTTCACTTTCGCAATAATCTGCGTAGAAGTGGATCTTAGTAAGGGGCTACCAAAAAGCATTCAAATGATTCATAACCAGCAAAAATGGACGTAACACCTTGATTATGAAAACACTACATTTAGATGCAAAATATCTAGGAAAATCGGTCACTTAGAAAACACATGTCCGGATGCAAAAAGAGAAAAAAGAAAAAAGAAAAAGACAGGGAAAGAAACCGAAGGATGGCAATTTCCCTCAAGTGGACGAGAGTAGGAGACAAAATAAGAAGCATATGTACCCATCCCAAATGAGAGCAAATAGACCGCAACCAATCCGGGGGTACAAGAACATGAAATGCAAGATCCAATTGAACATAACATGACTTTTCAATTGATTTACTCCAAAATGGATCTTACGCCTAACGAAGCTCGATCAGTAGTAAGATAAGGTACAAACATGTGTTTGAAATCTCAGATTCCAACAAATAAAATACTACAAGGAACAATGAGTTGGCTTTGGTTCCTTCTTCCCTAGATTCGAGGACTTGGCAGATAGTCCAAAAGAGAAAAGGCAAGCATGAAAAGCCCAACCCTGCTTGCAATTTGTAAATTTATTTTGAGTAGTTGTGCTACGATGTGTGCTTAAGCACACGGGCCCTCTGGGCATCTTGAATGCTTAATTTCATCTACAAAATGTAACTTTACTTAATTTATTAATAGAAAGCTGCGGATTTTTTCCTTGGAAAAAACCTAAATTTGGGAGATTTCTAATAAAAAATTCCCTTTTTGGGCCAAGAGGCCCTTTACAACCCCATATAGGGGGAGATGTGTAGGCATGAAAGTTTAACATTTAACATAACCAAACTTAATCTAATGTCGAACCTAATTAAAAAATTAAAAATTTAATAACTAATGTATTGTTGGCCTAACAAGATATAATTATTATGTATAAATAACATATAAAAACTATTCAACATTGGCTCTACGGAAAGCATCGAACAATGCAAAGTGAAATTCTATTTTTTCACATATTTAAAATGATTTTTGTTTCAGATACCAAATTTTGAAGAGACTCAAGATGCATTGTAAATTGTGCTTAAGAGTAGAAGTATCAATCCATCTAGATTTTCTACTTTCGAGGAACTGATTCCTAAGTTCAAATTTATTTATTTATTGGGTTTTCTTTTTCATTTAGGGTACAATTGAAGTATTTGTAAAGGTTAAATAAATGCCATTCTAAATCTTTATGCAGTGTCTAAAGGATCTTTCTCTCAATTTTACAACATTATTTTGTTAAAAAAAACAACACGAGAAATAAATTTTCATTATTCTGCATGATATATTGATTTATTATGTTGTAAATTAACCAAACTAAAATTATTTTGATGCAAATTAGCTTAATATCATTGTGCAATTATATAAATAAATTTTATTTATCTTTTGATTAAATATGGAATACGCTATTGAAATTATACATCCATGATTCATATATCACAAACCCTAGAATTGTCTAACAAGTTTTCTATAGCACATTTTAACATGTATGTATTCATTTTTTTTTTTAACAAGAACGGTTATGATTTTGTATTTGAACTTGGGCAAAGAGGCCTCCAAACAGGTTACAAACTGAAGCCCTGCTTCATTGTCTTTCTCAATTGCCACAGTATTTAGAAAATTACTGTGCCTATACCCTTGTTTCTTACAGATATTCCTTGCTGCGAGATCCACAATTTTCCCAGCTTTATGGATGCAGACAAATTGCTGTAATAAAATGCAGAAAAACATGGCTAAGCAAGCTAAAACAGGAAACTTTGACTAATAAGCTAAGGAATGGGAGCCCAATCCTCATGTCGATTTTTTAACAAAGAGCCAGTGGGGAGAAGGGCTGCTTTGTTAGCTTCAATATCAGCATCTTTGTTATTTTCTCAGAGGACATGAAAAAAAGTGACCTTTTGGAGAGTTTCGAAGATAGCAGTAATTCACTTTATCAATCTAGCAAAGTTGATATCCTTCGGCTAAACGCCATTCACCAAACATTTGATGATTGATTGAGAGTCACCAACCACAACAAGATCTTTGATGCCAATATTTTTAGCTTGCATGAGGCCCTGAAGGAGAGCAAGCGCCTCAGCTTGAATGTTAGTGGAGTGATCCAAATCCCAGGCGAATCTGTGAACAACAGCGCCTTCATTGTTCTTAATCACACTACCCACCCCAGCTTTCCTAGGGTTACCTTTAGCAACACCATCAAAAAACAAGAGGGGGGAGGAATGATTAAGAAGCCAAACAGAGAAGTCGTTCTCATTGAGTCTAATCTGCCAACTTTCTTTAATCTTATTTTGCCTTGGATTTGTCGAGATGGTGAAGCCCATTGAGCTACTCCAATCCTTGTCGCTCTGGCTGAGATTAGAGGCATCAAGGTAGCTATCCAAACTTTCTTTAAGCTGAGCCTTGATTTTAGCTATAACGGTTTTTGTTTTATGATCCTTATCCCTGAAATTTCTTCTGTTCCGTTCAAGCCAAATTTGCCAATAGGTAAATTTAGGGAGCAAAAGCCAAATGGCTTCAAATCTGTTGTTCTTAGGGGAACCTCTAGGATAATTAAAGGGCCAAGAGGCAAAGAGCTCAGGGATAAAGCTTGGAAAAAGGACGTTGTCACCCCAAGGGGGTATAAGCTCGTGCCAAACCTCGACAGCGAACTTGCAACTCAGCATAATATGATTGATACTTTCTTCATCCGCCCAACACATTCGGCACCTAGATGGGCCATGAAATCCTCTTTTTTTAAGCCTGTCATCAGTGAGATTTCTGTTATGGCACATGAGCCAATAGAAATGGTCGACTTTAGGGATTGTTTTTAATTTCCACAGGCCTTTCCAGACAGCAGAGTTCAGGGGGACGTGAGGTATTTTCAACAGCTTTACATAGCCCATAGCGACGAAGTAGGAGCCTGAAGGACCCCAACCTCACTTGTCAAATTGGTTGTAGCGAATCAGCGCTCGACCGTGAAGGAGAGACAGCAAAACTTCCCACTGATTTTTCAAATTTGTTGGCACTTGAATATCGATCCAACCAATCCATCTGTTCTCCGACCATCTCGAAAGGTCCCTGAGCGAATTTAAACCTGTGTTAGACATCCAGAAACGAAGGGGCTGTAGAGAGGTCACCTCAGCAAGCGGTTGATTCATCGTAATCCTGTCATGTCATAAGTCAATTGATTTGCCATTCCCGGGCACCCAGAACGCATGCATTTGGATGAGCAGAGCGGAGATAAAACAGAGCTTTGCGAGTTGTGTGCAGGGAACAGGTCGGGGATTGTCCAGGCAACGCTTTCTTGGGCCCGAGAATTATTTTCGCCACAAAGCCTTCTGCGCCCAACCCAGATTGGAGTCAACAATGCGCCAGGTGATTTTGGCACCCATAGCAGAGTTCTACGCACTGAGTGATTTCATATTTAAACCTCCTTCCAGCACAGGTTTGGAGATCTTCTCCCAGCTCACCAAGGGAATGTGTTTTTCGTTATTTTTTCCCCCTTTCCATAAGAAGCGCCGGATGAGATCATCTAATTTCTTGAGAACACCGGAGGGCGCTAACAGAACTGAGAATTTGAAAATGGGTAAACTACTGAGCACTAATTTTACCAAAGCAGTTTTGCCTGCCAAGTTAAGCCAAGAAAGACCCCAAGCCTGAATTCGAGATTTGAACTTATCAATGAGAGGAGCCCAGTCTCTGTAAAAGGCAGATTTGAAAAAGACAAGAAGGCCCAAGTATTTAAAAGATGACCAGGAAGTCAAGCCTGCAAAGCCAAGGCACCTGGAGATGGCTGTGAGCAGAGTGGAGGATATATTCCAGCTGTAAACATGGCACTTTCCTTTGTTGAGCATGCTGCCAGAAGCATCACAGAACTTGTTGAGGACATCTTTGAATTTAGAGGCAGAGTGCAGCGAAGTTGCGCCCAACAATAAGGTGTCATCAGCAAACAAAGCGTGATTAATGTTTCTTACACCTCTAGCAATGTTAAGACCCAGGATTTCCTGCTCTATCATTTCCTTATTCAAATAGAAACTTAGTACAGTAGCTTGAAGGACAAAAAGAAGAGGGGAAAGGGGACATCCCTGGCGAAGCCCACGCGAGGCTTTGAAGAAACCAGCAACTCTCCCGTTCACTAAAGGAGCGATCCAAGGCTCAGAGATGCATGCACTGATCCAGTTAATGAAATTATGCTCGAAGCCAAACTTTCGTAAGACTCTAACGAGGAAACTGTGTTTTACTCGATCAAATGCATTTGCAAGATCTAACTTTATTACCATTCCTTTCTGTTTGCGCTGGATGCTAGAGTGGATCGCCTTCTGCACAAGAATGAAGTTGTCTACTATCTATCTTCCCTGCACAAATCCTCCTTGATTTTCCGGAATAATTTTGGGAAGAATGTCTTTCAACCTGTTTGCAATAACCTTGGTTATGATTTTGTATCCAATATTGCATAACGAAATAGGTCTAAATCTGTTAAAGACATTAGCTCCCTTTTCCTTTGGAATGAGGGCAAGAAAAGCTGAGTTGGTACTACCCCCGATTTTTTGGCA
Source organism: Pinus albicaulis (assembly GCA_034641835.2). Classification (NCBI taxonomy): domain Eukaryota; kingdom Viridiplantae; phylum Streptophyta; class Pinopsida; order Pinales; family Pinaceae; genus Pinus; species Pinus albicaulis. The sequence continues at coordinate 744,068,213 of CM076578.1, read as the reverse complement.
GGATTGAGATTTCGTAACCATTTTACATAAATCTTTTTCAACTATTTTCCAGCAGACTTGAAGAAATCTGGCAGTAAATCCATCAGGTCCAGCGGATTTGTCTGGATTCATCTCAAAAAGAGCAGTCTTAATTTCTTCCTTGGAAACTTTCGCTTCCAAAGTTTTGTTCATGCTAGAAGTTATCTCATTGGGAATCCCTTCTAATAAGATGTCAGAGTGTATCCCAGCTTCTTCCTCGGCATACAGAATCTTAAAGTGGTTGTAGGCAGCCTTTTTGATGCTCCCGAAATCCTTGTGAACAACATTCCCATCTTTGATTTCAGAGATTGTGTTGAAGTTTTTTCTTGCATTAGCTTGCTTATGAAAAAAAGAGGTGTTTCTATCCCCAGCCTTGAGCCAAAGGCTATGATATTTTTGCCTCCAAAGTTCTTCTTCCACCATGCAGGCCCTATGAAACTTTTGTTGAAGGTCCGCTTCCAGATTAATAACTTTAGGAGTAATGACTGCGTCCTCCATATGAATATGATGAGCCTCTAATGAAATTTGTGCAGATTTCCGCTCTGAGGCCGGATTTGGGATAGATTTGGCCCAACATTTTAGCTCATTTTTTAGCCTTCTGAGCTTTTCTTCCCACACAAAGAAAGGCGAGCCATTTACCGAATGATCCCAGACTTCCTTGACTCTTTCCTTAAAGCCTGGAAGCTGGATCCAAAGAGGGCTAAATCTAAACGGGATAGGCCCCAGATCCTTATGCGACAAAAGATCAAGCATAATAGGCCTATGATCTGAGGCACTGCAAGAGAGAATGCGCGATATAGATTCTAGCCCACGAAGCAGAAAGGAGCTTTGGACCAAAAATCTGTCTAATCTAGCAGTTATGTGGCCAGGGCCAATTCTTTTATTGGACCAAGTAAACTTACCATTTAAGGGCTTGATGTCAATAAGATCCCACTCTTGCATGAGATCCTCCACCCATTCCCTAGCTGGATCTCTCACGATGCTACCACCACGCTTTCCAAACAGAGCCAGGGTGATATTAAGGTCTCCATCTATAATGATGTTTTCAAGGTTCTCAGTCTCAACAAGATTTCTGATGGAGTCCCAACAGGACTTCTTCTCTCCTGCGTTAGCTGAAACATAGACATTGAGAAGGTTGATTTTGTCCTTAGACTCATTGAGCTGAATATTTAGGAACAGCCAATGAGTGTTTGGGATTGCTTTGAGCAGCGAGCATTTGTTTGCATTCCATAACGTACCCAGGCCGCCAGAAGCTCCTCTAGAAGAGACAACCTGCCCACCACCTTTATTCCAAAAACTTTGACTTATTTGGAGGAAAGCAGCTTCCTCCATCTTGGTCTCTTGGATTAAAAGAAAGTCTGGGGATTCTATTCGGATTGTGCTCCTTATAGCTTCTTATAAGGATTCTATTCGGATTCTATTCGGATTTTCATTACTTACTTTTTTGGGAGTGTTGGGCTGTCTTGGAGCCACTTTGGTTTCTTGTTTTCTTGGCCGATTTTTCCAACAGTTTCTCAAGAGTTGGCTGGATGCCTTGGAGTTTTTCTTTGTATGTTTCCTGCTCAGGCATTCATCCTCTTATTGATCTCTTGGACGAGACTTGTGATTCCCCTATTTCTCCTTCCTCCTCAGATTCCTCTGAGGTATGTACCATGTCCTTCGTCTCTGCATTTTTCCCCTTGGATCTGCTTGGTGTATTAACACCTTGCTTTGGTTCTGGAGTAGCGTATTTTCCCAAGGATTCATTATGAGTTTCAACCTCATGTAACTCTATTGAATTTAGACTGAGAGGTTCGAATTTATTACCTTGCCCTTTAGAAGTCTGGGTATGCTGACCAGCGGAGTGTTGAGGTCCTTCGCTTGCCGGGGCTCCAACATTTTTTGTTGTTGGTCTTTGGCCTTTTGACTTGATTCCAACCCTCATCTTTTCCTTTGTTTGCTTCAGCATTGCTCGGGCACCCTCTAGCGAAGTGTCCATAGACGTGACATTTGCGACACTTGAATGGAAGCTGCTCATAGTTGAGCTTTTGAATATGAGACTAGCTCCCAACCTTGATTTTGATGGCCTCCGGGAGACCCACTTCCAGGTCGAATTCGACACAGATACGAGCACAATCATACTGATCTTTATTATTTGCGCGATCTATGAATTTTCCCAGGGTGTTTCCGATATGCTTTAGCGATTCCCAGTTCCAGCAATGCATGGGCAGATTTGGGAGTCTAACCCAGACTGGGGCGGTCGGAACATCTACCGCTGGATCAAAATCAGGGATCCATTTATTGAGATAGAGCCCTTGAGGACCCATGAAATAAGGGCCATTCCTGAAGATGAGCTCTTTATCCTCCTTATCGACGAATTCGAACAGGAAATGCCCTCGACCTAGGAAGTAGGAGGACACGCTGTTCATAATGAAGGGAGCCCAGTTCTTGGCAACCCAGATCTCAGTGGATTTGGGCGAGGGCCAGAGGCCAGTGAACTGGCCAACGAGAGCACGATCGGCCAGAGAGAGGGGCACCTGAATAGGACCCTCACCAGGCAGCGAGATCTCAGGAATGTCATCCAAATTTTTGAAAAACTTCGCAGCTTCAGAAGTCCTCTTCTTTGGAAGCGAGGCCAGAAGATTGCCGAAGGCTTCGGAGGCAGAGACCGGAGGAGGAGGCGACAGAGGATGGTGGGAGTCCAGGTCCTCCATGCTGAAAGGCCCTTGAACAACCTCAAATTCAAGCCAAAAGAAGCTCGAAAGCAGAAATAGAGAAGAAAGCAAAAGAGACCGAGTCCAACAGAGAGGCACGGAACAATCAGAGGCACAGAAAGAACGACCAGCCCGAGGCAGGAGCAGACGCCAGAGGAAGGAATCACCAAGCGAGAAGCGTCAAGGAACAGAGGGCCCTGCAAGAGCAGGGGCAGCAGCGCAAGGTCTGGAGCAGCTCTAGGTTTCGCGCGAGATGTATTCATTTAAACATTATCAATTTAAACTTTTTATATATTATCTATTTATATTTAATTATTTATATATTATCATTTTATCTTTCTTGGATCCTTAGTAGCACGTATTGAATCAAATCTAGTGTATGCTTCACACATATGTTCTTTACACACTCCGTGAGTCACATTGTGACAAATATTGTCAATATGAAAAATCAACGATGGTTCAACGTCACATTGTGACAAAGATTACATCACTATGAAAATCAACCATGCTTAACCATGGTAAATCATGGTCGCATTTTGACGAAGATTGTCTCTTGGTCCAATGTGTTGAGGTCCAACAAGAAATTGCAGCACCTACACTACTGTGGGACCAGGAGGTCCAAGCAACACCTACACTAGTGTGGGACCACAGGTCTTAGCAGCACCTACACTAGTGTGGGCTAAATTTGGTGCATGTCTATTTTATTTTTCCCTTAATTAAAATGAACAATAAAATGTAATATTATCTCATAATCACTTGTAATAGTTAATTGAGTGTGGTAAACTCAATTATCTCATGAATTTCAAGTTGAGGGTAGTAGGTGAGGCATGCAGAGTAATTCTAGTTGTGATAGAGTTCGAAGTGCAGTTGGTGCATTAGTTAATGCATGTGTAATTAGTTTAACTCAGTTAAGTGAGTTAAAGTCAGTTGTGTTAGTTGTAACTGTTTGTTGCACTAGTGAGAGATCAAGTGAATTAAATATTATTTAATTCACAATCAGTGATCTAACATGCAACTAATGAGTTACTATTATTAGCTGCATGCATGTCAGTTCTAGTGGAGACCCAGTTGAGTTCTAGGTGAAAGGGATGTTAACTATCGGTTGTAGGATTATTGGGTTGCACCCATGCAACCAAACACTCATTGGATTGCCCATGATCCTTGCACAGTTTAGGAAGGCCAAAATTCCTAAAGAATAGGGATTGCATTCATCAGGAATTGCGCAAGCAAGTTAGGTTGTTTAGAGGCTGAGAATTGGCTTAGATTTGGTCAGTTTTGTCCGGGACAGTGTGAGACAATTAGCTGAGTATAGGAGGCTCTTGTGAGAAGATTTGTATTGTAATTGTTTCAAGTATCCATGTTGAATATACAATAGAAGATAGTGGGGTTTTGAGCAGCAAGATTTCCCTGGGAAACTATCTATGTTGTCGTTTGATTGATTCTTTCTTTGCTTCATGTGATTGGCAATTGTGTTTAATTTCCGGAATTTATTTGTAGAAGTGATTCAGTATCTAGCTTTGGTACATTGTTAGATCGGATTGAATCCAAGATATAAATTTTTTGTATAATTTCTACATGGTATCAGAGCACAGGAAATTACTACAGTAAAGAAGAAGTTCAGTTTGTGACTAAATAGAATTCAAATTTGCAGAAGATATTCTTGGTGCGACATGCGATTCAGGATCGAAATGGCTTTCAATGGCTTAATATTGGAGTATGAAGGATGGAGGCAGCTCTAACTATATTGTGTGAAAATACAGGATGGAGGTAGTACTGGAAGACAATGGCTTGAAGGAATTCGTTGATAATGACATTCCAAAACTCGTTGTAGCAGATGCTACAAATCTTGATGCCTGGAAAAAGAAGGTTGCAAAGGCGAGGAGGATCCTACTTGAGGGAGTATGAGAACACATTGTCTCAAGTATCCATCGCAAAGTGACACCATATGTGATGTGGAAAGCTTTGACGGATCTATTTCAGAGTAGCAGCGACCATAGGAAATTGGCGCTGAAAGATAAACTCAGGAAGATCAAAATGGAGAAAGGCGACTCCATGCCAAAATATTTAAAAAAGTTTGTACAATGTCGGGATGAGATTGGGAGCGTTGGCATTACTATCATTGATGATTATTTGGTAAGCCTAGCTCTTCTACGACTTCCCAAGTGTTGGCATAGTTATCAGGACTCTGTCAATGGAAGGGAAAAGCTGCCAGATTGGGAACGACTTTGGTCGGATTTGGTGCAATAAGAGTTCAGACAGAATACCAGAGATGGATCTTCATCTAAGAATGAAGATGAAGAAGATTGTGCTTTGGCTGCTAAGGTGAAGAAGTGGAAGGAAATAAATTCCATTCCAAATCTGAGTCCTGTAAATATGGCAAGAAGCGGGAAATTTTTAGATTGAAGTGTTTTCACTGTCATGAGCATGGGAATTATGCCACTAGCTGTCCAAAAAAGAAGAAGAAAAAGAAGGCTTCAAGATCTATAGTTGGTGAGCCTTTGGCCTCGCAATTTGAGCTTGATTTCTCATTGATTTCATGCATGGTTTCAAGTGCATTGGGATCGGTGTGGTATTTGGATAGTGGTGCTTCCTTTCACATGACAGGAGATAAAGAAATTTTCAGTAGCTTGGAGGAGAAGGACCTCCAGGTGCATATTGAAATGGGTGATGATGGGCGGTACAATGCTACCAGGATTGGTACTATTATCTTCCAGAGATATTCAGGTAAACCCTTTCAATTAAAATATGTAATGCATGTACCAGGCTTGAAGAAAAATTTGGTCTCAGTCACAATGTTGGAGGATAGAGGTTTTCAGTGAGGGAAAATCTTTCCTGCGACAAAACACAACAGGACAAGCCAAAAATATTGGGATTTGAGCTAAGAATCTCTATAAAATTGATGTAGATGGTTGCGCGACATTGATGGGTAAGGCGGACAAAGTGGTGAGTCAGGATTAGGGCAAGTTATGGCACAAAAGATTGGGCCATCTTCACCACAGAGCCTTAAAATTCATGCAACATATTTCTACGGGTCTTCCCAAGGGTACACTTGCGCAGTCAGACACATGCAAGGGATGTACTATGGGGAAGTATGTAAAGGCCACCTTTCATGAGAAGGAGAACCGAGCTTCGGAAATCCTTGAGAGAGTTCACTCAGACGTGTGTGGACCATTATTTGTTGCTTCGACAACAAAGCATAAGTACTATGTGATATTTGTTGATGAATTTTCTTGAAAGTGTTGGATCTACTTCATGCAGAAGAAAGATCAGACGTTCTCAAATTTTATTGAGTTCAAAGCACTGGTGGAGAAAGACATGGGGAAGCATGTGAAGGCTCTTAGGAGCGAAAATGGTGTTGAGTACATCTCCAATGAATTCAAGAACTTCTGCAGCAAAGAAGGAATTCAAAGAGAACTGATTGCGCCTCACAACCCACAACAAAATGGGGTCGCAGAAAGAAAGAACAGAACAATTGTGGGTGTAGCAAGAGCGATGTTGCATGATCAGGGCCTATCGATACATCTCTAGGCAGAGGCATGCAACACGATGGTAACTATGCAGAACCGTTGTCCTCATAGGATACTTGGCATGAGTACACCGAAATAGGCTTTTATAAGTAAGAAACCTAATGTTTCACATTTTAATATTTTTGGCTCATATGTTTATATGCATGTGACCAAAGACGCCAGGAAGAAGCTGGAACCAACAACTGAGATTGGGATTTTTGTGGGGTACATTGATACTCCCCACAACTATCAGGTGTATTTTCCAAACAACAGAATGATTGGTGTGCGACGAGATATAAAATTTGATAAGGAGAAAGCAATGCGATTGTCCCTTGAGAGGGAGCTAGATTTGCATGCAAAGGAGGAAATCTTGGTTCCAAAGGACGAGCCTCAAGATTTGGAGAAACCACATGTGGAGTATCATGGAGTGGTAGAAAACACTCATGCAGAGCCATCCACTAGAAATGGTAGAAGGTGCACCACGGAAGCTGATAGATTGAGACTTGATATAGTAGAGAATGTAGGAACCCCTACTTCATTGCACAGACAGAGACAGTCTCCAGTCAGGTTTACTGGATACATGGCTCTTATGAGCAAGTGTATTGTGACATAACCATATTCCTTTCACGAGGCAGTGCAACAACCAAATTGCGCTGATGCTATGGTAGAGGAGTATGACTCCATTGTCAAGAACAGTGCATGGGAGATTGTCCCAAGACCGGTCGGTAAATCAGTGTTTGGATCTAGATGGATCTACAAGGTAAAGCAAGCTACAGATGGGAGTGTGGATAAGTACAAGGCCAGATTTTTGGCTCGGGGATTCTCACAAATTGAGGGGATCGACTATGATGATACTTTCGCACCAGTCGCGAGGTACTCTTCCATTAGATATATCCTTGCTCTCTCAACACAGATGGGGTGGCACATTCATCAAATGGATGTGAAAACTATGTTTATCAATGGATTTATTGAGGAAGAAGTGTAAATAGAGCAGCCAGAAGGTTTCAAGAACTTTGACAATGAGTCGCATGTGTGTCGACTTAAGAGAGCACTGTATGGGCTGAAGCAAGCACCTCATGCTTGGTACACTCAGATTGACAACTATTTCACTGGGTTGGGCTTCACCAAAAGTGAAGTTGATGCAAACTTGTACCAGATTGTCGTTGAGGGTAAGCTCTTAATTATTGTACTTTATGTTGATGATATAATTTTGACTGGTGATGAGCAGTTGATAAACTCATACAAGGAGGATCTTGCAAGGGAGTTAGAAATGAAGGACATGGGACTCATTCATTATTTCCTTGGCTTGGAAATATGGCAGCGGGATGGTGAAATTTTTGTTTCTCAAGGCAAGTATGCCAAAGAGATACTGGGTAAGTTTCACATGGAGAGTTGTAAACCCATGGACACTCCTCTTCCAGGAAATTGGAGGAAAGAGGATGCTACTTCTAGAGAAGTAGTGTATGCTACTGTCTACAGGCAGTTAGTAGGTTCACTGATGCACTTGGTGAACACCACACCAGACATTTGCTACGTAGTTAACCAGTTGAGTCAAGCTATGGTTAAGCCTACCAAGCTCCTTTGGAAGGTGAGGAAGCATGTATTGAGATACCTAAGGGGCACTGCAGAGTATGGATTATGGTACAAACGAACAGAGGGAGTGAAGCTTCAAGGCTCCTTGGATACAGATTGGGCAGGCAGTCCATCAGACAGAAAGAGCACATCAGGAGGGATCTTCAGCATAGGATCCACAAAAGTTTCTTGGTACAGCAGGAAGCATCAATCTGTGGCACTCAGTTCAGCGGAGGCAAAGTACATGGAAGCAAGTCAAGCTGCATGTGAGGCCATTTGGATGAGAAAGATCCTGGTTGGTTTGTTTGGTTCTCATATGGATCCGACAATGATACATTGTGATAACCAGAGTTGCATTAAACTCTCAGTTAATCTTATGTTTCATGATAGGTCCAAAAACATAGAAATATGGTACCACCATCTCAGAGATTGTGTGCAAAGGCGCATAATGTTACTTCAGTACATTCTCATGATAGATGAGGATGCAGATATCTTGATGAAGGCGCTCACCAGGAGCAAACTCGAATACCATAGAGGCAGGATCGAGGTGAAAGAGAATCCATTTCTTGTTGAGAGGGAGTGTTGAAGTCCAACAAGAAATTGCATCACCTACACTAGTGTGGGACCAAGAGGTCCAAGCAGCACCTACACTAGTGTGGGACCACACGTCTTAGCAACACCTACACTGGTGTGAGCTAAATTTGGTGCATGTCTATTTTAATTTTCCCTTAATTAAAATGGATAATAAAATGTAATCTTATCTAAAAATCACTTGTAATAGTTAACTAAGTGTGATAAACTCGGTTAGCTCATAAATTTCGTGTTGAGGGTAGTTGGTGAGGCATGCAGAGTAATTATAGTTGTAATAGAGTTCGAAGTGCAATTGGCGCATTAGTTAGTGCGTGTGTAATAAGTTTAACTCAGTTAAGTGAGTTAAAGTCAGTTGTGCTAATTATAACTATTTGTTGCACTAGTGAGAGATCAAGTGAATTAAATATTATTTAATCCACAATCAGTAATCTAAAATGCAACTGATGATTTACTATTATTAGCTGCATGCATGTCAGTTCCAGTGGAGACCCAGTTGAGATCTAAGTGAAAGGGATGTTAACTATCAGTTGTAGGATTATTGGGTTGCACCCATGCAACCAAACACTCATTGGATTTCCCATGATCCTTGCGCAGTTTAGGAAGGCCAAAATTCCTAAAGAATAGGGATTGCATTCATCAGGAATTGCACAAGCAAGGCTGGCTGTTTAGAGGTTGAGAATTGGTTAAGTGTTGGTCAGTTTTGTCTGGGACAGTGTGAGACAATTAGCTGAGTACAAGGGGCTCTTGTGAGAAGAGTTGTATTGTAATTTTTTCATGTATCCATGTTGAATATATAATAGAAGATAATGGGCTTTTAAGCAGCAAGCTTTCCCCAGGAAATTATCTGTGTTGTGGTTTGATTGATTCTTTCTTTGCTTCATGTGATTGGCGAATGTGTTTAATTGTCATAATTGATTTATAGAAGAAATTTAGTATCTAGCTTTAGTACATTGTTAGATTGGATTGAATGCAAAATATACAATGTTTGTATAATTTCTTCACAATGTCACATTATGACAATCATGGTCATCCATGGTCAACAATGGAGCAACATTGCATTATGAAAAATATTTTTTCAAGTTGAAAATCAACCATGGTGGTGAGCCCTGGTATTGCACCAAGAGTGCTGCAACTCCCAGGGGCTGCCCTACTTTACTTTATCAACCCGAGGTTCATACAAACTTGGAGGTGACAGTGCTATATACACAACAGATGAATTCTACTCATGTCATCCTCTTCCGCTCCACGAAAGGGTGCTAATTCTGTGGTTTCTTGGTGAAGTATGTCACCCTTCAATGAAACTAAACTAAATTGCAAAAAGGAAATGACAGAAGAAAACTAAATTAAATTGCTGAAAAGAAATGACAAAAATGAAACTAATTTAATTTGTAGAAAGGAAATGGCAGAAATGAAACTAATTTAAATTGCAGAAAGGAAATGACGGAAATGAAACTAGTTTAATTGCAGAAAGGAAATGACAGAAAGGAAACTAATTTAATCTACAAAAAGGAAATGACTGAAAAGAAACTAAAGTAAGTTGCACCTAGCTAGGCCAATCAGCTAAACACACCCTACTTATCCTCTGATCTATTTACCATGCTATCATGCTTCTAACCATGCAACTATTCATGATAAACTAAACTTGACATAGTGTGGCTTGCAGTTTGGAGGAAAACGAGCTAAAGGTACTAATGGAGTGCTCACCACATGAAACAAGACTTGGAAGTGGAAATAGGGGTTTTAAACCTTATTAAAACTTTATTATAGTGCAAAAATGCTTTGGAGCGGAATGATTTGAAAAGTGCAATGGCCGAGTTGTGATGGAGGGTTGATAGTGCGATAGGTGATATGCGATATCGCAATATCGCAGGTTGGCGGAGAAGTGGGAGTACAATTTGGGAGGGGGAGCGAAATGAGATTGCGATTAGGCCAAAGGTTGCGGTCTGCAATATTGCAATATCACAATATCGCGTAGTTGGAGGATTGGTGGAGTGTTGTTTGGGAACGAGAGGGAAATGCGAAATGCGACGGGATAAAGATTGTGAAATGGGAAATGCGACGGGATGACGTGCCGGTAGGGCCGGTGGCAGAGTATGACAGTGATATCGTAATCGGCGTTGGGAGTGAAACGTGTTAACGGAAAGAGAAAAAAAAAGGTACGGATAATTATCACAGTTGGCGTTTGGAGCATTAAGTGTTAACGGGAACAAAATAAGAAAGGCGATTTGTGATTTGTGATGTGGAGGAATATGAAGAATTATCGCAATCGGCATTTGGAGCGGTAAGTGTTAACGGGAACAAAATAAGAAATGTGATTTGTGATGTGGCGGAGTACGGATAATTATTGCAATTGGTGTTTGGAGCGGTAAGTGTTAACGGGAACACAATAAGAAATGTGATTTGTGATTTGCGATTTGCGATGTGGCTGAGTACGAAGAATTATCGCAATCGGTGTTTGGAGCGGTAAGTGTTAACGGGAACAAAATAAGAAATGTGATTTGCGATGTGGCGGAGTACGGAGAATTATCGCAACCGGCATTTGTAGCGGTGAGTGTTAACGAGAACAAAATAAGAAATGCGATTTGTGATTTGTGATGGAGCGAAGTACAGTAGCGGGAAGTTCTAGGAGCAAGGGAGGAGTTCGAATTCCAATGGTTTTCAAGCATTTTGCGTTAAAAATGGTAAGGAAACCATGACTAATAAAAACAAAGGATTAAGGCGGGTTGAATGGGTTAAGTGTTTTTGTGAATAAAAGGTGGGTGCGACAGTGAGAATAAGCGGGGAAAAGTGGAAACAGAGGGTGTAACAGCAGTGCACAGATTGTGAAGACAGAGATGGAAAATGAAGTGGGACGGTTTGATGAACTTTTCTGGGACTATTGATACTCATTCTTGCCATCAAACTTGTTGATTCATGCACAAAACCTAACAAAATGCATGATAAAAACAATCAACAGAAAGCAGTTTTTTTAGCCTGTGGGGAGGTCAACCCTGCTCGAACTAAACTCTATTGACAAAGATGAAAAGGGAATGCTTGACCACAACTTTTGTATTTTTCCTCTACTATGTTACTCTCATAAGCAAATGAAGAACTACAACAAAAAATTGAAATAAAAAACTAAACAACATTGAAACTATCAAAAGCATAACTAACTAAATAATAGAAACAAAACTAGCTAAATGATAGAAAGGAAAGAATGAGACATCAAAGAAGCTGAGGCACATGGATTGGGCCCTAACCCACAAGCCTCGCTCCCTGAAATTAGATCAGTAAAACAAAATTTTCCTACTCATTTCATTACAAAAAATACAATTTTATTACATCATGAAGGTCTTAAATAGAAAAAGCCTAATAGAATGGAAAAGAATGGCATGGGATGGAATGGAATGCAAATGGAATCGACTAGCATCGAATGGATCGGAAAATGGACCAAAATCGACCCCAATTAGCTCTTGATCAGCTTTATTTATACTCAAGGGTAGCTATGAACAACTCCATAGAAAATAGTGATTGAGTCCACTTTGACTCCAAGTAAACCATAGATTGAGTGCACATCGTCTTCAGTTTGCTTGGTTGCCTTTGATAGTTAAGGAGGGTGGAAAACCCCCTTGAATCTCTCCAATATTTCTCAATAATTTCTTGATATTGTGCTCATTTATTCTTCAATCTTGATCTTCCAGTGGCAGGGAGCAAGTCCCTAAATTATCTCCTTCTCCAAATCTACATAATCTGCCAAATATTCTCACAATATTCTACAAAAATAACCAATATTAGGCACAAATATGCAATTACCTTTAAACCTTCCTAAGAAAATATTAAAGCATAAGAAAACATTGTTGAGTGTATAAGGAGAGATTTAATATATTTTTATGTGCATAAGGAAGGTTAGATGGGCCTTATTTTATGTCTAATTTAGAGACCCATCATCACCCCCCTACTGAAACTGTTGCTCATCCTCTGAGCAACTTATCCATCCTCCTTGCCTTCTAGTTCTTCCTGCACACTAGCTTATTTTGTTTTCTATTTATTGGCCCATGCCCTACTCCTCATGCTATTCTTCTTGCATTTCTTCTTGTGGGTGTTACATGGAGGTCCTCATATGGCTTGAGAAAATTTGTATTTTGCATGCCAAGAGGTGGTGGGTCCACCTTTTTTTTTTTTTTTTTTTAATTGCATGCAGAATAAACTCATAGTTCTTTTTCTGTGAATTGAGTTTGCCCTTGGTTACCCCTTTGGCACTCCTTGTCTTCCATTACATGAACTACTTACTACCCACTTTCTCAAGTCCTTTTTACTTTTGTCTTGTTCCTCTTCTTGGTCGAAAAAGTGAGGCTAGTTGCTAAATAAGGTCGAGGTTTCCCGACTACTAATTTTGGCTGTAAAAAAACTTTCCTTCTCACACTTTTTAATGTTTTCTTAAGCTAAAATAGATTCGAATAAAGGTTTAGATAATTGCATACCTGCGCCTTACCATTGATTTGTTTATGTAGGTGACATTGAAGTTGTTGATATGGATGTTGAAGCTGTCTTCGATGGTTCTGAAGTTGCTCTGAAGCTGCATGTGATAATCTGCTTGAGGTCCTTTTGGAGATTCTGAGCACAGGAGGAGGAAGTCCAAGTTTGACTACCTTTAAGAAGGGTGTTGGCTAAATTTTATTTTTGTGCCAACTTGTTGTTTTTTTGCTTGCAAAGATTGGAGAGAACTCACATTCATTAGAGAGACATACATGGATAAATGCAGTTTTTTTTTTTTTTTAAGGACTACTAGCTGCCTCAATGAGGTTTTCCACTAGTAGGTCTGCCTAAGCGCCTCAAAGGAGGTTTTCACCTAGGATATTTTTTTTTCTTATTTTTTTTTCAACCCAATGACCGCCTCATGGAGGTTTTCAATCAGTGGGCCAATCTCAAACACCTCAATAGAGGTTTTCACCTGAGATCTTATTCTTCTTCCCTTTTTTTCTTTTTCACTTTCCTACTCTACTTGAAAAAACAAAACCTTTTTCAAATATAGGAATACTTCCAATGGAGCCATGTACACATCAAGATGATAGATAAAATCAGGTGCACACTTAGAACACATGCTTTGTCATGTACCTGAATATAAGAGATGAATTGCTTTGACTGGGATTGTATCAAGTACTGTTGGAGAAGAGTGCGTTGTTGCAACTTAATGACTGTTTGGAACCATATGTCAATATAGTTGTGATGCCCCTGGTCCATTTGCTGAGTTGGATCACCTTGTATGTCCTCTTCTATTATGACATTCAAATCTTCCTCTTTTTGCTAATTTTTCTCTTGAACACATGGAGGAAATGCTAGTAAACATGAGGAAACTTTCTCAACATCTGATTCTGACGTCGACTCTTCATCAAGTGCAGCCCTTGACCTTTCGATCTCCTCATTTAGATCTTCTTCTTCTTGATGTTGTCCTTCAATGACATTAAGAAAATCTCTTCTTTGCAATACCTTTCTGGAACTAAGATGAATACCATGTAGATCAAGAGGAGATGTTTGGAAGTGTTGTACCTCAGCATTGTAAGTGAGTTGAGATACTTCATTGTATGGGTTTGAAAATGGTGGTATAGGTAGTTGAGTGGGGGTGGATATATGAGATGGATATGGTTGAGGTTGTGGTTGTGGTGGAGGTGGATGGTAGGGATAGGATGGAGTTGGGTATGGAGGATATTGAGGGAAATATTGAGGATATTGTGGATTTTACCAATAAGGTCCTTGCCAACCATGTTGCCACAATTGGTTTTGGGGTTGAGATGGCTGAGGCTTCCAAGGAGGGAGTGTGTACTAATTAGTTTGAGATGGACGTGAATAAGCTTGAAATTCTGAAGTGGGCCCTTGCATCATATCAAGTTGACTAGGCTGCCAGGGTATCCTTGGAGCTACATACCATAGCTTCTTTGGTGATTGCCTTGCTCATTGTCTTCCTGGTAAACTTCTTTAAACTTGGGGAATGATGGACAACATTTAGTAGCATATGATTCTGCATGGATAACAAAAATATCAACATCTTCTTTTTTCTCATTTTGCATTCTTAACATTTCTACTTGTTCACTTAGATTTCTAAGAATTTTCTTCTTAAAATTGTCAAGAAAATTTCCAAGTTCATCTTGCCTTACCAATGTTGAGGCATATTTACTTATTCTTTCCCTTCCTCTTGATATGCGCTTTCATGTTTCACAGATTTCTTCAAATGAAAATTGGTACACATCTCCTCCACTAATGAGATTAAGGAGATCAATCCACTCATCCCTAATTGTTCTAAGTAAGAGGGTTTTTAGTGTATCAAATCCTAAATGATGCAATTTTTCCCTCTTGACATTAAACAATAACATATCTATGAGATCCTTAAGGCTCTCATCCTCTTTTTGATTCATTCTAAAAATTTCTTCTTTAAGATCATGGTTTTTATATTTTCCTAAGAATATCTTTTGCATATCATTCTATTATCTTATTGAATTAGTACCTAGACTCATGAACCATTTAAGATATTTATCCTTCAATGTTGCAAGAAACAATCTCAATTTTTGAGTGTGTGATAAGTAGCCATAAGATCTACAAAGTATCTCAAATTCAAAGAGAAATGTTTCTGCATCCTCTATCCTCATACCATGGAAGTTGGGAAGGAAAGATGGAGGGATGTTCTTCATATGTACACTAAAGTCCATATCTTAAATGGGAAACCCAATAAGATCTTCTTCATTATCATCATATCCATCCATCTCTTCTACATTCAAAAGTGTATGGTGATGTGGTTCTTACTGCACCACGTGGTCAAGTGGGGGGGTTGGTATTGGAGAAGTATTTTTAAAAAAATTATGAATATCCCTACTCCTATGAGGAATGAAAATCAGATTTTTTTGTATATTTCAATATTTCAGAAACAACATGAAAAAGGAAAGTAGAAAAGAATGCTAAAACGGAATCAAAGCATCTACTAGACACCTCCCTGGCCACGACGCCAAAAAGTGGTGAGCCCTGGTATTGCACCAAGAGTGTTGCAACTCCCAGGGGTTGGCCTACTTTACTTTATCAACCCGGGGTTCGTACAAACTTGGAGGTGACAATTCTATATACACAGCAGATGCATTCTACTCATGTCATCCTCTTCTGCTCTACGAAAGGGTGCTACTTCTACGGTTTCTTGGTGAAGTTTGTCACACTTCAATGAAACTAAACTAAATTGCAGAAAGGAAATGACAGAAGGAAACTAAATTAAATTGATAAAAAGAAATAACAGGAATGAAACTAATTTAATTTGCAGAAAGGAAATGGCAGAAATAAAACTAATTTAAATTGTAGAAAGGAAATGACGGAAATGAAACTAATTTAATTTGTAGAAAGGAAATGACAGAAAGGAAACTAATTTAATCTGCAAAAAGGAAACGACAGAAAAGAAACTAAACTAAGTTGCACCTAGCTAGGCCAGTCGACTAAGCACACCCTACTTATCCTCTGATCTATTTACTATGCTATCATGCTTCTAACCATGCAAATATTCATGATAAACTAAACTTGACACGATGTGGCTTGCAGTTTGGAGGAAAACGGGCTAAAGGTGCTAATGGAGGGCTCACCACATGAAACAAGACTTAGAGGTGGAAAGAGGGGGTTTTAAGCCTTATTAAAACTTTATTATAGCGCAAAAATGCTTTGGAGCGGAATTATTTGAAAAGTGTGATGGCGGAGTTGCAATGGAGGGATGGTAGTGCGATATGCGATATTGCAATATCGCAGGCTAGCGGAGAAGCAAGAGTATAGTTCAGGAGCGGGAGCGAAATGCGATTGCGATCAGGCCAAAGGTTGCGATCTGCGATATGCGATGTCGCAATATTGCACGGTTGGAGGAGTGGCAAAAGTGTTGTTCAGGAATGGGAGTGAAATGTGAAATGCGATGGGATAAAAATTGTGAAATGCGACAGGATAAAAACTACAAAATGGGAAATGCAACGGGATGACGAAGTGGTAGGTCCGGTGGCAGAGTACGATAGCAATATCGCAATTGGAATTGGGAGTAGAACGTGTTAATGGGAACAAGATAAAAAATGTGATTTGTGATTTGCGATGTGGCAGAGTACGGAGAATTATCGCAGTCAGCGTTTGGAGCGGTAAGTGTTAACGAGAAAAAAAAAAGAAATGCGATTTGCGATTTGGGATGTGGCAGAGTATAAAGAATTATCACAATCAGTGTTTGGAGCAGTAAGTGTTAACATGAACAAAATAAGAAATCTGATTTGCGATTTGCGATGTGGCGGAGTACGAAGAATTATCGCAATCGGTGTTTGGAGCAGTAAGTGTTAACGGGAACAAAATGAGAAATGCGATTTGCAATTTGCGATGTGGCAGAGTACGAAGAATTATCGAAATTGGTGTTTGGAGTGATAAGTGTTAACACAAACAAAATAAGAAATGTGATTTGCGATGTGGTGGAGTACGAAGAATTATCGCAATCGGCGCTTGGAGTGGTGAGTGTTAACGAGAACAAAATAAGAAATGAGATATGGGATTTGCGATGGAGCGAAGTACAGTAGCGGGAAGTTGGAGGAGCAAGGGCGGAGGTCGAATTCCAATGGTTTTCAAGCATTTTGCGTTAAATAGGGTAAGGCAACCGTGACTAATAAAAACAAAGGAATAAGGCGGGCTGAATGGGTTAAGTGTTTTTGTGAATAAAAAGGTGGGTGCGGCAGTGAGAATAAGCGGGAAAAAGCAGAAATGGAGAGCGTAACAACAATGCGTAGATTGTGAAGACAGAGATGGAAAATGAAGCAGGACAACTTGATGAACTTTTCTAGGACTGTTGATACTCATTCCTGCAATCAAAACTGCCAATTCATGCACGAAAACAAACAAAATGCTTGATAAAAACAATGAACATAAAGCAGTTTTTTTGGCTTGTGGGGAGGTCAACCTTTCTTGAACTCTATTGACAGAGATGAGAGGGGAATGCTTGACCACAACATTTGGATTTTTTCTCTACTCTGTTACTCTCGTAAGCAAATGAAGAACTACAACAACAAAGTGAAAGCAAAAACTAAACAACAAAGAAACTATCAGAAGCAAAACTAACTAAATAACATAAACAAAACTAGCTAAATGATAGAAAGGAATTAATGAAACATCAGAGAAGCTGAGGCACATGGATTGGGCCCTAACCCACTAGCCTCGCTCCCTGAAACTAGATCAGTAAAACAACATCTGCCTACTCATTGCATTACAAAAAATACAGTCTTATTACATCCCGAAGGTCTTAAATAGAAAAAGCCTAATAGAATGGAAAAGAATGGCATGGGATGGAATGGAAATGGAATTGACTAGCATCGAATGGATTGGAAAATTGACCGGGATCGACCCCAATTAGCTCTTGATCAACTTTATTTATCCTCAAGGGCAACGACCAACAACTCCCTAGAAAATAGTGATTGAGTCCACTTTGACTCCAAGTAAACCTTATATTGAGTGCACATCGTCTTCAGTTTGCTTAGGTGCCTTTGATAATTAAAGAGGGTGGAAAAACCCCTTGAATATCTCAAAGATTTCTCAATAATTTCTTGATATTGTGCTCATTTATTCTTCAATCTTGATCTTCTAGTGGCAGGGAGCAAGTCCCTAAATTATCTCCTTCTCCAAATCTGCATAATTTTCCAAATATTCTCACAATATTTTACAAAAATAACCAATATTAGGCACAAATATGCAATTACCTTTAAACCTTCCTAAGAAAATATTAAAGCATAAGAAAATATTATTAAGTGTATAAGGAGAGGTTTAATATATCTTTTATGTGCATAAGGAAGGTTAGATGGGCCTAAGAAAGGTTAGGTGGGCCTTATTTTATGTCTAATTTAGAGGCCCATCACATGGTTAACCATGGTCCAACGTCACATTGTGACAAAGATGATCTCAATATGAAAATCAATCATGGTCAACCATGGTCCAACGCCGCATTGTGTCAAAGATTCTGTCAATATGAAAATCAACCATGGTAAAAAATGGTGAACCATGTTCCCCCGATCGGGGGTGAGAAGACGAGGCGATCCACCTAGGGATTGAGTTAATGAAGGCTCACATGGTAGATAGGGAAAATTGGCGGGCTTCCCGCCGCCACTACACGCTCGGTGTTATGAGGGATAGGAGGTTACAATGGTGGGTGTCAGATGAAGCTTGATGTGAAATTAACCTCGCTCTCTAGGTGTTGTGTGGTTCATTCTGCATGCAAGAATTTGTTTGGTGGTGCGTGGTTCATTGTGCTCTGTTGGAGGTGGAAGCTATACCGTGATGGTCTGGAGAGATGAGGCGTCGAAGGAACCAAGCATGATACGTTCACGCCTTGTGGTATGTTTCTGTGGCCTACTAGGTAAAAGGAATGGAGGGTCCGCCTAAGTTAATGTTGCAAAAATAGGAGGGTTAGAGGAGAATTATGCTCTGCATGTGTAGATTGTCGGTTTACTTGTTTTTACCTATTTTCGCCACGATGCTCTCTGTTTTCTATGGCACCCTGTTATTAAAAATGGCCATGTATAGGTGTTACTGGTCTATAATTGATTTTTTTTTGGTCAACGACCTGCTCCATATCCGGTTTCCACCTTGGAAAACCAGAGAGAGAAAATGGCAGTTGGGGCTACAAAGATACATATCATTCTATCCCGTAGAGGGAATGTCGGTTGGGCTCGTTGTCACTCCCATGACGCAATTCAGAAACACAAGACATTGGGGTTCTCTGCAACAGAAAAACCAAAGTTTGATAATAGAGAGGAAGGGAAAACAATGCCCAATACTGTTTTGAATTTCATACAACGAAGAGTTATTAAACAATGGCCTTGTTTGATCAATACAGGTCTGCCTAACTCGACAAGTGTACCGGCTCTTGCATGGAGTGTCTCATCCCTTATGTGGGTGCACACGGACTTGAAGGTGAAGGGTGGCCTGTCGAAAGAGATTATGGGGAAGGCTTTAGGCAATGGAAAGAGAGGGTGGGGAGGACGCGTCGAAAATGAGCAAGGAGAAAAAATAAAAAGGGCAGGGGGCTTCGACCAGCAGGCCCCAAAAGAGAGGTAGAAAGTAAAATGTAGAGAACATGCATACCATATTGCATGTGTTCAGTGTGGGGACCTCGACACAGGTCAAAACAATGATATCAGCGTGGGAGTAGAAATTAAAAATAAAAGCAATAACAGAGCCATTTTCTGAGTAATGGGAGACTCTGATCACGGATCCAGGGAACACCCGGAGGTGGCTCACCTTGTTCAAACAAACAGTCCACTTATACTGGTTGATGAAATGCATCACTGTGAAATCCATCACTGAAATTTAGGAAGGAGAGAGACATCCGCAGGACAAGATGAACCCCAAGGAAGTTTAGAAGGAGATGCAATCTATCCAGCTCCAGTTGCACCATCAGTACGTTCATCTGGGTAGAATTGAGAGACAATTACAGGGTATACACCAGTTCAAAATGTTAGGTTTGAGCGCTAAAGATCCAGCGCCGGTAGAGTCGCCTGAAGACTAGCTATTGATAAGATGTGTTAATATTTATTTTTTGCTATGATGTTTTTGACAAATACCTTTTATTTTAGTAATCTTAAGTATAGTAGTGTAACAGACTTAAGAGACCTACTTGGATTGGGTAGACAGACTCAAAATGTTCATGTTTTGGATGGCCTATAAAGCAGTTCGGTGGCTAACAGACCTGGTTTCCTTCGAGCAGGTTGAGGCCATCGAACATCATATATTTGTAACCTACTTTTATGACTAATAGAAAAGAAAAGGAACTTCCAAGCTTACAAAAAAAGAGGTGAACCATGCTTATTTTAGGGTTTATCATATTTTAGGATAGACCATGGTCAACCAAGGTCAATCATGGTAAGCCATGGTCAACCATGGTCCAATGTTGCATTGTGACAAAGATTCTCCCAATATGAAAATAAATCATTGTCAACCATGGTCTAATGTCGCATTGCGGCAAATATTCTCAATATGATAATCAACCATGGCCAACCATATTTGTTTTAGGGTTTATAATATTAATCTTAGAGTTTATATATTAATCATTTGGGTTTTTAGTATTAATCCCTTGCATTTATTAGTGCCTTGGGTTTATAATATCAATCGCTTGGGTTTATTAATATAAGGGTTCATATTCCTAGGGTATAATATTATTTATAGGTTTATAATCTATTGGGTTTATAATATAAATTCACTGGGTTTATAATATCAATCATAGGGTTTATATTCCTAGGGTTTAATATTAATCCAGAGGTTTACAATATTAATCCCTAGGGTTTGGACCATCAAACATTCTTTGTCACATTGTGTCAAAGATTGTTAGATGGTCCAACACCACATTGTGACAACCAGGTCACCCATGGTCAACCATGGTCCAACGTCACATTGCGACAAAGATTGTCAATATGAAAATCAAGCATGGTCCATTGTCGCATTATGACAAATATTCTCTTAATATGAAAATCAGTCATGGTCAACCATGGTCCAACATTGCATTGTGACAAATATTGCATCACTATGAAAATCAACCATGCTTAACCATGGTCAACCATGGTCAATAATAATGATCGCATTATGACAAAGATTGTCTCTTGGTCCAACGTCACTTTACGACAACCATGGTCAACCATGGTCCAACATCACATTGTGACAAAGATTTTCTCAATATGAAAATCAACCATGGTCTAACGTCGCATTGTGACAAAAATTGTCTTAATATGAAAATCAATCATGGTCAACCATGGTCCAACGTTGCATTGTGTCAAAGATTGTGTTAATGTGAAAATCAACCATGGTCAATGACGGCGAACCATGTTTATTTTAGGGGTAAACCAGGATCAACCATGGTCCAATGTTACATTGTGACAAAGATTCTCTCAATATGAAAATAATTATGGTCAACCATGGTCTAATGTCGCACTGTGACATATATTGTCTCAATATAAAAATAAAACGTGGCCACTCATGTTTGTTTTAGGGTTTATAATATTTATCTTAGAGTTTATATACATTAGATTTATAATATTAATCCTTTGTTTTTTTGAGTTTTTAGTATCAATCCCTTGTGTTTATTAGTGCCTTGGGTTTATAATATCAATCCCTTGGGTTTATTAATCTAAGGGTTCACATTCCTAGGGTATAATATTATTGATAGGTTTATAATATTAATCACAGGTTTATAATATGTTGGGTTTATAATATAAATTCCTTGGATTTGTAATATCAATCATAGGGTTTATATTCCTAGGGTTTAATAGTAAGCCTAGGGTTTACAATATTAATCCCTAGGGTTTGGACCATAAGACATTCTTTGTCACATTGTGTAAAAGATTTTATGATGATCAAACGTCACATTGTGACAACCATGGTCATCCATGGTCAACCATGGTGCAACGTCACATTTTGACAACCATGGTCATCCATGGTCAACCATGGTGCAACGTCACATTGTGACAAATATTTTCAATATGAAAATCAACCATGGTCAACTATGGTCCAACGTCGCATTGTGACACATATTCTCTTAATATGAAAATCAACCATGGTCAACTATGGTCCAACGTCGCATTGTGACAAATATTCTCTTAATATGAAAATCAATCATGGTCAACCATGGTCCAACATTGCATTGTGACAAAGATTGCATCACTATGAAAATCAACCATGCTGAACCATGGTCAATAATCATGGTCGCATTGCGACAAAGATTGTCACTTGGTCCAATGTCACTTTAAGACAACCATGGTCATCCATGGTCAGCTATGGTCTAACATTGCATTGTGACAAAGATTATCTCAATATGAAAATCAACCATGGTCAACCATGGTCCAACGTCGCATTATGACAAATATTGTCTCAATATGAAAACCAATCATGGTCAACCATGGTCCAATGTCGCATTGTGTCAATATGAAAATCAACCATGGTCAACGATGGTGAACCATTTTTATTTTATGGTAGACCATAGTCAACCATGGTCCAATGTTGCATTGTGACAAAGATTCTCTCAATATGAAAATAAATCATGGTCAACCAAGGTTTAATGTCGCATTATGACAAATATTGTCTCAATATGAAAATCAACCATGGCCAACCATGTTTTTTTTAGGGTTTATAATATTTATCTTAGAGTTTATATACCTTGGGTTTACAATATTAATTTTTTGGATTTTTGAGTTTTTAGTATTAATCCCTTGCGTTTATTAGTGCTTTGGGTTTATAATATCAATCCCTTGGGTTTATTAATCTAAGGTTACATATTCCTAGGGCATAATATCATTGATAGCTTTATAATATTAATCCTAGGTTTATAATATGTTGGGTTTATAATATAAATTCCTTAGGTTTATAATATCAATCATTAGGTTTATATTCCTAGTGTTTAATATTAGGCCGGGGGTTTACAATATTAATCCCTACTGTTTGAACTATCACACATTCTTTGTCACATGTGTCAAAGTTTTTTTGATGGTCCAACGTCACATTGTGACAACCATAGTCATCCATGTTCAACCATGGTCCAACGTCACATTGTGACAAAGATTGTCAATACGAAAATCAACCATGGTCCAACGTCGCATAATGACAAATATTCTCTTAATATGAAAATCAATCATGGTCAACCATTGTCCAACATTGCATTGTGACAAAGATTGCATCACCATGAAAATCAACCATGGTCAACCATGGTCAATAATCATGGTCGCATTGTGACAGATATTGTCTCTTGGTCCAACATCACTTTATGACAACCATGCTCAACCATGCTCAACCATGGTCCAACATCACATTGTGACAAAGATTATCTCAATATGAAAATCAACCATGGTCTAATGTCGCATTGTGACAAAGATTGTCTCAATATGAAAATCAATCATGGTCAACCATGGTCAAACGTCACATTGTTTCAATATGAAAATCTACCATGATCAACGATGGTGAACCATGTTTATTTAGGGTTAATAATATTTTACGGTATACCATGGTTAACCATGGTTCAATGTTGCATTGTGACCAAGATTCTCTCAATGTGAAAATAAATCATGGTCAACCATGGTCCAATGTCGCATTGTGAAAAATATTGTTTCAATATGAAAATCTAGCATGATCAACCATGTTTGTTTTAGGGTTTATAATATTTATCTTAGAGTTTATATACCCTCGATTTACAATGTTAATCCTTTGATTTTTTGGTTTTTTAGTATTAATCCCTTGAATTTATTAGTGACTTGGCTTTATAATATCAATCCTTCAGGTTTATTAATATAAGGGTTCATATTCCTAAGGTATAATATTATTGATAGGTTTGTAATATTAATCCTAGGTTTATAATCCATTGGGTTTAGAATATAAATTCCCCGGGTTTATAATATCAATCACGAGGTTTATATTCCTAGGGTTTACAATATTAATCCCTTGAGTTTATTAATTTTAGGGTTTATATTCGTAGGGTTTAATATTCAACCATGGTCAACGATTATCCAACTTCACATTGTGACAAAGATTGTCTCAATATGAAAATCAATCATGGTCAACCATGTTTGTTTTAGAGTTTATAATATTTATCATAGGGTTTACACTATTTGTCCTTTGGGTTTTTGGGTTTTTAGTATTAATCCATTGCGTTTATTAGTGCCTTGGATTTATAATATCAATCTCGTGGGTTTATTAATCCAAGGGTATAATATTATTCATAGGGTTTATAATATTAATCCTACGGTTTAATACAAATTCCTTGGGTTTATAATATAAATTCCTTGGGTTTATAATATTGATCATATGGTTTATATTCCTAAGGTCTAATATTAAGCTTAGGGCTTAAAACATTAATCCCATGGGTTTATTAATTTTAGGGTTTAATATTCGTCCTAGGGTTTAATGTTATTCCCTTGGATTTATAATCCCTTGGGTTTATTAATCTATTGTGTTTATAGTATTGATCATAAGGTTAATGATATTAATCTTAGGGTTTAATGTTTATATTAGGGTTTATAATATTTATCTTAGGGTTTACATCCCTTAGGTTAATAATATTAATTCCTTGGGTTTAATATTATTCCCTTGGGTTTACAATCCCTTTGGTTTTCAATATTAATCCCTTGGGTTTATAATATCAAAGGTTTAATACTCTAACATTGGAATGGTACAAAAATGTATCCAACATCACATTGCCACAAACATGTTTTCAATATGAAAACGAGTCTAATAATCATTGTCACAATGTTACATTACATTGTAATTTATTCAACGTCGCATTGTTACATTATAAAACTTGGGTTTAATACAAGGTTTATAATATTAGAGCATTTTAATATTCAATTTATAATATTAACGTTTAATATTGAGTTTATAATTTGTAGTATTAGGGTATATACTATTAATCTTAGGGTTTAATATTAATCCCTTGGGTTTAATATTATGATTTAATATTAATCATAGGGTTTGATGTTATTCCCTTGGCTTTAAAATATCTTGGGTTTTTAATATTAATCTTTTGGGTTTATTAACTGCTTAGGTTTATAATGTTAATCATAAGGTTTTTGACATTAATATTAAGATTTAATGTTTATTTTAGGGTTTAGAATATTTATCTTAGGGTTTATAATATCAATTCATTGGGTTTAATTATAATATCAATTCCTTGGGTTTAATATTATTCCCATGGATTTATAATCCCTTGAGTTTGTTAGTCCCTCGTGTTTATGATATGAATCCCTTCGGTTTATTATTCTAAGGGATCATATTCCAAAGGTATAATATAATTTATAAGATTTACTAGGCCTATCGAGAGCCTAGGTATAATAAAAGTGGGTCTTTCCCCTATCGAGAGCCTAGCTATGACTAGGCTTTTGTTGTACAAGCACAAGCTCAATAGCATAGGAGACCATAGACTTCCTAAGCTAGCTTTAAATTCCAGCCAAAACCACCTAAGCCTTAAACGAGGTTGGTATAAATACATCAGGGCCTCGTTAAACCATTGGGAGATCGACAAGAATGTTACATTGCAAAACATTAATAACATTAAAAAATTGTTACTTTTAAGTTCAAAAAAAAAATGTGGTGTGAGAAAGATCTAGCAGTTAAAAGAAAATTAAGATATTATGAGGAGGTCATCAACCCCACCCTAGGAGATCAAAAGTATCTCTCTGTTTTAACTAGCTCAAAGAAGAAATTAAAGTTCAAAGACAAAATGTGGTGTGAGAAAGATCTAGCAGCTAAAAGAAAATTAAGATATTATAAGGAGGTCATCAACCCCACCCTAGGAGATCAAAAGTATCTCTCTGTTGCAATACTGACCTTCCTAGCCTTTTAAGATGTCAAAATTATAGTGAGCTCGGGAGGCTTCTCTCCAAGCTTTTTGAGCATAGGAATAAAATCTTAAATCAAACTAAATAACTCTTTTCTTTAGGTCCGATAGACCAAAGATTTGTCTCAGTGGACATTAACCATCATCATCATCATCATCAATATTAATCCTAGGATTTAATCTAAATCTCTTGGGTTTATAATACAAATTCAACTAGTTTAGAATATTAATATCTTGAATTTTCAGTATTAATCCCTTAGATTTTTAATATTAATCCTTTAGATTTATAATTTGTAATATTAATCTATTAGATTTATAATTTGAAATAAATAATATAAATATAAAAAATTTATAATTAAAATATTAATAATTATAAACTAATTGATAATTAAAATGATAGTGAGAGATCTTTTGTGCCACATAGGCTATAGTTGAATTAACAAGTGCGTCGCGTGGTTCGTTTGGTTTGCAATTTTTTTTAATATTTTAATAATAAATTATTCATAATTAATAGTTAATTATTAATTATTAAATATAATTTATTAATAATTAGTTAAATTATTAATGTTTTTTTTTTTTTTTTTTTCCACAGAAAAAAAACGAACTTTCTATTAATATAGATAGTCTCTAAACATATGCCAAGCATTTCTGGAAGCAAAACAACCATTCCCTTTGAAAGAGAATGGAAACAAGGCTACTTACCATCTGTTAAAGATGTTAGCAGCCCAAGAGAAAAACAAAATAAGCACAGCTTAAGCATCGGTGCGACTCTTTTTGCTCATCATCGAAACAGATGAGAGTAGTAAGAGACAGCACAATCGAGATGCTCCGACACCCATAAGAACTGGCAGTAGATACTATCCCAGCCCATATAATACCAAGAAATAAACCAAAAAGCGAGCCCAGAACCTCCTTACATAAGGAAAACAATTCTGGGTTCAATATAGTAGCAGTTATCACATAAGTTTATAAAGGTCCACTGTACAATGCTGAAAATAAACTGAATAATTACACAAAAAGAGGCTGTTCATGAAGTTGAACAGTCCCATTTACTACTTCCTCTACTGCCCAGGACCCCAGAGCGAGTTGTAGACCTTCTTTAGATAATATATCTGCTTGCTGGTTCCTTTCCCTGTAAATGTGAACAACAGAAATCTCAGAGAAAAAAGATTTAAGACGACGAATCTCCTGAAGCAAAGGGAGAAGAATAAAATGCCTGCACTGCTGAGTCCCATTAAACCAGTTGACAACATTCCTAGAGTCACCAAAGATCTGGATCTGATAAATCTGTTTAGAAATAAGCCAGCATAGAAGCAAATGGAGGGCTTTAAGTTCAGCGAAGTTATTAGACCCTTGCCCAAGGCCGACAGAGGCTCGAAGAGAATTTTCAGCTGAGAGATTAATAACCAGTCCAGCACCACAGGTATCATTGATATCAGAAGCACCATCGAAGTAGGCCCAAGGGAAGGATTCTAGTTAAATTATTAATGTTAATATATATTTGGTAATAAATAATATAAATATAAATATAATAAATTATTAATTAAAATATTACAATTATAAAATAATAATAAATTATTAGTAATTAATAATTAATAATTAATAATTAATATTAAATTATTAAATATAATTTATTTATAATTTGTTAAATTATTAATGTTAATATATATAAATTAATAATAATAAATGTAGTTGATATATATTTTTAAGTGTTTGTCAACTACATTTATTAATATAATTATGCTAATTATCACTATATTATACAAAACTAAATATAAAACAAATATAAAACAATTTAAAATAAATAAAATTTAAGAGTGCAAGTTTATGTGATCCATAACATTTTAATATAAATCTTCTTGGAAATCACATAAGAATTTTCAGAGCCGACGCGTTTCGAACTACCAACTATAGTTCATCATCAAGGTAGTTCGAAATACATCGGTTCCGAAAATTCTTATGTGATTTCCCAAAAAATTTATATTAAAATAAAATTTTATTTTATTTAATTTATTTAATATAAAACGATTTAAAATAAATAAAAAATTAGCTACTAAAATCTATTTCTAAAGCCAAAAACAATAACCTCAATCAAAATTCTCTCATCAAATTTTCAAAAAAAAGCTATGTAAAAGAAATAAAATAAAATTTATCTATATAAAAGAAATAAAATAAAATTTCTTGAAAAAAATCTACATAAAAAAATCAAATATAATACCAGTAGACAATTCATTTTCCTTACTTCAAATACAATAACCAACCTAAATAAATTATTTCAATCAAATACAATACCCAACCTAAATAAATTATTTCAATCAAATATAATACTATTATACAATTCATTTTCCCTACTACAAATACAGTACCCAACCTTCACGAGACAAAATAAATTATTTCAATTTTATTTATTTATTTTTTAATACCTAAACTTATCATTAAAGCCCTATTTCCTTAAATGTTAGATAGCTAGCTTTCAATTTACCAGCACAGCCTCCCATGGCCTGGCCTTTTTAAGCACTGTGTTTCCAAGATCTTTCTCAGCTATTTTGGACAAATCCCTAATTTCATCTCTTATACAATAGCCATGTTCTCCAGGTACTTTGCTTCATCCCTAGGATCTCCTATTCATCACCTCGAGGCGGCCGCTGCTGCAACACTAATCCCACCATTTCGACGGATTATTTCGTTAAAACTATCCCTGCTATCGACATCTACTGCTGGTGGTAATGGCCGGACCACAGGCTACCCAGAAGCGGAGAATACGGGCCCCATGTCATATTTTTTACTAAACGAATGTGGGCTTTGCCAGTCTGAGCTCTCAACAGTCCTCAAGATAAGGCCATCCTTTGGCCGTACAAGATCCACTCATACTGCTCGACAAGCGATTCAGTTCCTGACAGATTCAGGGATTACAGAAGAGAATGTAAAAAAAATGATTATCAGAGACCCAGTTATTCTTGCTCTCAACGTTGATCGACAGCTGAAACCCAAGCTTCGGTTAATGAAAACGTTGGGTTTCACTCCAAATGCCATTCCCCGCTTGGGCAGAATGTTTGGTAACAGTATAGAAAAAACTGTTCCCCCCAACATCCAGTATCTTCAAAAGCTGTTGGGATCAGAGGCTGATGTCTTAAGGGCTGTGAAACAGGCAGCTC
Source organism: Pinus albicaulis (assembly GCA_034641835.2). Classification (NCBI taxonomy): domain Eukaryota; kingdom Viridiplantae; phylum Streptophyta; class Pinopsida; order Pinales; family Pinaceae; genus Pinus; species Pinus albicaulis. The sequence continues at coordinate 744,039,358 of CM076578.1, read as the reverse complement.
TGTTTCTGTCTAAGCGTAATGGGCCTGAATATATGCAAAAGAAATTGAAGCATTTGGCAAGTTTTGGCGTCTCGGAAGATGAGGTCAAGGAGGTTGTTCGGAAGAGACCAGGCATACTGATGAGTTCTACGGATAAGGTGCAGAAATACATGGACTTTTTCATTCATACTGCGGGGATTCCGGCAAAAATTCTTTTGACGAAACCTCTGCTCCTGAGTTTCAGTTTGGAGTGTAGAATCAAGCCTCGTTACAGGGTGTTGAAATCTATAAGCGCAATGCAACCTTTAAACTGTTTTCCTATTCTCAGTGCTGCGATTCGTTTAAGTGAGCCAAAGTTTCTCGAAAAGTACGTGAAATCCAGTCCCGATGGCACAAAATTGCTTGAAATTTATAGTGGCAAGTCTGTTGATCTTGACAATGTTCTGTTTGAAAGACTAGAAATTCAAGGATTCTGATTCGATGATTGCATTCCGTAGCTCTTGTATATTGAAGCAGAAGGGATCCTGAGTCCGTTATGGCCCCGTGTGATCCCTTTAGCCCACATGAATAATTAGTAGATATAGAAGATAATGATGTTGAGCAGGGTCTTGCTTTGGCTAGTTTACTTCTACATCACAATCATCAAGCATTACGGAAGCATTATTGAAGGATGTTCAGTTGGAACACAATCTTCAGAAAAAAACTCCATCAAGCATTACGGAAGCATTATTGAAGGATGTTCAGTTGGAACAAAATCTTCAGAAAAACACTCTTGCAATGCACCAGGTAACACATTTTTTAAAGATTTGAAAAAAGAAAAACTCTCATTGCCAGAGAATTTAATATTTGCTAGTAATATCCTTTTAATTGTGGCAAATATAGATGTAAAATTTTTGCTGTTTAAATAATGGCTTACTTGGAAAATTAAATACCCAAATCCCATAGGCAAATATAAGTGACTTTTTAAATTCTGACGTCCTTTAAAGTGGCATCAATAATTTATTTCTTGATCAGTCATATCTTTAAAAGTTATCTGGAAACAGCACATATCTTAAATACAAACCAAACATTGAATGCTAGTTTTTTGCTTTTGCTATGCTGAGTTGAATCTAAGCATGATTCCCATTCATGCTTTCTCGTTGTGCTTGGTTAAGTGTCTCTGTTTCTTTACCTTGGAAAATTGTTTTTGCTAACGAATTTTGTTGCTGCTGGAAAGACCATTCCTAGTGGTAGTAGAGTGAGATCCACTTGGATCATGCTTCTTGTAAAATGGAATCCTAGCCACCACTCCAAAAGACTGCATTGTAACAAGTTTGATACATGATTGAGCAGGCCACAAATCACTGGCATATCCTCTAGTCCTGACTTTCAGTTTGGAGTGTAGGATCAAGCCTCACCATAAGATGTTGAAGTCAATAACTGAATGCAACCTTCCATGTGTCTTCCTTGTCTGACTTGTGCGCTTTATTTAAATGCGTGATGGTTCCTAGAAAAACATGTGAAGTGCAGTCCTCATGCCACAAAGTTACTTGAAAGTTACAGTGGCAAGCCCGTTGATCTCGACATTATCGAAAGAAAAGAAAATGCATGTGGTTTCTGATTTGGTCACAGTTGGATTGCATTGCATCATTCTTATAATCTTATTCAGTGAAAGAGATGTTGAGAATTTGATAAGGCAGTATTTAATTCAATTCTCTTAATTGATAATTGCTTGTGCTATACTTCTTATGCTTCTATTACTTAGATATTGTCTTCATTAGTTTATATGTTCTTCATTAAGTCAATTAATAAAACATAAGAGACACAAAGTTTAGGCTCTTCAAGCCAGGGCCAAAACCTCTCCCTCTTGGAGAGGAAAACCCGAAAGTAATTCTTCTTATCTATTTTCAATTGACAAGTACCATGACCATGACACAAACCCTTGACACCAGTATGCCTCAAAGACCCTTGTCACTTGCTCTTCTAGGCTCCTCATGTTGATCTTATTTTTTGCACTGTATTGCACCAACATTAGGGAGACTCTGTCCCTATTCTAGCAACCTGAAATTATGTGCTCCTTCTCGACCTCCAAGGGACTCTTCTTCAACGCACTCATTGCACCCTTTCCGGACTGAGAGCTTTCTTCTTGCTTCGCTGAGATATCTCCTTCGCAATTCTAACATAATCTTCACTAATTGCAGACCCTGGCTTTGTCACTTGTTCCAGACGTATCCTCGCATCATTGTTATAGTCCTGATCTCCTTTTCTCTTCCCTTTACAGTTACTTTCCTTGTTGTATATCATGTCCTTACGTACTGTAGTTTCAGACCTGAGTTACAGACTTTGACCGAGAAGATTAGACCCAAGACAACTATACTAGATAGCTTCTCTTCCTTCACTGGATTGCCTCTCTTCCTTGCACCAAACCGCAGATCTTATCCTTGCACTGTGATTTTAGGCTTGTCTGAATTCTTCTAATGTTGATGAGGCTGCAGACCACCCTTTATATAGGGACTATCTTCACTGTTCTAGGTTCACCTGACAATTCTGTGGGTGAGCCGACTTGTACATCTGTTTGTGGGTTGACTTGGCAAGGAGTGTGTCCAACATATTTGACAAGACTTCAATGAGCATTTTGACAAGGTCTTTGGAGCATACAATTTCATCAATGATTGTCCTTTATATGTGTAATAACACTTCATATACATGACTCTAAATTATACATTTATGACAAGATGACAAACCCCTAAAGACATCAAGAAGAAGTCTTTGACCTATAATAAAAACTCCTTGCTTATGAAACCCATGAAGGAAGCATTACAATTTACATTTTATTATCTTTGTCTTCTTCATTACATAAATTCATAATTACTTAGTCATTATGAAGACAGAACCTAGTTACACTTTCCAACACTCCGTCTTAACTAGGGAGGTATTCATAATGGTACATGGTCACTCTCAATCTGAAGAATCTCATAAGAAGAATTTGATTGGTAATAGTTTGTTATAGCATCATATTAAGCAACATTGTTATAGTGTAAGGCCTTGACTAATAGCTCCATCATGAGCTACAATGCTGGCGAGACCAATGATTATAGACACCTTCATCATTGTCTCCAAGGTACATACTCCACCCAGGTGTTCACCGAGTATGACCTCTAAGGACTATTCTTATCGGGATAGCTATTCCTCAAAGAATATCCATCCTTTCATGACTATTCTTATCGGAACGTCTTATCACATTCTCAAAGAGTATCAGATGCCAGATGATTAACCAATCCTCCATTTTGTCTTCCTAGGTGAAGACCAAAATGATGTGTCTATCTCTCCCTCTCAACTAGGGAGGACATATTCCACAAAAGAATACAATTGTAAAGAATGTTACCTAAGATTTCTTCTTGGCTTAGGAGTTACAGAGTTTCTTACAAGTAAGAAACTCCTTATCAGGTCCCTCTTAATCAGAGACCTACAACGACAATGATGAAAAACATTCAGTTGCTCATGAAGGACTTCTTTCGTTGATGTCATGAATTGAGGAGCCTTCAATTCCTCATAGGGCACAAATCGTCCATCACTTTCATTCATAAGTCATGTCTTCAGAAAGTGATCCATCAATCTTCTCATCTGGTCTAGCTTTATGTTAGGCTGCTTTTCTTCTGAACCATACTTCTTTCAAGGATCTTTCATCTTGCCATATGGTTATCAACTTGTGGAAGGTATATGCTTCCCTTTGGCAGCCCTGCATAAACTCATCGAATATTGTTTAACTATAAATATGAACTTTTAAATCAAAATTTACCTTAGTGATGATCTTTCACCATGACATCTTCTTGTAGGCATTGACATCCTTTCTTTATAGATTGACATATCTCCTAAAGATATGTATTGTCAAGGGTTTCCATCTTTTCCAGACTTCTATCAGAGTCTACATATCTTCCCAAGAGATTTTCTAGTCTAGGATTTCTAGTCAAGTCTTCTTGGCTTCCTTGGATGTTGACTGCTTCTTTCCATGGTTGTACTTCCCATGATCTCTTCCTTTTTCTTTCTCCACATAATTTTTATTTTATTTTATTTTATTTATTTTTTATTTTATTTTTTTATTCAGTCATTCCTAGGAACTTCCATAGTGCAGCTCCTTGATGGTATATAATTACCTCATATTGTATATGAGGACATATTATGTTGATTTCATCTAGTGTGGAACATGTCCATTGACAACCTGTGCATTGGAAGAGTTTCTGCTTTCTTTGATCATACTTCTTCTACCTGCAACCATATGACTTGCCTACATAACATTCAATGTCAACATAAATATATATATGTACCTCATTTCTTTTCTTTGAGTCATCTTGCAGCAGATTTCCTTGAAGTGAAGAGTTTTATTCCCTTGACCTGCTTCAGCAATATGTCATCATTTCTAATCCCAGAATTCTGCAAGTTAGAATTTCTCAAGGAAACCTATTGCTTTCTTTCTAATCAGTGAGTCCAAAGAGGACTCCATTAGAAAATGTCAGCATCTATTTCCTTATTCATTATTGAATGATGACCTTTGATCTTGATGATTGCCTTCTATAAATGTTGTTTTTCAGTGAGGTTCCCAGGAGCCTCTTATAGCATAGATGTCACATATGTGTTATTTCCTCCTACAACGAGTGCTCCTCCTTCAGTACTTCCATCATGATGCCCATCTTGGAGTGCTTCCTAACATATTATTTTACAACCTGATAGATACCTCTTAAAGAGGAAGATGATCTCAATCATAATAGAGATCTTTCACTTCTTCTTTCTTAGGCTTCTTTGAATATGTTTCTTCCATTTTTCCGACGATACTTTCTTTTTCCTCTTGTCCTCATTAGATTTAGGACAATCTTTCATTACACCCATAACATCGTATCTTATCCATGTTTCATCTCTTCTTCTTGAGGACCAAACTTATCGAATCTTCCCTTTCTCCTTGATATGGCAGGATAGGCTTGATTCTCTTTATTTGATCCTATATCCACTTTAGCTTTTAACCTTGTCTCTTTTAATTCTCATAGAGACCATAGATCCTAGAATGGTGTTGCTTCTTTCTTCCCATAGATGCTTGAGGTGAAGTTTTCCATCCTTCTGGCAGAGCATTCAGCATCAAGCATCACTGTAGTTATTTCTCTATCAAACATTTCTTCTCCCAATGCCTGCAATTGATTTTGTATTTCGGAAATCTTCATAAAGTATGAAGTTATTCCCTCCTCTCTAGACATCTCCAACTTGTTTAGTTCTTGTCTTAGAGATATTACTTCCCCTACAATACTCACCGAGAACATCTCCACCAATTTGTCTTATATTTCTTTTGAAGATTATAGTTTTGATACATAGGGGATGAGAGAGTCCTTTATGGATTCTATAAGAATCCTTCGAGCTCTTATGTTTCCCTTCATGTATGAGCTTGAGTATCTTCTTCTGAAGGTTTAGATATTGTTAATTTCTGAACATGTTCTATGCCATTTCAGATTAGGGCATAATACTGAAGAAGATAGAACATACTAATAGATCGATAGAAGACAAGTCAAAACAGAGATAAGAAATGGTGGCATTACGGCGATCAGCAGGATGCTTCTACCAGCAAAGTCTCCAATAGGTCATATAGCCAAGCGTGTCACACATAACCCCAGAACAACCCAAACAAAGAATACGCAGCTCCAACGCCATCAAGAGAGAGAGAATTCCTCCACACCAATGTGTCAAATGAACTCCAAGTCTCTCCAATATATAGGAATCTTTGGGGGTGTGTGACACGTCCTTTAAGACATTTAAGTCAATATTTTATTCTAGGCCGACCTAGCACATAAGTGGAATAAATTCAAAGTACATGTTCTACTCATCCGATCGAGATGATCTTTAGATCAATCTTACACCTCTCCGAAAGAGGAATCCAATAAAAATATTGCGATCGTCATCTGAGCAGCACAACCCGGAGTTTGGACCTAGTTGTCCAATTTTAACACTCCCTCTCAACTAGGGAGAACTTCGTCCACTAGTGCAATCCAAACATCGTGCGTCATCCCGTCGTAACTTTCTTTGCTAGCCTCTTTATTTCAGAATAGAAGTGGGTCAGTCACAATGACATCATACTCGGCTGACAGATTTAGCCCAGAGGTCTGAAACCTCTATAGGACTCACAAAGAGTCTCCAACCAACCCAAAGTTGGTTCATCTGACCCGAAGTCAGCAGGAGGTCCGAAACCTCACTAGACTTGATCCCAGATCAAGTGGTTGGACCATGCCATCCTAGATAGAGAGTACGGCAATTTCTGATGCGTCCATCAGTCTTTGCTACTAGTCTCTAGCCTTTCCCATCTCATTGGCCAAATGAGAGGTACTTCCCATGAGCCCTGAGCTCAATGGGTAGGATGCATACGGGGCATAGATAATGAGAGGTAAACCAACTCAATAATCACAACGGTGGGGTCCAAGCACACCAACAAGGTTCGGCAAGCCTAGCCTTGTGATTGCTCATAGCTCTGAGAAGCTGTCCCCAAAGCCCCCCCAGAGCTCCCAGAGCTCATCGTCCAACAGGATCCTCAGAATAGGATCGTTCCATGATTCCAAGATTCTCACGGAGGGTTATGAACATGACCTTCCCCAAGGGCGTAGTGAGAATATCCGCGACCTGCTCATCAGTTCCTATGATCGAGCCTTACGGCGCCTTACTGTACCATATCCCGGATAAAGTGGTACTAGCCATCAACATGCTTGGATCAATCGTGGAACCCGGGATTCTATGACAAATGAATCCCCCTCTGGTTATCACAAAGGATAACGGTGGCATCTAGCACATGCTCGAACAACTCACAGAAGAGCTTTCGCAACCAAGTGACTTCACAACAGGCTATACATGTTACAATGTATTCGACCTCAGCGGTGCTCAAGGCTACCGACTTTTAGATTCCTGCTCGAAGCAGATCTACATGTGAAGCAGCATCCAGATGTGCTCTTGCGATCCACCACACTGCGAGCCCAATCGGCATCAGTATATCCATGGAGTGTCATACTCTCGGCAGTGTATCTCAGCCCTTGGTCTATCGTCCTCAGAGATATCTCAAGAGTTTCTTGGCACCAACCCAGTGAATGTTATGATCAACCATGTGTTGACTCAAAGTGTTCACTGCACAACATACGTCCGAACAGGTGTTCACTAAGAACATCAAGGTCCCTATGAGTTGACGATACTCAGTAGGACGGGCCCAGCAGCGCTGCCACTCAACTTCTTAAAGTTATGTTCCATCGGTGTCGACACGGACTTACAGTCCATCATACCAGAAGCTTCATAATGTATTTTTCTTGAGAAATGAAAAAAAATCTCGCTAGGTCTCTGCTAGACCTCCAGGCCTAGGTATCAGTCCTAGGTCCTTCATCTCGAACTCAGCAACGAGCTCCCTCTTGCACTGATGAATGAGAGGGTCAGCACCTGTCAGGAAGAGGTCATCCACATACAGCACCAAAATGAGAGGTTTTCCCCTGACAACCTTGAAGTAAAGGTTCGGATCAGCATTTCTTCGAGTGAAGCCCAGCTTCATCAAGTAGCTATCTATCCTCTCGTACCAATCTTTGGGTGCTTGCTTCTACCCATAAAGGGCTTTCTTCAACCTGCAGACATGGGTGTCCCGATCTTGGACTTCCAACCCCAGAGGTTGCTCCACATATATCTCTTCCTTTATCGCATCATGCAGAAATGCGGTCTTCTCATCATCTGATGAAGACTCCATCCTTGCGTAGCAGCAAGGGCTATGACAGATCGAATGGTGGTATATCAGGCCACAGGTGCAAATATGTCATCATAGTCTATACCTTCCTCACAGGCAACGAATCTTGCCTTGAACTTTTCAGTACTTTCATTAGATCCATGCTTGATTTTTGTATTGAGGTGACAACAGCTTTGATCTGTGGTCTTGGAACCATCACCCTTGCATCCTTGCAAATTTAGATACTTTATAGCTTCTTCACATGATCTAGGCTCATATTGTACTCATAGCTGCTAGATACCCCTGGCATTTATATGGCTTCTCGGTTTTCTTCCAGAATTTCCCCCTCTGAAGCCATATATCTATGGGCCATAAGGATCTTCTTTCGTTCAGCAATGATATTGGCTCAGGAGTATATACAGAGATGTATTCTCCCTCTTAATGCCAGCTTCTCTCGGAGAGAAAAACATCTGTTTCAAATGAGGGCATCCCAGACACCAATTTGGAAAGGTGACTTAATCTTCCACAGTCAAAGCCATCCAACAGTTCAAGATCTAGAAGCTGCCGAAACACATTTTACCATTATGCTCCAAGCTGCACATAGGTGTCTATGCTAACTGCTACATAGGTGACTATCTATGTCACTGTTCAACAGGGAGACTGTACCAACAAGCCCCAGCTTGTGTTAGAAGTCCTGTTATTTTAAGGAGGTCTGCTGTAGCTTCCTCAGCCAGCCTTCTTTACTGCGACCCACAGAACTAGGAATCCAAACATGATTCCTTCTCTGCACTTGAGAGCTTCATCTTCTTCATCTGGCCTCTCATTCAGCACTGCTTCTTATTTACAGATCTGCCCAAGACTGCAGATCCAAGTTCTGCAATTTTTCTCCTGAATTTTACAGATCTAGGAACCAATCATACAGATTTTTATGCCCTTCTCCATGTCAGTCCATGCAGATCCAGCACAGTCATAATGGTACCCCTGCTCATCAATGTTTCAGCCCCAACCATCCAACATGATAAATCTGGTCAAGACTCTTTCTAAGGTCATTGCCAGTAGGTTAAGTTCAGGTATATGCTGGTTCACAACCACTGTCACTTGTTTCAGTATCATAATACTGTTAGATGAGGCACTGCACTGTTCCTCAAGTCATTAATACATAGGAGACCCTCAGTTGGGGCATTATTCAATTCTGAGTGCACAGAACTCCCAGGCCATTAAGCCTTCTATGTCATTCTAATATGTTGCCTTGTTTCTATTCCCTGATTTACAAAGGGCATTAATCAATTGGGTAAAGTCTCTAACATCGGGGAAAGAGCCTTTCTCACTCATGCGAAGTATAATCCTCTCTGCCTCTTGCCATCCTTTCTTTTTCAATAAATCAGGAAAAACTTTAGAGAAAGTGGTCTTATTGGGCCTGCATTTACTTTCAACATTTCATCTAACAATTTGACAGCATCATCGATATGACCTGCTTTAACAAGAACATCCAAAAGGCAATTGTATGTGTAGGCATCAAGCATTGGGGATGTTTTTCTTACCTCATGGAATAATTCTACTGATTTTTGCACCATGTTAGCCTTTCCAAAGCATCTGATGAGGGCTCTAGCTGAGTCAGGCCTTATTGCACATCCATGCTTTCTCATCTTATCCAGCAGGATTTCTATTTCCCTGTGGCCATTGTTCTCTTTGAGTAGAAGTTCAATCATTGCATGATATGCAGAGGAAGCTCCTCCTTGCCTGAAGCTCTCTGCTTGACAACTCCACTGAAAGAACTTGAGAGCCATTTTTGGCTCTTTTAGACGTTGAACAACCAATGTTATTTGAGGAGGTGTGAGTGACCCAACAAACGGTTTGAGGGCTGCTTCCATGTCTTCACCCCATTTATTTACTTGCAGTATGTTGGTTATTTGTATGGCACTTTTGTGGTCTTTTGGAGATGGTTTTTCGGTAGAAAAAATCGATTTATGCCTTCTCTGATTACTGTCAGTAACATTCACATAGAACCCGTTTGAAGAATTGATCAGAAGCTTGAACTTTATTAAAGGTATTTCCATCCAATCAAATCACCGTGGGAAGCTAAGATTGACGGGGGTTCGATGATACCTATCGAGCATCCGGTGAATTAGTCACCCACGAGCGACGAAACCTTAAATTTTAAAACCCGGGACCTGTGAAAACTCCCGTCCGGAAGTAGGTTAACCGTCTAAAAAAACTCTACCGCAGATCCGCTTCAATCCCAGTATTTAATGTAACGCTGACAGAGCCTCGCCTTCCTCAGCAGAAGCGAATGCTACAACAAACATAAAAGTGATGCGTGGAACCAAAAACCGCTTGTTATTGACTTTCAACATAGCATCTGTTGTTGGCAACTTACACATTTCAGATTTTAATGTCGACATAAAATGCCACACCTCGGTCAGGAGATTTTAACAGTTACGGTAAAAAACGAACGGCCTGCGGCTGCCGTTATTCGAGCCTCCAAAGCGAATCTTGACAGAAAACTCGAACAATATGCAATGCAACCATTGTCGACGCTGCCATGGCTCAAAGTCGACATCAGAGCTTTTCTCTCACTCAGCCTTCATCATCGCCGACATGAGAGACAACGATGGATCGATGCTAGAGCAGAAATGGTTGCCGGAGCTTATTTAGACTAATAATTCTGACAGAGGGGTTCTCGTCCAGTGCCGACAGATGTCCAAAACTCCGTAAATAAATGGGTGGGTGGCTACCATATACTTCTTCTCTTGTTTCCGTCGTTCACACTGCAATTCTTGCGATAAAATTTGTAAAAAAAAAATGCCAAATAGACCACCACACTGAGCACTCTTTCGGATCTTCCACCTCTATTTCCATTTTACGTGAACAGCAGTCGTCTGGATCTACCCTTTCTATTTACATTTTAAATTTTAAATTTGAATAGAATAAAGATCTCAGATTCAATCGTGGAAAGCTCAGGATTTGGATTAAACAGAGAGAACAAGTCGCTTACGGTTAGGGTTTAGATTTGACAATCTACGGTTGTAGCGTTGAGTTCCTCTTTTCCTCGGCTTAAATGCCTAGCAGACTGGCTCTTAAAACAAATCTTCATGGACCTGTTTTGTCCTTCAAACAGTCCTTTGTTTTGGTCCGCATATCCTACAACAATTTGGCCTTCATTCAGAGCTTTGAAGCGGACTTTCTTCCACGCTGTCTTGAACCTTTCCTAGCTGCTAACCGAACTTGAAACTAGCCTTTAACCATATCTTATTAAGCCCAAAAACATGCCTAAATAATACGCTGTTACCTACAGCGGCTTCCCCATTGTCTAGGGCAGACTTTCTCACGCTGTTCCAAGTCTCCTTGTTCAGCCAGATGGGATGCACTTGATGGATCAACAGATTTCCAACACAAATTTGGGCATTGTCTTTTCCTTGACCTCTGATACCATGTTAATTTCTGAACATGTTCTATGCCATTTCAGATTAGGGCATAATACTGAAGAAGATAGAACATACTAATAGATCGATAGAAGACACGCCAAAACAGAGATAAGAAATGGTGGCGTTATGGCGATCAGCAGGATGCTTCTACCAGCAAAGTTTCCAATAGGTCATACAACCAAGCGTGTCACACATAACCCCAGAACAACCCAAACAAAGAATACGCAGCTCCAACGCCATCAAGAGAGAGAGAATTCCTCCACACCAATGTGTGTCAAATGAACTCTAAGTCTCTCCAATATATAGGAATATTTGGGGGTGTGTGACACGTCCTTTAAGACATTTAAGTCTATATTTTATTCCAAGCCGACCTAGCACATAAGTGGAATAAATTCAAAGTACATGTTCTGCTCATCCGATCGAGATGATCTTTAGATCAATCTTACACCTCTCCGAAAGAGGAATCCAATAAAAATATTGCGATCGTCATCTAAGCAGCACAACCCGGAGTTTGGACCTAGTTGGGATATAGGGGATGAGAGAGTCCTTTATGGATTCTATAAGAATCCTTCGAGCTCTTATGTTTCCCTTCATGTATGAGCTTGAGTATCTTCTTCTGAAGGTTTAGATATCGACCCTTAGATATAGTCCATGACTTCATTCTTAATAGGATTTAGATTTGTCCTTTTCTTTCATGCAAGAAAGTTTGAAACCCCAACCAGATTGTTGCTTTCTTTGCAAAAGGACATTTTGACAGATTCAGATGAAGTCTCAAAGATACTTACTTGAGTAGATGTTTTTCTTCTTCAACTAGCTTGCTTGTTCATGATGATATAGATAGTAGAAGAAGCTCCGTCTTAGATTGACTTCTTCACGATTGGTGTAAAGCGGTAGATTATCTTGGATAGCTTGATGACTTCAACAAAATGATGATTTGATGATGTCTCCAATAATGTTGACTTGGCTTCAATGAGATAGCTTTAGATTCCTTTAAGATCAAGATCACCTCCTTGATCTTACATTTCCTCTTGAAGGGACCTTGGTGTATAAGTCCTTTGAGTAAGGGCTTTGATCTTCTTGATATAGCTTGAGGGTTTTCCAATTTCTGCAACCTGCCTCCTTAGAATCTGAAGATTGACTCTTCAATGTAGATCTCTGATTTTTGCCTTCTAGAAAATTGATCCTTGATCTTCATGGTACTTGAGTGTCTTCTTGTCAACTAGCCCTTTCTAGCACCTTAGCTCTGAAACCATGATGAGAATTTGATAGGGCAGTTTTTAATTCAATTCTCTTACTTGATAATTTCTTGTGCTATACTTGTTATGCTTCCATTACTTATATCTTGTCTTCATTAGTTTATATGTTCTTTATCAAGTCAATTATCAAAACATGAGACACAAAGTTTAGGCTCTTCAAGCCAGGGCCAAAACCTCTCCCTCTCGGAGAGGGAAACCCGAAAGTAATTCTTCTTATCTATTTTCAATTGACAAGTACCATGACCATGACACAGACCCTTGACATCAGTATGCCTCCAAGACCCTTTTCACTTGCTCTTCTAGGCTCCTCATGTTGATCTTCTTTTCTACACTGTATTGCACCAACATTAGGGAGACTCGACCTCCAAGAGACTCTTCCTCGGCATACTCATTGTACCTTTTCAGGACCGACAGCTTTATTCTTGCTTTGCTGAGATATCTCCTTCACAATTCGAACACAGTCTTCATTAATTGCAGACCCTGACTTTGTCACTTGTTCCAGACTTACCCTCACATCATTGTTATAGTCTTGATCTCCTTTTCACTTCCCTTTACAATTACTTTCCTTGTTGTATATCTTGTCCTTACGTATTGTAGTTTCAGACTTTGACCAAGGAGATTAGACCCAAGACAACTATACTAGGTAGCTTCTCTTCTTTTGCTGGATTGCCTCTCTTTCTCGCACCAAACCACAAATCTTATCCTTGCACTGTGATTTCAGACTTGTCCGAATTCTTCTTATGTTGATGAGGCCGCAAACCACCCTTTATATAGGACTATCTTCATTGTTCTAGGCTGACATGACATTCTGTGGGTGAGTCGACTTGTACATCTGTTTGTGAGCTGACTTGGCAAGGAGTGTGTCCAACATATCTGAGCCGACTTCAATGAGCATTTTGACAGGGTCTTTGGAGCATACAATTTCATCAATGATTGTCCTTTACATGTGTAATAACACTTCATATACATGACTCTAAATTATACATTTATGACAAGATGACAAACCCCTAAAGACATAAAGAAGAAGTCTTTGACCTATAATAAAAACTCCTTGCTCATGAAACCCATGAAGCAAGCATTACAAAATACATTTTATTATCTTTGTCTTCTTCATTGCATAAATTCATAATTACTTAGTCTTATGAAGACCAAACCTAGTTACACTTTCCAACAAGAGATTCAAGTATATTATCCAAGGGATCATCATTCTTTTATGCCCCCATGTGATCCCTCTGTGGAAAAATCTAGGGCATTGGGATGAGGTGATTTCTCTAGCAATGATAACTGCTTGTGAATACTTTTTAATTCCTTAGATTAGATTCTTCTTTTACTTAGATTATTATAGTGTTCTACTTCATCAAACAACTACCAAACCATAAACAATAATGAGACAAGAGACACAGAATGTAGGCGATCAACCAGGGCCAAAACCTCTCCAACTTGAGAGGAAAACCCAAATGGATTCTTCTTCTTATAGAAACTTCAAGTGACAAATACCAAGACCAAGGCCAAGACCCTTGACTTATCAACCTCTCCAAGACCAAGTTACAAGACCCTTCTTCTTGCCCAAGTCAACACAATTTCAATTGACTTCTTGGACTGCTAATCTCAGCGACTCTGAAATTTTGGCTCCTTTCCATAGACTTGCAATCTGCACCGCGCGTGTGAGTTGATAGAGAGAGTTTTGTGATGCTTTCCTCCTTCGCTTGACTTGAAAACTTCTCTTGGTGATCTCGACTAGCAAGGGTGTTTCATTGGTGACCTTCTTGATGACCTCCTCAAGGACTAATATGACACTACTGCAGAAACCCTAGTTTCTGTTACATGTGTGACGAGACTAACCCAAAAACAATGTCAAATAAATTCGGTTTATGTTCCTCCTTTCTTTGCTTGATGATGAGCCCTTTCTCTAGTGATTCTCGCACTTCCTTCTATGTTTTTGATGCTTGACCGAATGTATCTCAAGGGAGGTCGAGACCTCACTATATATAGTGGACTGTCCATAAAAAATAGGTCGACTTTACCTTGTGACTAGGCTGACATGCTTATCTAGAATGATCTTCATCTCTTTTGAAGGTCGACTTGATGAGGTACTTGTGAGTCTGTGATAAGGTCTTGGAGGGTTTGTGACATAAATAACTTCTCTTTTTACAATGTATAACTGTTAACATGCCCAAATGGGTCTTCAATCCTTGACATTGACTCAATAGAGTTTATGACTTGATGACCAATCCTAATAGCTCTCAATGGGAGCTTCATCTATAAAATAAAATTCCTTGAGCATGAAACCCATGACTCAAGCATAACAAAATAGTTTTACTTTTCTTCCTTGCATCAATTACATAAAATCATGATTACACATGTCATTATGAAGACCGAACCTAGTTACATATTTCAACACTCCCTCTTGAGTCTTAACTAGGCTGGTATTCATAATTCATACAAGGTACTTGGACATTTTGAATTTGAAGATTTCTCATTAGAAGAGTCAGATTGGTAACCCATTTGTATAGCATCATATCATCCAACATTGTCACATAGCAAGGCCTTGACTAATTGCTCTATCTCTCCACAAGATTAGAGCTCAATGTTGGCGAGACCATTGATGTATAGACACCCTCTTCATTGTCTCTCTCGGAACATACCCCACCCGGGTTCTTTCAGAATATGTTCCACCAGTACTATTCTTATCTTGGATTCCTAGTTCTCAAAGAATATTAGTCCTCTACGACTGTTGGATCAATTTACTGGGTAAAATAACACAAGTATTTACTTATCAATCCGGGTTTGTAAACTTGGAAGCATGTCCAAAATATATGGATTTCAGATGTAGTCAATTTTAGAAGACAAAATGTAGAAGTTGGAAGAAATACATATTACAAATATATTCTAAATTCTAAGATTTATGGAAATGCATATCACAAATATAAAATCTAAGTAAGTAATTTCTGATTCAATATGTAATAAGTGAGGGAAGAGACTCCTAACTTAGGAGATCCCGATTGTCCTTCCCCACAGTACTACCTTCATGAAGAGAAATCAAATAACTGATTAACAATAGTTTATGATGTATAAAAAGTAGGAGAAGAGGCTCCTAACATAGGAGGTCCAGGTTGTCCTCCTTTACAATTCTATTCCATCATTGTTACCATTGCATTAAAACTAGAAATTCAGGAAATAACTCAAGCAAGGAAAAGAGGATGAATTTTAGTTGCTGTTCTTGATCAGATGGAAGGAGAATTTAACCTAAACTCTTGTTTGTCCCTTCATATGCAAATTAGAATTAAACTAAGAATCATCCAGCAAACATAAGAAAACTTTACACATTTAAATGGCTTAATAAACTTGAAGCAAAATTAGTTCATGAAAATTATGCTAATTTAACCAAAAAAATGTACTTAGCTTGGTGTAGGGATCCTCCACCCTTGCCTTGCACACTTGAAGAACTTCTCAGCTACAGCTAATTCAATCAATCATCCACAACATGAACATCAAATAGAAGGTGGAATTGGTTCCTCAAATTATCTCAAAATATTCAAAAGTCTCAATATAAATTTATACAAATACTCCATGCTTGAATGGTTCATAAGCTTGGTTTAAATAGAAAAATAGACAAATGATAAACAAACTAAGCTATAATGTCTCTAACTGTCTTATCCATCCTAATCCCATCCATCGAGATTGAACTCATCCATTCAGTTTCATAAAATTTGGAAAATTCCAAAAAATACTAATTCTGCCCTTTTTCCTAGGGATTTTTGAAAAACAGGTCACGATTGACTAGCGTTGACCAGGCCTGTTTTAGCTCAGTTTGACCGAACCAATGATGATTTTCCATCAGTGGTTCCCAAGCTTTCCAAATCTATGCTTAGCTCACGCTCAGGTGTCCTTTACATATGACTTCCATGAAGCTATTACGAAAATTTCCAGTTCTGACCAAAAATACTCTTAAAACCCAATTTTTACAAAAATCTCTAAAAATTGAAAAATTTATTTTATTTACCTAAATATGCATAATAAGGTCAAAATAAGGCATATATGGATGATATAAGGCGGAATATAATGAAAATTAGGTGAATTTTTTATAAGCAAAATTGACCAAAATTGAGGGCCAACAACAACTACTCTCATCTTGGATGCCCTAACATATCTTCAAAGAGTATCGAATGCCAGATGTTTACCCAATCCTCCATTCTGTCTTCCCAAGTGAAGACAAGAAAGATGTGTCTATCTCTCCCTTTCAACTTAGGGAGGACATACCCATTCCACTGAAGGAATGTACCCATTCCTTTAAAAGGAATGTACCCATTGTTGATTTTTGTAGCATCAGAAAGTGCTCTTAAGTCTCTAATTTGGTGGAGAGGCTTAGACACTTGTATTCCAAAGAACCCAGAAACCATTTGTGGAAATTCCACTTGGTTCATGTTTTATTAAAATAATTAATTATTTTAATGGGGACACTAAGCTTGAACTTAGGGAAATTAAATAATTAAAGGGTATTAATAAAACAGAGTGTGAATCTTCTAGAAAACGAAGATCAAGTCATGTTTTAATCTTAGCCATCGATTAGACATCTAATCTGGGCCGTTGATATGTCAATGAGAAGACTATAAGGGAAGGCTTGAGGGTCATTTGGAAAACACACCGAGACATTGAATTGATCTAAGGTCGAAATTTTTGGGGCATGGTTTGCTGAGAAATTCGAGCTAGATATCTGAGGGGCAGATATAACATCCAAGGAGGAAGAGATTTTCTCAGCAGGTGGAGCATCGGTTAGAGAGAGGTAGAGGTGATCTAGCCTAGCTAGCGTTGAAGGAAGGGGCTGACGCAGTGACTGCGTAAGCTCATGCAGAAACAACGCAGAGGCAGAGGCAGAGGTTTCTGAATTTCACTGGTGGATCAGTTTTGGAGGTCGGGATCCAGAAAGTGGCACCGGGAGGCTGTTCCTCAGCATCCACAGAGGAAAAACGACTTGGAGGAGGGCTAACGCTGAGCCTGGAAGTGGGTGACGCAATGGCTGGAAGTTCCAGCGCTGGATCTGTGTAGAGCCTGTCCAGGGCAATTTTTCCTTCATCCAGATTAGCCGGAAACTTAGTGATTGAGTGAGGTATTTCTCATATATTCTTCTGCCAATATTTCTCTCTGTAACTGAATAACCCTTGAGGGTATTCAGACATTGCTACTGCATAATAATAAAACCCTCAGATCTGCTGCACCGATTTTCCTACATTGGGTTTTTTCGGGGACTTAGTCCAAAATAAAGGTGTCATATGTGTGAATGATTTCCTTATCTAGTTTCCTTGTTTCTGAATCAATTTTAGTGTAGGTTGCTTCAATAATTTAGATCTGAATTAATTATGTAATGTAATTTACTTAATAGGATAAGTACACTCAGTTGTTGCAGTAGGATTCACTAGATCTGTTTGATCTAGGAATTTTCACACCCATTCCTTTAAAAGGAATGTACCCAAGCTCCTTATTAACTAGGGACTTAACCAAGCTCCCTCTTGACTAGGGACTTGCTTCCAGTAGCTCTTTAAGTGGAGATCATGAGATAACCAACTACTTGTAGAACTCCTTCCTTTTGTTGAGAAATTAGGGCATTTAATTCAATTTCTCTTTCATGATAATTACTTGTGATTTCGTTATACTTCTTTCACTTAGATCTTATCTTTGTTAGCTTATTATGTCTTTCATCAAGTCAATTACCAAATTTTTTTCCCAGAAAAAAATTCGTAATTTTTCATTATTTGATAAAAAATTACATGTTCCATTTTACAATAAGTTCGATCATAGATCCATATTCACTGTTCCTCAACAAGGAGGCAAAATAGTCTGCAATATGTGCCTGTATGCTACAAGTTCTAAACTACTTGCTATGAACATAAATATAAATTTTAACATATATAAAATAAATACAATTGGTAAGCATGCTGATTGCATATCAGCATATAAGTCACAAAATAAAGATCATTCTGTTAGAATGCAGTCATGGAGTGACTGCTCCCATATCTCGAAAATCCTCTATGAAGGGTCTATGATAATAGTTGTATATCTGATCCCTTTCATGTTCAGCAACGTGCCAACTGCCCCAAGCTAGCTCCGCAGCTTCTTTGGAAAGTTGGTCTGCCATTTGGTTCCTCTGCCTGTATATGTGAGTAATAGATATTGTGTCAAATTCTGATTTCAAATAATGAACTTCCCTCAATAATGATGTAAGTGTGTGTGAATGACACTGTGAATGTGAATTGAACCAATTAATGAAAATTTGTGAATCTCCAAAAATCTGCAGTATGTTGCATCCTTTTTCCAGGGCGAAAACTAGGAGAAGTCGAAGGCTAAGTAGTTCAGCAAAATTGTTTGTACCCGACCCTAATCCCATCTTGAGTTGGAAGTAGTGTGTATCAGATGTATGAAGAACCGCTCCACCCCCACACCCATTATTGTTAGATGACCCATCAAAATATGCCTAGGGGTAAGAGTTATCAATGCTTTAAGGAATAATGACTCTGTTACAGGTAGGTTGCTTCTCATTCGGAATGAGATGAAAGGTGGATATGATGGTAGAGCAAATATGATCCCACATGACCAGCTTGTCGTCGAAGATACATCTGTTCCTCCCGGTCCATATGCCCCAAATGATTAACAGCGGGAGGTTTCTCAGTTTAGTATAGGAGGCAGCATTCCACCAATTAGACCATGCTTCAGCTAAAGATCCACTGTGCCAAGTAATGGTACAACCCAATGAACTAGTAGCTAAGTGTCAGAGTTCATGGACAGATGAGCAGTTAAGGAAGATATGTTGTGCTTCTTCCTCCTGGGCAAAACAGAAGTAGCACCTAGATGGTCCCTGTGTGGCGCGTTTCCTGATGTTGTCCATGGTCGGTATGCAATTTTGGAGGATACACCACATTAGTAATGTAGTCTTGTGAGGCGCCTTCAGTTTCCAGATCGAATGCCACCACCAAGATTTTTCAGGAGGTTCCTTGGGCACATAAAGCGTGATGTAGCCAAGCTTTGGGGAGTATCTTCCACTGGGTGAGAGTGCCCATAATATCTCATCATCCTGATCCCTAAGTCTAATGTGAGAGGCATGAAGTGCTCTGATATATCTATTCCAATCAGGTTGACTCATGAGTGGTATCCGGAGGTCCTTAGCTGATAACCAACCCTAACCATGCCAATCAGTCCTTCTAAAATCGGCCACCTGCGATAGGTACTTGATCCCTGCTTGTGCAAGGTGGTTAATAATAAATTGTGGCAGTTTGAAGTGTCTTCCGCTGCCCGACCAAGAATCCATTCCCACTCTAACCATGTTACCCGCGCCAATTTGCTAAGACAGACTTTGCTGGATCAGGATCACCGATTTAGTAATGGCCTTCCAAATAATGGATGAGCCCGACTGATGCAGGATAATACCACAGATCCAATCCATTGTATGCTGTGGGGCAATGTATTTAGCAACAGTCACCTCCCTCCAAAGGCTATGCCCAGTGATAAGGTGCCAACTCAGTTTGGCAGTCAGCGCAGAAGCGAAGGTGGACAGATCTTTGATGCCCCAACCGCTCCAATCCTTTGGTCGACTAATTTGATCCCAAGCGACCCAAGAAAAAGTGTGCTCCCTACGAGAGTTCCTCCATAGGAACTGTCTGCAAATAAGTTGAATGCAATTAGTCACTCCTTTTGGGAGCCATGCCAAAGACATCCAATACACAGGAATAGCCTCTAGGACATATTTGATTAAAATCAATCTCCCAGCGCGGGATAGCCAACAATGGTACCAGATATTGATTTTGCGCTCTATTTTCGCAATCAGCCAGTTCCAGTCTTTAATCTGGTAGTCATTAGGATTTCAAGCCAGGGCCAAAATCTCTCCCTCTTGGAGAGGAAAACACGATAATAATTCTTCTTATAGATATTCAATTGACGAGTACCATGACCATGACATAGACCCTTGACACCAGTATGCCTCCAAAACCCTTGTCACTGCTCTTTTCGACTTCTCTAGCTAATCTCTCCTTTCTACACTGCTTTGCAACAATGCTAGGACAACTTGGTTCCTAACCTTATACAAATATCTCCTTTTCTGCCCTTCCTTTAGCCTTTTAGAGATTTCTTCTCAGCTTGCCCTCCTGCACCCTTGATGCCCTAGACCGAGAGCTGCTGTAGACCTTCTTCATGCTGTATATACCCTTATTCTTTTATGAGATTAGCGAGGTATAGAACAGACTCAAAACAGAGATGATCATTCTTCTTCGTTGAGTAGTCTCTTCCTAAGAACTGTCCACAATCTTCCTTACACACTGCCTCACCTTCGCACTGTATAACAGATTCCTTCTATGTTGAGGTAGCCTCGGCTTTGCCTGAGATATGCAAGTCCCTAATACAGAGATGATACTTCTTTACTTGACCCAAACAGAGAGTTATTCCTTGCTGAGATTATATCTGTATTTGTTGCTTTCCTCGCACTCAATTTCAGTGCTTGTCTCGCACTACATACACAAACTTGATCCGAGGTGCTTGCCACAAATGAAGCCGCAGTCCTTTTATAAATATGGACTGTCTCCCATCTCTAGGCCAACATGTCCATTTGTGTGTAGGTCGACATCATCAAGGAGACTTCGAGCATATTCCAAGCCGACTTCAAGAGGCTAGTTGACAAGGTCTTGGAGCATACAATTACATCAATATTCTGTCTCTTTACAAGTGTAATATCACTTCATATATATGACTCTAAATTATACTTATGACAAGACGACAAATCCTAAAGACATCAAGAAGAAGTCTTTGACCTATAATAAAAACTCCTTGCTCATGAAACCCATGAGGCAAGCATTACAAAATACATTTTATTATCTTTGTTTTCTTCATTACATAAATTCATAATTACAAGTCATTATGAAGACCGAACCTAGTTACACTTTCCAACACCTTTGATGTCATGAATTTCTTCTTTGTTTATAGGGTCTACATCTTTTGGGACATCTTCGTAGGGCACAAACCATCCATCACTTACATCCATGAGTCATGTCATTCATGTCATCATTCCTTTTATTGAAAAGTTATCCATTGGTTCATATCTGGTCTTTCTTCATGCTATGTTGCCTTCTTCATGCCATGTTTCCTTAAGGATCTTTCATCCTGCTACATGGGCATTAGTTGTAGAAGACTTCCATAGTTCTTCCCTTGGCAGCCCTGCATAAGCCCATCCAAATATTATTCAAAAATAAGAAATGAACATTAAATCAACATTACCTTTGTGATGGTATTTCATCATGACATCTTCTTGTTTGCATCAACAACCTGCGTATATATTGACACCTCCAAAAGATATTCACTGTCAAGGGTCTCTTTCTTTTTCAGACTTCATCAGGGTCTTCATATCTTTCATGGAGATATCATAGTCAAATCTCTCAGTCCATAGATGTTGATAGCCTTCTCCATAGTTGCATATTTCATGATCTCTTCCTTTTCTTTCTTCACACATTTCCTTCCAGGAACTTCCAATCAGAGTTCCTCCAATTTTTTATCAACCACCTCATATTTCATACGAGGACATATTATGTTGATTTCATCAAGTCAAAGTGTGAACCATGCCTTCCTGCATCCTTTCAAAGGAGGAAATCCTTTCTTTTGATCATGCTCTCGAGATAGAGCATTTATCCATGTTACCTGCAACAATATGACATGACTCTAGTTTATCAAATACAAGCATGCATACCTCATTTTACTTTAGGTCATCTAGACTTCCTTCAACAACTTCCTTGATTGGAAGAACTTCAATTCCTTGACATTCTTCACTTCTTTCGACATCATACCATCATCCCATGAATTTCTACAAGTTGGAATTCTTGATGAAACCCTTGCTTCCTTTTAAATGGTGAATCTTCCAATGAAGATTCCAACAGAGGATCTTGAGTATTCTTACCCAACAAATGTTTCCTTTTAACTAATGTATGATGAGCTTTGTACTAGATGACCTCTTCTTCTTCTCATAAGTACCACTTATGCTTCTAATGAGGTTACCAAGAGCTATATCCTTTTGTAGGTGACTGCCATAGACTTCTATTTCAGCTATTATGATAATGTCACGAACTGTTGATTTCAATGTTTCTATGATGCGATGATGCATCCTATCATGCTCCTAAGTGACCCATGAAAACTTGGAAAACATAAACTTGAAAAGAACTAGGTGAAGAAGACTATCTCAATCATAGTAGAGATCTTTTACTTCCTCTTTCTTGGACTTCTCCTTTTCAGCTTCCTTCACTTCTTCGGTGATATGGGCTTCTTCTCTTCCCCATTTGTTGTTGTCCTTCTCGAGCTTAGGAAAATCTCTCTTGTAATGCCCATATTCTTGACATCCATAGCATTTAACCATAGCCATATTCTTCTTCTTTTTTTTGAGGACCAAATTTTCCAAATTTCCCTTTTCTTTTTGTCATTGTCGCATATGCTTGATTTTGCTCATTTGATCCTACATCAGTTTTTGCCTTCAACTCGGTTTCTTCAATCTTGCATAGTGACCATATATCCTTGAATGGAGTAGCTTCCTTTTTCCCAGAAATGCTTGATGTAAAGTTACCCCATTCCTCTGGTAGTGCATTTAGTACTATGGTAGTCATCTCTTTGTCAGACATTATTTCTCCCAGATCTTGAAGTTGATCCCTTATTTCAGATATCCTCATAAAGTATGAGGCTATTCCTTCTTCTTTTGATATCCTTAGCTTGTAGAGTTCTTGCCTTAATGAGATAACTTCTCTTGCAGTGCTTACGGAAAACAACTCTACCAGTTTGTCATATATTTCTTTTGAAGTTTCGAGTTTAGATACATATGGAATGAGGGGATCCTTAATGGATTCTATTAGAATCCTTTGAGCCCTTACTTCCCCTTTCATAAACCTTGCAAGTGCTTGAGCATCTTCCTTTGGAGGTTTGGTGATTGAGCCCTTAACATGTTCCATGACATCATTTTCAATGAGATACAAATCTGTCCTTTTCGTCCATGCGAAAAAAATTGCAGCCCCAACCAACTTGTTGCTTTCCTTGCAAAAAGACATTTTGACAAATTTGGATGTAGACATAAATATACTTACTTGTGAAGATGCTTCTTCCACTTGCTGCCTCCTTGAATTTGATGGTGATATAGATAATAGAAAACTTCTCCTTGACAAAGATAGTTTTCTTCAAAAGTGATCCTTGGCTCCAAAGAGAGGGAGATCACCTTAGAACTTTTGATGATGATGACAATGTCCTTGATCTTGCTTCTCTTGGATGAGTAGACTTCAAGTTACTTTGATTTGTAGATCTCTTCAACTCGAGTAGCGGTAGGGTCTTAGTGGTCCTTTTTCTTTGATGATGACTTGAGCGAGGATCCCAAGACTTCTTCTTCGATCTAGGGTTTTGACTCTTCCTTGTAGATCTTGACTTCAAAATACTTTTAGGATGAGATGATATTCTAGATCTGCTTTGATGCCCTTCTAGAGTTTCGGTCCTTGAATAATTGAGTGTCCCTTGTTGAACCGCCCTTCCTTGATTTTGTCACCTTAGCTCTGATACCATGTTGAAAAATCTAGGGCATTGGGATGAGGTGATTTCTCTAGCAATGATAACTGCTTTTGAATACTTTTTACTTCTTTAGATTAGATTCTTCTTTTACTTAGATTATTATATTGTTCTACTTCATCAAACAACTACCATACCATAAACAATAATGAGACAAGGGACACATAATGTAGGCGATCAACCAGGGCCAAAACCTCTCCAACTTGAGAGGAAAACCCAAACCAATTCTTCTTCTTATAGAAACTTAAAGTAACGAATTCCAAGACCAAGACCAAGACCCTTGACTTATCAACCTCTCCAAGATCAAGTCAAAAGACCCTTTTTCACTGCTTCTTCTTCTTGCCCAAGTCAACACAAGTCCAACTGACTTCTTGTACTGCTAATCTCGGCTACTCTGAAATTTCGGCTCCTATCCACAGACCTGCAATTTGCATCTCTGCAATTCTGCACGTGTGAGTTGATAGAGAGAGTTTTTGTGATGCTTTCCTCCTTTGCTTGACTTGAAAACTTCTGTTGGTGATCTCGGCTAGCAAGGGTGTTGGATTGGTGGCCTTCTTGATGACTTCCTCAAGGACTGATATGACACTACTGTAGAAACCCTAGTTTCTGTCATACGTGTGAGGAGACTAACCCAAAAACAGTGTCAAAGAACTTCGGTTTATGTTCCTCCTTTATTTGCTTGATGATGAGCCCTTTCTCTATGATTCTTGCACTTCCTTCTCTGTTTTTGATGCTTGACCGAATGTATCTTAAGGAACGCTGAGTCCTCACTATATATAATGGAATGTCCATAAAAAATAGGCCGACTTTACCTTGTGAATAGGCCGACATGCTTATCTAGAATGATCTTCATCTCTTTTGAAGGGCGACATGCTTATCTAGAATGATCTTCATCTCTTTTGAAGGCCGACTTGATGAGGTACTTGTGACAAGGTCTTGGAGTGTTTGTGACATAAATAACTTCTCTTTTTACAATGTATAACGTGCCAAAATGGGTCTTCAATCCTTGACATTGACTCAATATACTTTATGACTTGATGACCAATCCTAATAGCTCTCAATGGGAGCTTTATCTATAAAATAAAATTCCTTGAGCATGAAACCCATGACTGAAGCATAACAAAATAATTTTATTTTTCTTCTTTGCATTAGTTACATAAAATGATGATTACACGTCATTATGAAGACCGAACCTAGATACATATTTCAACACCCTCTAGCTCACATGAGTATTGAGTGAGCATTTATATATAGAAGATAATCATGTTGGGTCATAACACAGTGATTCTAGGTGAGTGATTTTGTTTTTGTCACCTTACTATTTTTCATCTTAATCACGATCACAATCACAGTCAACAAGCATTATTGAAATATATTTGGTTTTAAATTTTAATACAATTGTGCATAAATGGCCTATTGGATTGCATCAAGTAACACTTTTTTAAAACACGAAGAAAGAAACTCATCCTCAGAGAATCTGTTGTTTGCTAGTAATTTTGCAACTATCATGCATTGTTCCTCCCTTTAAATTCAAACAAGGATAGATGTGAAATGATTATATTGTTTTCACTTTGAATTATGGCTACGTTGTGAAAGTAAATTCTCAAATCGCATAGGCAATTGTAGGCACTTTTCAAATTACAATATCCTTTATAGTGGCATGAATTGCTTATTTCCTGATCAGCGGGATACTTAAATGTTAATTGGAATCAACACACATTTTAAATTCAAGTTAAACATTGAATTCTAGTTTTCTTTTGCCGTTGAGTTGAATTTAAGCAAGACTCCTATGCATATTTTTTCTCTTTGTCAAGGTTCTCTATTTCTTTCCCCATGAAAAATGGTTGATAGCAATGAATTATATCGCTATTATCAAAGATCATTCCCAGTGATGCTGGAAAAATATGCACTTCAATCATAACTTTTGTAAAATAGAACCCTAGCCACCACTTCAAAAGATTGCATTGCAACAATTTCTAATGCATGACTAGGTCACAATCCATTGGCACCATCCCTTGTCCGAGTGTGGTTGGAGCCTCACTAGGTCTTCGTCTTACAAATATCCATAAGAATTTTGTCCTCTTCGTGTTTGGTGCTCCCGAATGGCTATTTCTAGATCAAACACTACATTCAGGGTAAGAAACAAAAGAGGTGACTATCCACATAGAAGAGGGATGGGAATTCAAGGTCATTCCCCTAGGTTGTTTTCCTCTATTACATGCCTCACTTGATGTCCCTATCGGGTCAAGAGCCATAATCAAGGCCACAGGTTTACACTAGTTACCATTAACAAAATGAGGTGCCTGGGGGTTTTCCCTATGAGGTTTTCCTGAAAAATAAAAGAAGAGGGATAGAACCATTGCTATTTTTGTTCTTATAGGGTTTTAACTAATAGTAAGTATATTCTGTTGAAAAGTGGCGAAGGAATGGATTCCTTGATTTGTGCCTTAATTCAAGGAATTGATTTAGTGATCTTCTTAATCATGTACAAGTTCCAGTGATGTGGACGAGTTTAAGAAGTAGTTTGACTAGTGCGAGTTTGTGGAGGACTGAGTTATTTGTCCTCTAGTGTGAGTTAAATTGGGAATCGAATGTTCAAGTGCAGTTGGACTCCTAAGTTTTAGGAGGATGTAGTTAACTAAGTGTGTTGACCTTTGTTAACTAGAAAAGCTCCAGTTCAACTTCCTAATTTAGAAACTCCCTAACAATAGCCAAATCGAATGCTTATAAGAAGATCGAAGACACACTTTTTATTCATAATTTCTTGAGCACGAGTTTGTGAGCAAGAGAGCTTGTGGAGGAACGAGCCAAGGTTTCCTTGTGCAAATTATTGTGGAGGGCAATTTCTTCTTGGAGTGTGCATAGAAATAGGGAAATTTCCTATTTAATAGGAGCTTAACTAGTGCTAGGAAATAGGAGGTTATTTCCTAAGGATTTGCGCTAGGAAATCATAGCGTCTAGTGCACATAGAAGGAGGACGCAAATAAACGATCAAGCAAGGTTTTCAAGGCTAGGACAAATAGGAGAATCTTTGTATTTTTAGATTGAAACTAGCTTGTATTTGTATCAGACCTATTGCTCAGTTTTCCTCAATAAAATTCTAAAGCAAGCAAGGGTTTTTCCCTGTTGAGTTCCCTAGAAAATTGTTGTGTTATATTGTGTGAATTTGTGCAATTATTTTTGGTCTATTTCGCTGCTATTTGGCAGAGAAATTATGTGTCTATGTGAAAAGATTTTTATTTTTATTTTTATAGATTGTTCATACTAGCAGATCATAATTGCATGGAAATTCTACATGGTATCAAAGCTGTGAACAGAAATTGATTAGCACATAATATTCAAGATGACAACTCACACAGGATTAAGATTGCGAAGGCAAGATAGACTGGATGGCTCCTCCAATTTTGGTATTTTGAAGGTCCGCATATTGTTTTTGTTGGACGAGTTTGGGTTGAACGAATTTGTTGAGCAAGGTGTTGTAGAACCTTGAGATCCAGACGAGTTGAGGCTCTTCTAAAGGCAAATGGCCAAGGCCAAAAGGACGATCTTCGATGGATTTTGAGATCATGCAGTCCCTCATGTTGCTGGTAAAGATACAACTAAGGACATTTGGAATGCCTTAGTAAAGCTCTACTAGAACTCTTCCGAGAATCGAAAGAAGGTCCTCAAAGAGAAGTTGAGGACAATCAAGATGCAGAAGGGTGAGAGTGTAACCGCTTATCTCACCAGAATCGAGGAGGTGCGTTATGAGCTAGCAGCTGTTGGAGAAAATCCCATGGACACGGAGTTAGTGTTTGTGGCTCTGAATGGGTTTACCAAAGATTGACATATTTTTGTTCAAATCATTACTGGACAAGATAAGTTGCCGAATTGGGAACGCCTATGGAGTGACTTCATTCAAGAGGAGTTGAGGCTCAGACTAGTCGAGACTTCTAGCAACAGTGGCAAGGGTTCAAAGGTTGAGAAGGAGGAGGAAAATCTTGCTCTTGTGGGAAAAGTCAAAGGGAAGAAAGGCAAAGGGAAGAGCGAGAACAGTAAAAAAGGTGACAAGAAGAAGACGGATCTAAGTAAGATCAGATGCTTCCATTGCCATACTTTTGGACAATATGCTTCGAAGTGTCCTAACCGAAAGAAGAACGGGTCGAATAAGGAGCATGTAGATGCATCAACTGAGGTAGATGAATTTGCCTCTCAGTTTGAGAAGGACTTCTCATTGATAGCTTGCTTGGCAAGCTTAGTAGGGAGTAGCACGTGGTATATTGATTCAGGAGCCTCTTTCCATATGACTAGAAATCGAGAGTATTTTAGCCAACTGGATGAGAAGGATATGCAGGTGAATATCAAGCTTGGAGATAATGGCAAGTATGCTACAAATAGAGTTGGTACTGTTAGATTTAAGAGGGATTCAGGTAATCCTCTTCATCTAAAAAATGTTCTCCATGTTCCAGGGCCGAAGAAGAACCTGGTTTAGTAGTTGTCCTTGAGGACAAAGGATATGATGTCATCTTCAACAAAGGTAAGGCTTACCTCCAACACTTGGCTTATGGATGTAAGAAGTAGATAGGTGTGAGGCTGAAGAATCTCTACAAGTTGCAGGTAGAGACAGATGCAACCTTGAGCAACAAGGCAAGGTGTGCAGATGTAGGTGAACTTTGGCATAGGCGCATGGGACACTTGCATCATGGGGTGCTAAAGATCCTTCAACAGATTGCCACAATATTATCAGCAAGAGACCTTGACAAGAGTGGAGTGTGGAAGGGGTGCACACTTGTCACATATGCCAAGTCTTCTTTCGATGGTCAAGATAACAGTGCCAAAGGGATTTTGGAGCTGGTGCATTCATATGTGTGCAAGTCCTTTTCTTCTCCATCACTGATGAAACACAGGTATTATGTTACTTTCGTTGATAATTTTTCTCAGCAAACTTGGATTTATTTTACGAAAAAGAAAGATGAGGTCTTAGACATGTTCGTGGAGTTTAAGGCCCTGGTAGAGAAGCAGATCGAGAAAAAAATCAAGGCAGTGAGAAGTGACAATGGTGGAGAATATATCTCTAATGCCTTCAAGGAGTTTTGTGCAAAGGAAGGCATTAGGAGAGAGTTGATAACACCTCCTAACACTCAGCAGAATGGGGTGGCTGAGAGGAAGAACATGAGTATTGTTGGAAAAACTAGGGTTATATTGCATGATCAGGATCTGCTTAGGTTCTTGTGCGTAGAAGCATGCAACACTGCAGTATTTTTGCAGAACAGGAGTCCACACAGGGTGCTTGGACGAGTCACACTAGAGGAGGCTTTCACAGACAAGCAACCTAATGCTTCACACTTTCGAATCTTTGGCACAAAGGTCTACTGTCATGTGTCCAAAGATAACAGGAAGAAATTGGATGCCACAACAAAGAAGGGTATCTTTGTGGGGTATAATGAGACATCTCAGGCATACAGGGTGTATCTTCCAAGATTAAGGAAGACAGTTCTCAGGCGAGATGAGAGATTCCAGGAGGATCAAGCTCTGAGAGTTTCTTTAGAGCTTGAGCAAATTGCAGTACGTGCGGAGGAGCTACTTGCTCCCAAATAAGAGTCACAACCGACACCTCAGATTCAGCAACAACCATAGTCTAGTGATAAGAGGGTAGCGCAACAGGATTTGCAGCAGGATGAGGAGGACAAGCCAAGCCGAGAGCAGACAGATCATCCAGGGACAACCACCACTCGGAGGAAGAAGGCCAAGTGGGTCGAGGTTGATCCAAGAGGCTCAGGAGCGGGTCAAGGCTCCTAACACCATGTTTAGGTAGAGTAAACAACCATAGAGGTACATAGGTTATATGGTACTGATGACAGAGTTGGTTGACACTGAGCCTTCTTCTTACAAGGTGGCAATTTCTCAACAGGTTTGGCAGGATGCCATCGTGGAGGAGTATTCCTCTATCATGAAGAATGATGTTTGGGAGGTTGTTCCACGACTTGAAGGAAAATCAAGTAGTGGGATCCAGATGGGTGTACAAGCTGAAGCATGGTCCATCAGGACTATTCTGGCACTTGCAGCACAAATGGGGTGGAAGATCCACCAGATGGACATGAAGAAAACATTGCTCAATGGAGTGGTTGAGGAGATTTATTTAGAGCATCTAGAGGGGTTCGAGTAGTTCAATAGAGACACATGTGTGCAGGCTGAAGAGATCTCTTTATGGGCTCAAGTAGGCCCCGAGAGCATGGTACACTCAGATTGACAACTACCTTCGAGGATTGGGTTTCACTAAGAGTGAGGCGGATCCCAACCTGTACTACATCATAGTTGGAGGGCTTCTGCTCATTCTAGTTCTCTATGTTGATGACCTTATACTGACTGGGGATGAGAGCTTGATCCAGGACTGCAAGGAGGACCTTGCAAGGAAGTTTGAGATGAAGGATATGGGGCTTATGCACTATTTCCTTGGCTTGGAGGTTTAGTAGGGTGATGGTGAGATCTTTGTGGGACAAGGCAAGTACACAACAAAGATCCTCCAGAGATTTCATATGCAGGAATGTAGGCCCATGGCCACACCTCTAATCACAAATTGGGGGAAGGTGGATGCTGGCAGAGGAGAGCGAGTGGATCCTATAGTATACAGGCAACTCATTGGGTCGTTGATGTACTTGGTCAACACACGACCTGCTATTTGTTTTGCAATGAACCAGCTGAGTCAGTTCATGGTTGAACCGACTAGAGTGCATTGACTGCAAAGCATGTGTTGAGATACCTCAAAGGCACAACGGACTATGGATTGTGGTACAAACAGGTTGATGGAGTGAGACTTGAGGGCTTCATAGATGTAGATTGGGCAAGCAGCTCCACAGACAAGAAGTGTACTTTAGGTGGCATCTTTAGCATTGGGTGAACAACAGTTTCTTGGTACATCAGGAAGCAAAGATCAGTTGCACTCAACTCAGCAGAGGCTGAGTACATGGCTGCTAGTCAGGGAACTCGCGAGGAAGTTTCTTGTGGGACTTTTTAGACAGAGGATGGAGGCTACCATGATACATTGTGATAATCAGAGTTGCATTAAACTCTTTGAGAATCTAGTGTTTCATGATTGCTCAAAGCATATCGAGATCCGATATCACCATATTAGAGATTGCGTGCACAAGGGGATAGTCAAGCTACCGTACATTCCAACAGGGGAGCAAACAACAAACATCTTGACCAAGGCATTGGCAAGAAGCAATTTTGTTCATAACAAAGATAAGCTTGAGTTGTACAGAATCCCTTCCTCGCTAAGAGGAAGTGTTGAAAAGTAGCGAAGGAATGGATTCCTTGATTTGTGCCTTAATTCAAGGAATCAATTTAGTGATCTTCTTAATCATGCATGAGTTCCAGTGATGTGGACGAGTTCAAGAAGCAATTTGACTAGTGCTAGTTTGTGGAGGACCGAGTTATCTGTCCTCTAGTGTGAGTTAAATTGGGATCTGAATATTCAAGTGGAGTTAGCCTCCTAAATTTTAGAAGGATCCAGTTAACTAAGTGTGTTGACTTTTGTTAACTAGAAAAGCTCTAGTTCAACTTCCTAATTTAGAAATTCACTAGCAATAGCCAAATCGAATTGCTTATAAGAAGATCGAAGGCACACTTTGTATTCGTAATTTCTTGAGCACGAGTTTGTGAGCAAGAGAGCTTGTGGAGGAACAAGCCAAGGTTTCCTTGTGCGAATTATTGTGGAGGGCAATTTCTTCTTGGAGTGCACATAGAAATAGGGAAATTCCCTATTTAATAGGAGCTCAGCCAGTGCTAGGAAATATGAGGTTATTTCATAAGGATTTACGCTAGAAAATCAGAGCCTCTAGGGCACATAGAAGGAGTAGATTAGCGATCAAGCAGGGGTTTCAGGCCTAGGACAGGCAGGAGAATCTTTGTATTTTCAGATTAAAACTGGATTGTATTTGTATCAGATCTATTGCTCAGTTTTCCTCAATAAAATTTTAAAGCAAGCCAGGGGTTTTCCCTGTTGGGTTCCCTAGAAAGTTGTTGTGTTCTATTGTGTGAATTTGTGCAATTATTTCTGTTCTATTCCGCTGCTATTTGGTAGAGAAATTCTGTGTCTATGTGAAAAGAAAATTTGTTTTCAGATTGTTCATACCAGCCTCTGAAACCGGATTCGTGCCTACCCCCCATCATGTCCCGAATCAGGCAAATCGGACACGATTCGTGGGGATTCGAGTCCATCTGCCCGGATTCGATCGTGTCCGTACAGGACACGACAAGTCTCAATTCTTGTAACGTTTTTCTTTTGTGGCTCCAGGTGATTTTATCTCTGCAAGTTCTCTCGACACGATTCGTGGGGATTCAAGTCCATCTGCCCGGATTCGATCATGTCCGTACAGGACACGACAAGTCCCAATTCTTGTAACGTTTTTCTTTTGTGGCTCTAGATGATTTTATCTCTGCAAGTTCTCTCTAGATCTAGACTATACATGTATTTAATTTTTCCAGTACTAAGGTGTAGAATGACTGATTTTCCAGTCCTAAGGAGTATTGAACTTTTGTTGAAACTTGACACATTGTACATGTGCAGCAAAACTTGCTTCCAGAAATAAACAGGTCGTCTCTATCTCTATAAATGTTATGTAATATCATATTCTGATACTGAAAAAAATATCAGACATGGTTTCCAAACAAACACAAGACATTATTCCACAATTTGCTTCCTGTCTATAATCATTTATTGGGAAATAGACACTAATTAATTCTATATATGTAAGTTTAAGTTCAGTCAAGGCACTTGATAAAATGCATTGATTGATGCAAGACTGCATACAGACGGGAGATGGAAGACACGTGAATTCATTGATTACCGTGGCCTCTGTTACCATTGAAGTTCAATATAATTTTTGTTTGCACCTGGATGTGCATTTTAACGAGCATGGGCAGCTGATTTTTGAGCTCTCCGAAACCAATTTAATGCTAAAAAACAGATTTCCCAGTCATTGCATATCTACACCATCCATACAAGTTATAATTATTAGTTAGCATACATTATAATTAGTCCACTACATGCAGAGTTTAAAAATAGTACGAATCCTCAAACTCCAAGCCATATTATTGATATTCTCTGGTCGATTTTATCAGAAATTCTGCGGGTTTTTTTTGTGATGGTAACTCTGAATTCTGTAACCTGTACAATCTAAACAATC
Source organism: Pinus albicaulis (assembly GCA_034641835.2). Taxonomy (NCBI): domain Eukaryota; kingdom Viridiplantae; phylum Streptophyta; class Pinopsida; order Pinales; family Pinaceae; genus Pinus; species Pinus albicaulis. The sequence continues at coordinate 744,006,264 of CM076578.1, read as the reverse complement.
TGAGTGCCCCTGGGGTTTTTGATTTGAGGTTGCTGAATCTATCTATGCATTCGAAAACACATTGAGGGCGCTGAATCAATTTATGCATTTGAAAACACATTTTAAACCGTGAAAATTTATTATCTTGATTTTTTTTTTCGTTGTTCGATTTTGGACAAAAAGGTAAACCGCTGATGGTTAGACTGCTCCCATATTTACTTACTATCGTATCATGTATCTTTGTAAAACTTACATATAGATGAAGATCTATGTTTGAATCAATGAATTTGTGTAAGAAATATCTAATTTTTAATATATATATATATATATATATATATATATATATATAACGTGTCCGGACATGTCCTGTTTCGGGGGGTCACCGTGTCCGTGTCTGACACTCGAATCCACGTGTCCATCGTGTCCCGTGTTCCCGTGTCAGGTGACTTAGATACTAGCAGATCAGAATTTTGTGGAAATTCTACATATTCTTCCAGTTTTATTTTTATAATTTTGTTTTAGTCCAACATCTAGTAGTAGTTATGCACACATTTGAGAGGATCTGTTGCAGAAATGTTCTACCCTTTAGGATGTTGGCAAAAAACATTCTAGGAGCCTAACGGATCAGAATCAGCAGCCTTAGATTTTAAGGGACTTGGTAGGGCAAAAGCAATCTTTCTCACAATTAGTTCAAATTTGTTTCCTTTGACCCCATTATCACTTGGTTGATCTCTAGGGCCCTTTCCTAAAATGGTGCGAAAGTGTAGGATAAGCTTCACCTTTTTCATAGAAGTTAAAGTTTCACCTGTCCAACTTTGATCAGGCCTTTTTTCCAAAATTCATTTTGACATCCTTTTCTGCGAAGTCTTTATTTAAGATTATTTCAATGGGTCTAGCTGATCTATTTGCAGTTTAAATCATGCACATTTAGTTTGAAACCATTCTTCTAGAATCAGCTAAGTCTTCTGAAAGTGATCTATCTTTTATGCTTATGTCTCATCACTAAAATAATTTTTTTTTCACCACCACCGTCGCAAACACAAGATTCAACAGCATAACAAAGAGACTTATACGTGAGAATGCATTTTTCAAAGAAATGGCAAGTTCATTCAGGCTTTTCATCTACTAGGATGTTACCAAAAGATTTCCATATCGTATTCTGACTTGTATTAACAATAGTGTGTAATGCACCCCACATTTTTTTTACTAAAAGGAAAAGGATGGAAATGCTGATCTCTCTACTTTATGAAAGCTTTACTAGATGTTTTTGCTTGTAGTCAGCTCTAGGGGAACCCTCCCGAGGATCATGAGTTTGGTTAGAATTATGAGTCCCGTTGTGATAACACATTGATACCATAAGCCCCAAGGGTTAGCTCAATTGGTTGAGTCCCCGCTTGGAAGTACTCCCAGATTGAGAGGTCACAGGATCAAATCTCCTAGACGCCCGCGGGGTTAGGCCTCAGTGTTAGGCCCGACAGTAGATCCCTTCGGGAGGATTTACTGTGATATATTAAGACCGTGGATGTAGCTAGTACATGTGTGCGGGCACATAGGAACGTGAAACACACATTGATACCATATTTATGAAGTAGACCACATCGGAACATCATAAGCAACTTATACATAATTTTATGTTAGGCATGTCAGACATGATGGTCATATGCAGAAACTCAGATCACTGAACTAGTGACACTGTGACACCTGCCATGCCTACTGGTTGATATATCTGGGCATGAAGGACAGCATGAGGTTGTAACTATTAGCGTTGCATCATTATTAACCATGAAAAATGTCTAAACGCTAAATTTAGTCAATTCTTATCCAATGTGAGTGTTTTTATGAGACTTATTCAACTAATATTGCCACACTGTTTAATATAACCATGCATTTGGTAGTCACATACCACAGTATTTAGAAACTTTCTGCTAATGCTATTCATTCTACAAATACACCTGCTATGTTATTAGTGGGCAAGGACCTGTATAGAAATAAGGAGAAGGAAAATTGGCTGGTAAACTAATTTCTAGTAATTCCAAAATTTCGTGTATTGAGTCCTTCAACAACCTCTAGTGAGTTATAGCTTCTCTTAGTTAAAGAGCATTGCTTGTTTTATATATTTCTTAAAGTCGTTGATTTTTCTTTTTTCTGTTTCATTTGTAAATTGTTTCTTTTATTATTATTATTAGGAGAAATTACAAGGTAAGATAAAGACCTGTTATTTATTTAGTACAAAAATCTCTTTAAGAAATAATTTAAAAGCTTGACAAATGCCTTGAAGTCGACCTTCTGATAAAATGGTCCCAAAGAGTAATGCTCACTGTCTAGGGCTGAGACCAGCCTGCCATTTAGCAACATGGTTTAATCTCTTAGCTATTTTGTCTACAAAGTTCCTCTACAGGAACCATGGGCTACAACAGCCTTTGATTTATCTGCAGTGACACATTATTCTCCATATGTGATTATGAAAGCCCAAATGCTAAACAAACAGAAACTCAGTAACCAAGGCGGTAAGAAAATTTGTGGTTCAGATTTGTAAAGTTGGACTCCATGTGCCCATTAATGAAATGAGATCTAATACACATTAGACATTGTTAGCACCAACTGTTCCTGACCTTGCACAGAGGGTGTTTAGAACTGTGTGGTGACCTGTCATGAAGTACGTTCCCTGATAGTGTACTCTTTCAAATTTGCTTAGTTAGGGGGCCAAAACATTAAGAAAGGATTTGTTTTATTCCCATAAAATATAATCTTATTTCTTTCATATTTCATTGCAGGTATGAGGCAGTAATTGAGTTACTATAATATTTGAAACATGTTGCAAGTTTTGATTCACTTGAGTTATAAGGCAAGAATGAGTTTCTCAGCATTTTCTGTCTTCTAAAGTATAATTCCTACACTTTTTAGTTTCTTTTTTGTTTTGTTTACAAGAACAGTTATGTAGCTATGTAAGATTACATGTTATTAGGTGTGTGTGTCAACTCACAGGTTCTTCCTTCCAGATAGCTTTGCCAACAAGATATTCTTCCTCCAGGGAATTCTACCACTGATATTGATATGTACAAGTATAAATTTGGAAAAAGGAAAAGCTTTGGTGTGGCATTTTTAATTGTTCAACCCAGTGGTTAGTGTGTCCTATCTTGTGTTCTTTCTCATGGTATTTAAGCATTATAGTTTATCGGCAAGTGAGAGCTTTGCTCCCATGCCAATCCATGGACAGCAAAGAACATATGTAAGTGTTTGTTGCCAAAATAGGACTGTAGAGTCTGTACTATGTCAACCCTGTAAATTGTGTTGTGGTTTGTGTAGCCTGTAAATTGTGTTGTTTTGTGTGTGTATAGAGTGTGCCTTCATTTTGGGTTCTCTCTCAATGCTGCTGCGTGGAAGCTTTTTGCTGTGTTGTCTAGGACACTTCTAGAAGTAGATATCTGTTATTCCCCAGCCCCAAGAGAGATTGTGAAATGCTTTCAAAAGGCTGTACACTCGCATTGTAGACAGAATTGGGAAGTCTTTGTCTACAATGTTGAGGGAAAGATTCTGACTTCTCACAGCTTGGCAAACCAATCTTATTATAGACACCTATTATCGAATGTGTTGTCCCATAGAGAGAAAAAGTCTTCTTGTTACTCTTGAGACGAGTGTAGTGTGTACTCGCATCCCTATCTTGTCCATGTGAAATAGTTGTGAGAAAGGTATTTATGAAGCTACTTTGCTGCAGAAAGAATGTTGAAAAAAGGTGTATTACTACTTTTTGTGGCATATGGAATCAACTAAGGACTCCCTTGAAGAAATGTGAGTGGGTCTAGGGTGATGATAAGGGTTGTCCACTACAACCCCTAGAAAATCTACCTAGTACTCAAGCTTTAAGATAGTTCAAAGGAAGATTCTCCAGTAGATATCTTCTTAGGGTTTGAAGAAAAAGATATATTCAAGAACCGTTACAAAGGGACTGCACCCTCACCACTAGATAAGTACATTTGCACTTAATACATCCATAAATAAATCCAACAAGACTTAGAGGGACCACTTACTCAAGAAATCATTTGCATCCATAAAACCTAACCATGAAAATTTATCCACAAAATCATCTCCTCGGTGAAGCACATTTAGTCATCCTTCCACAGGCTTCTAGAAAATAAGACAAATAGTAGAAATTTCAAAGCTAGCTAAGAGATTTTTCCCAAATTCATCCATGAGAAAATAATAAGTAAGTGCATATGAATTTATAATTAGATGCTCAACTTCCTTTACATTAAAAAATTGATATTTCAAGTAGAATCCCATAATCTAGCCTATGGAGGGCAAAACACCCTTTTCTCTAATCAATCAATTCTAACATACAAGCAATTTGGGCTATTTGAGCCACATGTACAAAATAGCCTCCAAAGAGAGGGCACTTCCACAAATGAGGGAAGAGGGGTTTCAACCCGCAACATCCAACCTCTAGAGGCCCTAAAATAATGTATGTTCCTCAACCAGTCAAACAAGTAACACTCCAACTTCCCCTCCAAGGTGGATATATTCTTCATGATGTCTTCTCAACATGTAAGAGCCTTCTAAGCTTCCTTCAATTATGGATATGTGGGACTTCTACACCAAATGTCCTTTTAAAAAGGGTGGTACCTCCCAATCAATTTGATACTTAGCTTGGTGCCCTTCCAATCCTTCACAAAATTAAGGTCTACAAAGGTCAACTTTAGGCCATATATGTACATGTCAGTGAAAAGTTGCATATGTATTTTTAGGTTGGCCCAATCATCTTTTATGTTGAGTCGGGAAACCCTCAATTAAAACATCACGTGTTGATTACATGTTAAAGGTCAGGACTTGCATTTTATTATATAAATATGTCTTGTAAGTGAGGTGTTCAACTTGATGCTTTTAAGGAAAATACACTGCGTGAACCTGAACCTCGTCTACCTCCTGCTATTATGCTGAGAAGCTTGAAACCTGACCTCCTAGTTGTTGGGCTGATTAGCTGTCACTGGGAAGAAACCCACCTACATGCACTCTTACCTGAAAAGGGAAGGGAAAGAAGAATTTGGTTTACTTCTGGTTTTGCACTCTTACCAGAGGAACAAAATCTACCTACATGCACTCTTACTTGACATGGGAATAAGGTTCTTGGGCCAGAACTCTACTCTCGCCTACCCCATTGTGTGAAACATAAAGCAGTGGAACTCGAACCATGCTGTTTGAACTGTACCTCGTCCCCCCCATGTATGCTGCGGGGGAACTGAACCTCATGCATGGTGTGGGAAACACCAATTAGTAGAACCCACTGGACAAGCGATGTGGGACTGAACCCCCTATCACCCTCACCCCAATAGCGAGACAATGAACTCATCTTTTGTCCCCTCAATCCACACGAAGAATCACACCTCACATTCTTTGACCGACCTTTTTTTACTGTACTAATTAGCGCATCTCATGGGGAAAGGTGTAGCAGAGAATTTCTCTTGTAGCTCTTAGGGAGATTACGAATCAAAAATGGTAATGTTGTTATCCTTTCAATTTACGATTTGGTTGACACTTACATTCATTTGACTTGTATCATTGATGAGCAAATACTACTCATGTTTATCGAGCTATCACATACAACATGTAGTAAATACTGTATCTATGTAATCAATCACTTATACTTATCACACATAAGCAACATATACGTTGTTGACCTAATAAGCATAAAGATCATGTACAGATACCGAGAATTATTTCAAATAGGGTTACGAGTATGCCATTAGTAATCAATAAAAGCTTATTCTTACTATCAACTATACTGGAAACTACCTATATGTATGTTAGAGTATGCTTGTTACTGTAATCTCAATGCTGAGGTTTGAATCATGGATATGTGTTGTGAAGAGTCTAGCTTTTCTCCTATCATTCACTCTAATAAATAACTACATAGCTTGTATAACCTGATCCTTGTTTCATCACTAATACTAGCTACTTACTCATACTTATGGTAACAACTATATCATAGTTACACTAGCTCTTAGATAGGTGAGGTCCACATGGTTATTCTGTCTTATAAGCATGTTTATCATACATGTTTATTAGGGAATACATATAGTTTTTCATAACATACATTGTCATAGAGAGAGAACAATATCGCACTACTTACTTGGATAGGGTATGGATATGTGTAAAGCTTGAGTAAGCTGGGTTTCATTATGAGCTATACTGGTAACATATTCAATATGGTAGTACAATATATACATAATATAGGTCTATCTATATTCATCCTTACATTGTTTCAGATCAATGGGCTTAGTAGTATCATTATCTATATCTAATACAGGTGATTCTCTATACAAGCCGTTTGCACACTCATTGCCCCGATATAATGGTATTACTAGATAATATAACTCTAATACAGGTTACTATCCTATTCAATGCCCTTTTTAGTATCATTCTAATCAATTCCCTTAATTCCATACAGGAATCTCTAAAATGAACTATAAAAATTAGGCATATATAATACACCAAGCATATAACTTATATGGAATTAGTACTCCTATCTGCCATATTTCAACAATTCCAGGTATAGATTGGTGATAGAACCAAAGGTTATGAAAAGCAATCGTGTGACTGGTAACCCCATTGAAATGGCAGTATAAAGGTATGGTAATAACAACAATGGTAACCACTATGATCTTGTAATATAAGGATAGCTAATGGTTCAATTCCACTAATATGACAGATATAAGGAAGATACACCAGTTCAAACTATGTGGTATATAAGGAATACCTTTCTCATCATATATCACATAAGTAAGAGCCACTCGTATCATAGAGCATAGAGATATAAGTCAAACCATAATCAACTACTTAGTTAATAGAAGTAAACCCATTACATATAGCTCACATGAAGCTGAGTGAATTCGTAATCATTACATAGCCTATAAACAACGGAAGATGCACGAATCCCATTACTTTGACCATTAAGCTAGTATGATAAGAGTATCAAAAAGTTCATAGTTATACGAACATGATTACCAACTTGGTTGTTTACATATATATGGGAATAATGATACAAACCTGATTAGGCTTAGCTTAGAGAGTGTTGCAGGTACAATAAAGCTTAAAATTCTAGCTTACATTACCATTGACTCTTCTGGTTTGAGTAAGCTAGTAGGAGCCACTCTTTCTAAGTATCAACATTATGGTAGTTATAGTATTTATAATTACTAATATGGAACATGTTTAGCTCTTTATATTCATAGTACTACTGCCATTCCTAATATAAGTTGTAGTTTGTGTTCCCTTTACTCATATAAGCATACTCATACGGTAATCATACTACACTTAATTAGAGAAATTGGGTAGCTTATAGTATTACCATTAATCCCATGGGTTTAGTACTATCATATCAACCATCCATGCCTAATTTGACCAGTACCATATATAGGTAGATTGTTGAACCTAAAACCATAGGTGAATAAGAGATAATGACCATATGGATACTTCAAATGGCATACACTCATCTTACACTAGTCATTGGTTACAACTATCGAATAAGGAGAATAGCTTATGTAGTTCTATTCTCATATATAGTATATATCATAAACAATACTATGTTTAGAGCTTAAAGGTCATGACTTGCATTTTATTATATAAATATGTCTTGTAAGTGAGGTGTTCAACTTGATGCCTATTCTGAACATCTTCACTTTTCTGGCTTATTTACTCATTATACTAGATTTCACCTCCAATTCTAGAAGTCTATTGAAAGCACATGTTATGTCATCTTGTTGCTATCTATCCTCCTGCATCCTGTAGGGATGGGAAAGCTATCAATTTTTCCTTCTTCAAAGGAGAATGAAACCATGTTCATAGAAAGTCATCTCCAATTTCTTATCCCATGTCAAGGTCTTTTACCAAATTTACGCTCAAGTTTATCAACAATTTTGCTGCCAATTGAGGTGAAATAACTTGCAAGTCCAACCTTTGCCTGTGATACTCAACTCTCGTGTCTTTATTCCTTGATTTTCTTGAGACTAAATCGTTTGATGAAATATGCCTCAATAAAGGATCCAGAGAATTAGAATGCAATGTACCAACTTTCCATCTATTCAACATTTTAACTTGTTGTTACTATCAATTTTATTGCATTAGTGTTATCTGAGTTGACCAATATATGAGGTTGATTTGAATTGGATCATCATACAATTTGTTATCTAGCTTGTTACTTTTTGGATGGAAAAATTGGAGGAATTAGCATGCAAGGGCCATCTTAATGGTAGATCCCATTAGAAAATTGGGTTCTGGAACATTTCAGAGCTATTTTGAGGCATCAAACGATGGTTTTTGGGATTGTAATCTCCAAAACTTGTGCACACACCCATGATGTTGATCTACACACCAATACTTTTCCACAATGTTCCACCAAGTTTTGGGATGGGGGATGCTTAGGGGGGACGTGTGGAAGCACCCCCAAATTTTAGGGAAATTCAAGGGGGACGAGGGGGACATTGGGGTGTATATATTATGAACATGATTCAAATTCAAATTGAATAATGAAATACATTGATTCATACATCATAGATGAATCAACAAAATAGAAATGGTAAAATATTGTATAAATTGATTTAAATTCATCATTCATCATTCTAGAATTACATTGATTTAAATTCATCATTCATCATTCTAGAATCTACATTTATTTTAATTTATCATTCATTATTGTAGAATTTGATTAGTACTAAGAAAAATAGTAGATACTGAAATCTAAAGACTGGAATAGTAAATTGAAATTACCCAAACTCAAAAATAGTAAAGAGTGACGAGTCAAAGACTTGGTTTGAGGTCATCAGTATCTAGAGTCAAGACCTAAAAGTTGAAATTGAAAGTGAGCAATGGACAGTGAACCAATGTTATCAGAATTAAATTGAATATTGAGTCTGTCGACCTTAAGACCAAGAACTAGACTAGAAAAATCGGTTGGCCAAAAAATACATAAATATTCAATTTTTGAAAAAATGCATAAATATTCAATTTTTGAAAAAATGCATAAATATTCATGTGCATCCATATACATCTAAACCATTATATGCAAATATGTAAAATTTTTCATATAAATAGCAAGTGTGCATATAACCAAAATATGCAACTAGTGCAATCCATATTTGAACCAAAAATACATAAAAAATGAGGCTTGAGCTTGTCTCTATAACTTAAAAAAATTCATGCAACAACAAATACCTACATATCATCAAAATCATTGCCTATACCTCATCATCAATATAAGCATTTAAGCATTAAAAGAATATAGAAAAAGTTTAACATGTCAAATCAAGATTTAGTTTGAGTGAGGGTACAATTTTACTAGTTCAACAATCAATGGCACCAACATCGAGGTACATAGAGGGCTTGGCATTCTTGATTAAATGCTAGTTCCATACCCTCATACATGATAGATTCCAATGGAAATGTTGTAATCCTCTCCAGTCCTAAAATCCTGAAAATTATGTTTGATGGATTTTGAGTAGGATCTAAAATTGTACTTTCTCCCTATGAAATTGAACAAGGTTGAAACCACTCTCAAACATGCTAAAACAATTAATGATAATGTCAGAAATTTAAATAAAAGAATTTACTTTAAAAATTTGACAATACCATTAATTACATCACATTGGTAGGGCTCCAGGGTTGAATATCAAGCTTCCCCACACAAATTATTATTTTAGGCAAAATTCAGGGGGGATGCCCACAACTTACAAGCACCCCTTTTGGGGAAATGCATCCCCCACACTGAGGAAATGTTCCCCCCGTGTTTCCTTGAGTTTCCCCAAGTGTTCCCTTGTTTTGGGAGTGTTGAAGATTGTAACTAGGTTTGGTCTTCGTAAATTGTACTTGAGTAAAAAATATAATATACTTGTCAAAAGAATAAAAGAAAAGAATTTATATTATTATTAAATGATTTATTAAAGCATGAGTTTCATGCTTGGGTCATATTATTTTAGGTCAAAGTCCCCATTATGGACTTCTAGGATTTATTTGAGTTTATAGAGTAATTACAGATTTAAATTGACCCTTCTTAGGCTTTTGAATAATGTAAAAATGTTTAATATTGAGTCAAAAATGAATTATGGAACCTCCACACCAAATTGGCCTTAAAGTGTTCAAGTAAGCTCACCTCAAGCCTATATATACAAGAAGATCGAATTCATTTGGAGCACACACTCACACATAAATTCGATATCTACTGCTACGTTGGAAAAAGTGCGAAGTCAAGGAAGGAGCCAAAAGGATTGCAAGTTTGGACAAGCTGAAGGAGTGAAGGAAAATCAAAATTTTGTTGTGTGTGTGTCTCTCTCACGTGCCCTAGATTGGAAGATCAAAGTTCCTCATTGTTTTGCTGCTGCCAAGAGAAGAATAGGTCTAAGTTGTTTTTGCTGGATGTTAGTGCCTTGAGAAGTTGCATTGGGTTAAAATTGAACTCACTGAAGCAAGGTCGAAGTCTTTTCCCCAAGATCGAATTCTCAGAAGCAAGGTCGAGGTTTCTAGGTCGAAGGAAGTGCTGCATGCTGCTGCTGCTGCCATGTCAAAAGTAGGATCAAGAAGAAGGCTGACTTGGTGTGGAGGAAGTGTGAGTCAAGGTCTAGAGTCTCAAGAAAACTATTGAAGGAAGAATTACTGACTGGGTTTTCCCTTAGAGTGCGATTTTTCCCTTGTTGTCCTCCTATATTTGGTGTCCTTGATCTATGAGCTATTGCTTTGATATTTGCTTGATGAACTAAGAAGAAAGAAGAAAATAAGAAAGTGATAAGAATTAAGGAACATCACAAGTAAATTATCAAGAACAGGAAAATATTTCTACCTTTCTGATTTTCTAACATAGTATAAGAGCTTTGGTAAAGAGAAGGGAAATGCAGTCTCAAGGAATTGATCAAGTTATCATAAGAGGATCATAAGAGGAAGCTCTTTAAGGAAATAAGTTTCACTATCTTCAAGAGATATGTCCTACACAATCACAAGGGAGAGAACAAGCTTGAAGGAGCATCAATCTACAAATCTTGGAAGAGGATTGACCTCATTCTTGAAAAGAACGAAGTATTAGATGGGGCGAAGGGAAAAGTAAAGAAGCCCACACAAGACTCCAATGATGCAGATAAGGTGAAATACAAGGAATTGGAATTGGTGGCCATGACTCTAATGGTTGAAGGCATAGAGGACAACCTTGTCCCCTATGTAGCTAACATTGACCATGCTCAAGAAATGTATGAAGCCTTGTCAAAACTATTTACCATCAAGAACAATGAGAAAGTAGCAAGCTTGAAAAATGAACTAAGGACCACTAAGATGACAAAGAAAGATATCGTGGCCACTTTTTTTGTGAAGATAACAAGAATAAGAGATGATCTTCTTGCCATTGATGAAATAGTGCCAGACAAGGAACTTGTGATCACAACCTTATTAGGGTTTCCACCTTTTGGGAGTGCTTTTGCTTCAGGTCTCAACAACTAGAAATAAGCCCCCACTTTTGAGGAACTATGGACAACCTGCAATCAAGAAGAGTTAAGGATCTCATTAGTAACCAACAATGAAGAAGTCTCAAATGCCTACATTGCTCACCACAAGGGAAACCTCAAGAAGAAGGGGCTAAGAAAGAAGGTTGACATGTCCAAGATAGAATGCTATCATTGTCATAAAATGGGTCACTATAGAAGTGAGTGTCTCGAAATCCTTGAAACAAGAAAAGAGAAAGAGATCATGCAAATTCGACTGAAAAAGCCTCTCCCAAGAGAGTGAAACCCAAAGAGATTGACATAAGGGACTTACACTACTAAGATCCTTGATCTTAGCTTTAGATATTTCATTTGTATATTTTATATTTATGTGTAGGTTTAACATATTTTTGGAAAAATACATTTTCTTGTTTTATAAGTTTTAGGTATCCCTCAACGCTTTGTAGGGAGCCCACAACTCCTCAAGATAAATTATCTCATTCCCTCTCAATTTCAGTTTGATATACTTGATTAAAGTTCAAATTATATTAAATACTAATCACCTTTCTACCTCTATTTCCTTGTCTAGGAAATGACTTGCTAAATGCTCAAGGAGTATGAAAGATGGCATCACTAGACAAAGTCTGAGTTTCTAGGATGATGTTATTTGAGAAATCTAGGGTTTTACAACTAAACCCTAGTAGTAGTGAAATTCTCTAGTATGCATAACAATCTAGAATCTATCTAGGGATTGCTGAGAATTTGTAGATGAAAAATATAGGGTTTACATTGAAAACTAATAGAAGATATTCATGTTGATCAACCTGTGATTGTTTTGGTTGTTATAACTCATGTATGAAATCTAGGGTTTACATAAAATCCTAGTGGCAAGTCTAATATATATGACTTCTAAAAGTTATCAGATACTTTTCTTTTCTTTTGACTTATTTCTAGGGATCACTATATGATAGAACTTGTCTTCTGTCATCTTGATTGAGTTGCTGATGTGATTTAAGGTTTGTAACAAAACCTGGTCTAGAAGTTGAAGTATTGAAGTATAGTCTCTTGATAATTATGTTTGTAAAGTCTAATGCTTCCGCTACTATAAGTTTTCGTTATGACTAACTTCATGCTTATATGGTTTCGGTTGTACCTGCTATCTAAAGTTGTGTAGGTACATCATCTTCAAGTTGGTGAAGATGTCCATAAGAAAAGACGACATGTTAAGCATGATAAGAAGGATGGAAGCCATGAAATATTCTTCAACACCGAAGGAAGAAGTTAATCTCCCTACATTAAGAGGGAGCCTGGATAAAAGAAATCTACTTGATTAAGAGGGAGGGCATAACATAGTTTTTGATTGGAGAATACATTCTGAAGGATATGTTGCTACATGTGAAGTAGGAAACAGAATCTTCTCTCAAAGATTCGACTGATAGTCCTAGTGAGATTAGTTGAAGAGCAACATTGTGTTGGAAAGTGTAACTAGGTTCGGTCTTCATAATGACTTGTAATTATGAATTTATGTAATGAAGAAGACATGTATTTTGTAATACTTGCATCATGGGTTTCATGAGCAAGGAGTCTTTATTATAAGTCAAAGATCTCTTCTTGATGTCATTAGGGGTGTGTCATCTTGTCATAAATGTATAATGTAGAGTCATGTATATGGAGTGTTGTTACACTTGTAAAGGACAATCATTGATGTAATTATATGCTCCAAAGACCTTGTCAATATGCTCCTTGAAGTCGGCTCAAATATGTTGGAGACACTCCTTGTCAAGTCGGCCCACAAACAACTGTTCAAGTTGGCTCACCCACATAAAGACATGTTAGCTTAGAAGAGGGAGACAATCCCTATATATAGGAGGGACTGCGACCTCATTTTGGGAGATTAATTTGGTCAAGTTCTGTGGAGAAATGCGAGATAAGGTCTGAGGTCAGTGCGAAGAAGGATCACATTACAACGAAGGGAAAGGCACTCACACAACTCGGTCTTGGGGCTATTCACCTCAGTAAAGGGTTCACAATAAAATGTGAGACAAAATCTAAAATTAGTGCGAAGGAGGGACACATCTTAGCGAAGAAGAAGGGTCTGTTCATCTTGGTCAAAGTCTGTAATAGAGATTTGAATTGCAGTGCGTAAAGAGAATACTTCTCAAAGGAGGACAATCATATGTCTCGCTCATCTTAGGGGTAACTACAACAACAAAGTAAGGCTACATATAAGCCTTGGTCTTGGGTCCATATCTAAGGAGTACATGTTGATTTTTGGTAGCATCAGATATGGTCTAAGTCTCAAACTTTGTGGAGAGGCTTAGACACATGCATTACAAATAACCCATAAACTGTTTTGGGAAATTCCACCCAGAAACAATTTTATAAGAAAAATTAATTATTTTTAATGAAGACCCTAAGTTTAACTTAGGAAATTAAAATTTTTAATGAGCATTAATATAAATTGTGGGTGAAACTTCTAGAAAAAGCAGATCAAGTCTAATATAATCTTAGCCGTTGATTGGAGATTAATCTCGGCCGTTGAAGTCTCAACGAAAAGACTATAAAGGAAGGCTTGAGGGTCATTTGTAAGACACACTGAGAGGATCTAGAGATCGATTTTTCTAAGTGAGCAATGGTCAAGACGAAAACACGATCTAAGTGATTCTTCAGCGCATTTGAGGGGTAGAGACAATTTTGGCAGGAGGATCTTCTTCGAGCCAAGGATTAGTAGCAGAGAGGCAAAGGAAGACGAAGAGGAGGCTGCGTAGAGCCTAGAGTGAGTGACGTAGCACCCAGAAGGGGTGACACAGGGCCACGTAGGTCCTACGCAGAGGCAACACAGTTCTTCAGCAGAAAGTCCGATTACAGCTGGGGAAATCCAAATCTGAGTCGGGAAGGGTTGGATCGATTTTCCGAAAGGGCTTAAAGATCACGCAGAAGGGGTGACGGAGTTCCAGATCTGACCCCACATAGGTCTACGCAACTACAACGTAGAGGTAACGCAGAGGGAGTTGGGGTTTCGTCAATTTAGCTACAGGTTTAGTCGGGACTTGCATAGTGAGTTATACTCATTGATATATTTCTCTGTCAGTATTCTCTGTAACTAATTTTTCTGATGAGACAATCAGAGTTGTATCCAGTTTAATTGTTGCTTAATAATAAAACCCTCAGATTTGTTGCACCGGTTTTCTCGCATTGGGTTTTTCGGGGACGTTTGTCCAAAAACAACGGTGTCCTGTGTGTGTGTTATTTTTTCTTGCCCAGATTTTTGTTTTCACAAATATTTTAATGTGTGAAGGCTACTTCAGTAACTACTTCGATATTTTAAGAAGTAATATTTAAATAACTTGTTAAATCAGATTTGCAAGTAGAAGTAGTTTAGCTTGTCGCAGTAGGGATTCCAGATCTAGATCTTGGAATTTTCACAGTACATACTGTGTTACCACAACAAAGAAGAGATCAAAGTCTTGTGTATCTTGAGTACAAGTAAAAGGCCGAGGAGAAGTCTATTGAAGGACAACGTAAGGAACAAAAGGAAGCACATCAGTTAGGTCTGCTAGATTAGGGACTTAGTCTCCCTAGTGATGGTGTAGTATAGTGCAGAAAGGAATATAAACATAAGGAGCCTAGTGACAAGGTCTTGGAGACATACTGAAGTCGAGGGTCTAGGTCATGGTTATGGTACTTGTCAAATGAAGGTCTATAAGAAGAGCCTAAACTTTGTGTCTCTTGTGTTTTGATAATTGACTTGATGAAAGACATAATAAGTTATCAAAGATAATATCTAAGTAAAAGAAGCATAACAAGTATAACATAAGCAATTATCGAGTAAGAGAATTGAATTAAACACTGCCCTACTAAATTCTCAAAATGGTATCAGCGCTAAGGTGCCGAAGACAAGAAAGGGCTATTTGGCAAGAAGACACACAAGTATCAAGAGATCAAGGACCAGTTTTCAAGAAGACATCAAGGCAAAAAGAGGAATCTACATTAGGTCCAAAAGGATCTTCATTCATTTAAGGAGCAATTTGCAGAGAGTTGGTGAAACCCCCAAAACCCAAGACATTACTCAAAGGATCTATACATCAAGAAGGAAAGCGAGATCAAAATATAGCTATCCACAAGGATTCCAAAATCAAGTCAACATTATTGGAGATACCATCAAGTCACCATCAAGCCATCCTTGATTATCATCATCATGAAGGATCCAAAGTGATCTAGCTCTTTTCACCACTCTTGAAGAAGCCAATCTAAGAGGGAGCTCCTGTTGCTATCTACATAATCATCAACAAGGAAGCTGGTAGAAGAAGAAAAACATCTACTCAGGTAAGTATCTTTATGACTTCATCTGAATCTGTCAAAATGTCTTTTTGCAAAGAAAGCAACAAATTAGTTGGGGTTTCAAACTTTCTTGCATGGAAGAAAAGGACAAATCCAAATCTTACTGAGAATGAAGTCATGGACTATATCAAAGGGACAACATCTAGACCCTCAAAAGAAGATACTCAAGCACATGCCAAATACATGAAGGGAGACATAAGAGCATAGAGGATTCTTATAGAATCCTTAAAGGACTCTCTCATCCCTTATGTATCAAAACTAGAATCTTCAAAAGAAATATATGACAAATTGGTGGAGCTATTCTCGGTGAGTACTGCAGGAGAAGTAATATCTCCGAGACATACAAGTTGAAGCTATCAAAAGATGAAGGAATCACTTCATATTTTATGAAGATTTCTGAAATGAGAGATGAACTGTAGGAATTGGGAAAAGTAATGTCTGATAGAGAAATGACTATAGTGGTGTTGAATGCTCTACCAGAGGGATGGGAAAACTTTTCTTCAAACATCTATGGCAAGAAAGAAGCAACACCATTCCAGGATCCATGGTCTCTATGTAAGATAGAAGAGACTAGATTAAAAGCTAAAATTGATATAAGATCAAATGAAGAAAATCAAGCTTATGCTGCCATGTTAAGAAGAAAGGGAAATTTTGGTAAGTTTTGTCCTCATAAGAAAAGAAGAAACATGGATAAGATACGATGTATGGATGTAATGAACTTGGGTACTATAAAAAGGACCGTCCCAAATCTAATAAGGAGAAGAGGAAAAAGGAAGAAGCCCATATCGCTGGAAGAACCAGATTCAAAGAAACCTAAGAAAGAAGAAGTGAAATATCTCTACTATGATTGAGATCATCTTCCTCTTTAAGAGGTATATGTCGGTTGTAAAATAGTATGTTAGGAAGCATTGTATATTAGATAGATACATCACTTTAGAATTGGCATCACGATGGAAGCATTGAAGAAGGAGCAGTCGTCATAGGAGGATGTCTGTGACACATTGATGTGACAACCATGGTATGGAAATAATGGCTCCTGGGAATCTCACTATAGAAGGCAATCATCAAGATCAAGGGTCACCATTCAACAATCAATATGGAAACATGCGTTGACACTTTCTAATGGAATCCTCTTTGGATTCACTAGTTAGAAAGAAAGCAAAAGGTTTCGTCGAGAATTCTAACTTGCAGAATTCTGAGATTAGGATGTGATGACATATTGATGAAGTAAGTCGAGAGAATGAAACTTTTTCATTCTAAGGAAAATTGTTGCAAGATGACTCAAAAGAAAAGGGATGAGATATATGTATATTTATGCTTACACTGGATATTGTGAAGTCATGTCATATGGCTGGAGGTAGTATACTTCTATCTTTAGAAGTATGAACAAAAGAAATAGAATTTCCTCTGATGCATAGGTTTCAAAAAGGCATGATCCACACCGGATGAAATCAACATAATATGTTCTCATATAGAATATGAGGTGGTTGAACACAATCAAGGAACTATATACTGAAGCTCCTGGAAATGAAATAAAATTGTGTGGAGAAAGAAAGGAAGAGATCGTGAGAAGTGCAACCATGATCAAAAGCAGTCAACATCCAAGGAGGCCAAGAAGACTTGACTAGAAAATCTCCTGGGAAGATATGTAGACTTTGATAGAAGTATGGAAAAGATGGAGACCCTTGAAAATACATTCTTTAGAGGCGTGTCAATCTGTAACGATGGATACCGATGCCTACAAGATGTCATGGTGAAAGATCATCACTAAGGTAAATTTTGAGTTAAAAGTTCATGTTTATAATTAAATAATATATGATGAGCTTATGTAGGGCTGCCAAAGGGAAGCACATACCTTCCACAAGTAGATAACCATATGGCAGGATGAAAGATCCTTGGAAGACGTATGGTTCAAAAGAAAGCAGCATAGCATGAAGCTGGACCAGATGGGAAGATTGATGGATCACTTTCTGATAGAAGATATGACTCTTAGATGAAAGTGATGGATGATTTGTGTCCTGTGAAGAGATCCCAAAGATGAACACTCCTCAACTATGAAGAAATTCATGACATCAAAGAACAAAGTTCTTCATGAGCAGCTGGATGTTTTCATCATTGCTGATGCAGGTCCCTGATTAAGAGGGAGCCTGGTGTTAAGTTTCTTACTTGGAAGAAACTTGGTAACTCCTAAGCCCAGAGGGAGCTTAGGTACATTCCTTGTGTAGGAATGAATACATTTCTTTGTGGAATATGTTCTCCCTAGTTGAGAGGGAGAGATAGGCACATTATTCTGGTCTTCACTTGGAAGACAAAATGAAGAATTGGATAATCATCTGGCATCTGATACTCTTTTGGGGATGTATTAGGGCATCCAAGGAAATAGTAGTCATGGAAGGACGAATATTCTTTGAGGACTGGGAATCCAACTGTAAGAATAGTCCTAGTAGACATATCCTAAATGAACCCGAGTGGGATATGATCCAAGAGAGACAATGATGAGGGTGTCTACTCATCTTTGGTCTCGCCAACATTGTAGCTCAAAGATCTCATGGAGAGATGGAGCTGTTAGTCAAGGCCTTGCATTATGACAACGCTGGTTGATATGATGCTATACAGATAGGATTGCTAATCAGATTCTTCAGATTGAAAGTGACCATGTACCATTATGAATACCTCATCAGATTCTTCAGATGGATAGTGACCATGTACCATTATGAATACCTCCCTAGTTAAGAGGGAGTGTTGGAAAGTGTAGCTAGGTTCGGTCTTCATAATGACTTGTAATTATGAATTTATGTAATGAAGAAGAAAATTGTATTTTGTAATACTTGCATCATGGGTTTCATGAGCAAGGGGTCTTTATTATAGGTCAAAGACTTCTTCTTGATGTCTTTAGGAGTTTGTCATCTTGTCATAAATGTATAATTTAGAGTCATGTGTATGGAGTTTTGTTACACTTGTAAATGACAATCATTGATGTAATTATATGCTCCAAAGACCTTTTCAATATGCTTCTTGAAGTCGGCTCAAATATGTATGTTGGAGACACTCCTTGTCAAATCGACCCACAAACAACTGTTCAAGTCGGCTCACCCACAAAAAGACATGTCGTACGAGAAGAGGGATACAATTCCTATATATAGGAGGGACTGCGGCCTCATTTGGGCAGATCAGTTTGGTCAAGTTTTGTGGAGAAATGCGAGATAAGGTTTGAGGTCAGTGCGAAGAAGGATCACATTGCAGCGAAGGGAAAGGCACTCACACAACTCAGTCTTGGGTCTATTCACCTCAGTAAAGGATCCACAATAAAAGGTGAGACAAAATCTGAAATTGGCGTGAAGGAGGGACACATATTAGCGAAGAAGAAGGGTTTGTTCATCTCGGTCAAAGTCTGTAATAGAGATCCGAATTGCAGTGCGTAAAGAGAAGGCTTCTCAAAGGAGGACAATCACATGTTTCGCTCATCTCAGGGGTAACTACAACAACAAAGTAAGGCTATAGATAAGCCATGGTCTTGGGTCCATATCTAAGGAGTACATACTGCATTACCACAACAAAGAAGAGATCATTGTCTTGTGTATCTTGAATACAAGAAGAAGGCCGAGGAGAAGTATAGTGAAGGACAAGGTAAGGAACACAAGGAAGCACATCAATTAGGGTTGCTAGATTAGGGACCAAGTCTCCCTAGTGCTGGTGTAGTGTAGTGCAGAAAGGAAGATCAACATAAGGAGCCGAGTGACAAGGTTTTGGAGGCATACTGAAGTCAAGGGTCTAGGTCATGGTTTTGGTACTCGTCAATTAAAGATCTATAAGAAGAATTACTTTCGGGTTTTCCTCTCCAAGAGGGAGAGGTTTTGGCCCTGGCTTGAAGAGCCTAAACTTTGTGTCTCTTGTGTTTTATAATTGACTTGATGAAAGACATAATAAACTATCAAAGATAAGATCTAAGTAAAATAAGCATAACAAGTATAACATAAGCAATTATCAAGTAAGAGAATTGAATTAAACACTGCCCTACTAAATTCTCAACACATCGAGACCTCGAAGGTTTGTTTTTAATGATGTATATTTGAAAGTGTATTACTGATTGGGGTTGTATTTATACATTTAAATCTCTCGAAGTTTTGATAAGCATGATGGTTATCGATCAATTTGATTGGGAGAGATTTGTTGTTGAGGCTTTGTGAGTGAAGCGTTGCCTAGACATCAGGTCAACACTTTGTTTTGATGTTTGGTAGGGAGGGTGGCATCAGGTGGATGTGCACCTAGATCCTTGGGTTGATGGTTAGTAAATAAGCCTGATGGTACCTATAGAGGCTAAAAGCTTTAGTTCATCTTAGTCTCACTTGGATAGATTACTTTGGTTAGGAATCTAGTCCATGGCATTGCGGTGCCTAAACTGTTGAGAGACCAATGGATAGATTTCCTTGGTCAAGAATCTAGTCCATGGCATTGAGGTGCCTACAAATTCTTCATAGTTCACATAGTTGAGATCTTCCTTGTACTTGTATATTGTGAATTTTGGAAATATTGAGAGGGGGGGTGAATCAATATTTCTTCCAATTGCGACACCCAGGATTTCTAGATAAACTGGAAACTTGGTGGACATCGATGGCAGATGCTTTATGAAATCAGATGCAATCCTTCAGAAGAAGCTGCAGGCTCTTAAAATTTGAATTAAAACTTAGAACTGAGAAGAGTTTGGGAACATCTTTGAGGAAAAACGCAAGTTGGAAGAATGCCTAGAAGAGGTTGAGTTGGTTATTATTCAGGATGGTCATTCCCCTAAGCTGGCAGAGGAAGAGGGGATCCTGATCCGAGAGTTGGAAGAAAGAAGACAACAATAAGAGATACTGCAGCGATAGAAATCGCATATACAATGGCTCTGAGAGCACGAGCATAATTCCAAATGTTTCCACCGATCATGATCAATCACTGGCAACGCAACCGAATCAATATGCTTCAAGCCTCAGATGGTTCCCGCCTTGAGCATCATGAAGATATTGAAATATAATTGATGACCGTATTCTCCTCCCTTTTGAGCGATGAGGGTAATGATAGATCAGAGGACATCAATAATGTCACTCAACACATCCCGTCCTTGGTATCCCCATCTCAAAACAATGTACTTCTAAGCCCCATATCGCTCATGGAGGTTGAATAAGTGGTCAAGGACATGCCATCCAACAAAGCTCCACCTCCTGACAGATTCACAGGTTAATTCTTCAAAGCTAGATGGTCATTTTTGGGTCATGACATTTAGGCAATAATGGAAGAATCGCAACACCTTAGACAGATATGGTTGGGCCTAAATGATACTTCATTACTCTCATTCCTAAAACCCAGGAGGCCTCATCCCCAAGAGAATTTAGGCTCATTTCTCTTTTTAATTTCATATATAAAATCCTATCCTCTATCATGGTTTGACGCTTGAAGCCTATCCGTCATCACATTATCAGTCAGGAGCAGTCAGGGTTTGTTGAGGGATGCCAGATTCTAGATGGTATAGTCTCGGCCCACGAGACCATACACTCCCTACAAGCTCACAAAAAGAGGGGAATGTTGCTTAAGTTAGATTTATCAAAAGCCTATGATAGGTTTAATTGGGACTATATGTTGGCCACCCTTCGAGATTTTGGATTCACGGAAGATTAGATCCTCTAGATCAGATCCCTAATCACAACCATGTTCTTCTTAGTTATGATTAATGGATCCCCCTCGGCCACCTTTCGGCCCTCCAGAGGAATTCGACAAGGGGAACCCATATCCCCCTTCTATTCATTATAACATCGAAAGGCTTGGGTAGAATGATCAAGGCATTCAAACAAGCAAATGCTTTGAAAGACATTCACTTGCCTGGGACTTCTGTCCATATGACTCACTAGTAGTTCATGGATAATATTCTGTTCGAAGAGGCCACTCTCAGGGAAGCGACTCAAATCAACAACATTTTGATGGACTTCCAGGAAGCAAGTATGCTCCTTAATAAAGGCAAATCTAGCATTTACTTCTTTCATACCCCTCGGTCGATTCATTCTTTCCTGACTCACGTTCTGGGTTTCTCTATTGGATGTATGCCCTCCAAATATCTTTGGGTTCCTCTCCTTTCAAACCCTCTCTGCATCGCCCTCTAGAAAGACCTATGTTCAAATATATTCAAAAATTTATCAACTTGGACTTTCCACGTTCTCAACCTGGCCGGAAGAGCGACGCTCTTAATTTTTTTTCCTTCAAGCTATGTTGGTGTATCATTTATCAGACCTACCAGCTCCTAAATGCATCTACACAGAGTTGACAATCATATTTCGAAAAATTTTATGGAGTGGGGCCTCCCTAGAGAGAAAATGGTTGTTGGTTGCTTAGCACAAACTCATCGTCCCTAAGGCGCTAGGTGCACTAGGCTTTTGGGATCCAGAATATCTTAATGCCACACTTAGTTCCAAGCTATGGTGGAGATGGGTGCAATGTTGAGAGAATATTTGGAAAGAAATATGCACACAAAAATACAATTGGGGTCGTTTCCTGGAAGCCCTTCTCCGCGATCCAATCCCTAGCACAGGATCTTCAATCTGGAACATGGCCAATCAAACATTGATCTCATCCACAACCACTTCTTTTTGGAGGTAAAGAATGGGCAGGCTTCCCGTTTCTGGCCTGATTCCTGGAAACAACTCCCTCGTTTAGACCAACACCCGTCCTTGTCCAATCTTCTGCCCCTTTTTCATTCGATTTTAGTTGTCCATGTGGCGGATTATTGGATCGCTGAGAACACTACCCAAGGATGGAGGAGATGGAAATCAACTTTAGATTGGCCAAGAGATATTCCTTAAGGGGCTTGGGAGTGCCTGAAAGCCCACCTCTCGCAACATAGAATTCTCGTCTCCATCGAATTTGACAAATTAAGATGAGGTCATTCCACGTCAGGGACTTTTTCAGTCAAAGAATCTTATCTTATCAAAACTAATGTCATTGGCCGCCTAGACAATTCATTTTGTAAGAGAAACTGGAATAACAATTTTTGGCCAAAAGTAGCGCACTTCCTATGGCTAGTTGGTCACAAGCAGGTGTTAACACGGGACATGATGCAAAAAAGGGGCTTTTCGGCTCGTCGTTATACTCCCTCTATAATAAAGAAGGGGAGATGCTTCTCCACTTGTTCGAAGGTTGTTTGATTTCTCGGGAAGTCTAAGATCATGCCTTTATCTTGTTTGGGCCCTTAGCCCGCCACCTAGAAGACCTCTGTGGTCTACTAGAGGATTGGCCAATCCATCGCTTTTCCAACCCTGTGGTTAGTCATGCATGGTCGCTGACCTTGGGTTTTCTACTCTGGCACATTTGGAAAGGGCACAACCGAGCTAGTTTCGACGGACATATTCCAAACAGAGCGCAAATTTGGCTCCAGGTTACTATAAACATTAGAGAATCAATTATGGAAGAAAGATGAGATCCTACAAATTAGGACACTGGACCTCAGGAATCTCTAATTTTATCCTTGTTGAACCTCTCGCCCAATATAGTTCAGTTGTGGTCTCTACCCACCAGACCTCCTCTGGTCCCATCCCCTTCTAGCTTCCTCCCACCCCAAGATGGTTGTATGTAGATTAATTTTGACGAGGCTTCCAAAGGAAATGCAGGTCCGACAGGTTATGGAGGAGTCCTTCGTGACTCTTTAGGTTCCCCTTGGAGAATCTACTCGAGCTCCTATGGCCATACCACCAACAATGTGGCAGAATTTACCACCCTCGAAGCAGGCCTTGTCCTCACCATCCATCAACACTAGTGACAGATTCAAATAGTGGGTGACTCTAGATTGGCTATTCATATGACTAAAGGAATCATTAACATATCCGCCCCTCGGAAGATGGCTAAGAGTTGGCGTCTCGAATTGCAACTCTCCCGTATATAACGACTTCTAGACTCCTTTGACTATGTTACCATGGAGCATGTGCTAAGGGAAGGCAACAAGGTCG
Source organism: Pinus albicaulis (assembly GCA_034641835.2). NCBI lineage: Eukaryota > Viridiplantae > Streptophyta > Pinopsida > Pinales > Pinaceae > Pinus > Pinus albicaulis. The sequence continues at coordinate 743,982,524 of CM076578.1, read as the reverse complement.
CAGATTGGCTGGCGAATCAGGGCACTAGTACTCTGCAAAGGGAGTTCATGGTTGTATGGTCAGACATAAAAAACAAAGTGGTTTTGGACCCCAGTGAACTCCATTCCCTGCAATCGCTTCTGTAGGCAGACCTTGGAGTTCCTGATGGGGGTGATGTATGTAGGGTACATGTATCAATGTGGTGGTATAAGGAGCTCGATGGGTATCCACACGCCCCACGCGAGAACTAATGAGGATATACAGGGATTCGTACCCACCAACCCTTCGCGCGCGAGTTAATATGAAGGCAGAGCGACCCCGAAAGGCCATTCAATGGTTTTGGGCAATGAGGAGAGAGTGTATGGCGTACTGCCTAGTCGCTCATAATGTTACCTCGTTGCTTCTCCGGCTAGGGGAAAACGGGCATGTCATTGGCACAACCTACAACTTGGAAGAGGGAGACCATATGCAACCAGAATGACCATGGGATTTCGCTCGGCTTGGAGACAACATGAGCCTTCAATCTGTTTGGCTTTCTTCTAGGTGAATTGGAGCAAAGTGTGGTACCCATGCCCCCTTCTGGTGTGGGTGTGGATAAATAGTGGTAAGGGAGACTTAGCTAGAATTACTGTAGACGGAGGTGGGGCACCCTGCGTGCCCGCCACAAGACTGGTACCACCAGATTCACGGGCTCTCATTGCGGCACTCTTCTCTCACATTGTTGGTGACTTCCTTGAGGGTGTGTGTCTTGTCTCCATAGTGGTGCCTCAAGCTTGGCCTGTCAAGGCTGGTAACGACTCTGGTAACATTCTTTGTGTAACTCTACTGCAAGTTTATTATAAGTTGGTGTCCTTCTTCTCACTGGTCAGGTGGAAAAACAACTCTTTGGAGGTGGATTGTGGCTACAGGGGGAGAGTAATGCCTCGGTAGTGGATCTGCGCACGCAAGGGAGGAATTTCTCCTCGGATGGCAGAGCACCCTTGTGACGGGGAGCCAAGCTCTGACATCGAAACCATCAACAACCGTCTCTCGAGCGAAGCTACCGCTTTGTCACCGGCCCACTCTCTTGGTTAGGTGGAGGCACCTGCATCTTTGGATTCTATTATTGATCAATTGACCAATGTTCAACTCAACCTCGACACTCTGTGGGAGCATAGGTATGCTGATAGAAATGAATTGGTAGCCTACATTAATGATCTTAAACACATGCAAAATAAGATTGTAGACCTAGTGGAAATAATGACAGAGCTTTGACCAAAAAAATAAAAAATGAACAACCTGGTAACCTAGAATATAGAATAAATGTGTATGCCAAATATCTTGGTGGGAAATGCATATTCCCTAAGTTCTTATCAGACCATCACATTTTTGTTTATTAAAAAGAACAACCATAGTTACCGTGATGACCCTTATGAAATAATTCCTTTTCATGTTTTTATCAAACGTGTAGTTAATGAAGTTCCATAAGAAATGTTAATTTAAAGATACAACAATGAATGGAAATTTCCTAGTAAAAAGTACTTTATATTTCGATCATCCTCACAAAACAACTTTCTCCTCCCTTTACCAATTTGATTGTGAATGAGTCTTTCAAGTTTTAAAAAAGCTGCATTAGAGTCAATGCACATGTGTTAGCATTTTATGCAGTAATATGTAAAACATTTGCCTTGTTAAAATGGGTACAATAGTTTGCAGAGCAAAGAATAAGTAGAAAAACAATGGTAAGGAAATTGAGATTTAAAAGTTAAACATAAGTAAATCAAATAGTTTTAATTTACTTAAATCAAATTGGATTCACAACTACAATTCAAAATTGAAAAAAAAAACATGATATATATTTAATAAAATTTTCAATTTTGATTTAGAAATATTAATATAGTTCGCCTATATATATATACTTTAATTTGGAAGGATCTGCATGTGAATACATATCATATGCATACAAATGGATTTAATTTGGAAGGATCATGGTCTCTTGTTTTTTTTTTTCCCTTTCCATTCACAACTGCTCTAATTTAAAATTGGAAAAAAGAAAAAAAAACATGATATATATTTAATAAAATTTTCAATTTTAATTTAGAAATATTAATATAGTTCGCCTATATATATATATATATACTTTAATTCGGAAGGATCTGCATGTGAATACATACATATCGTATGCATACAAATGGATTTAATTTGGAAGGATCATGGTCTCTTGTGGTTTTTTGCCTTTCCATGCGTTGCAACTTTTCAAAACATTTTTAAATTTTAATTACTGAAAGGTCAATGCCAATTTCACTCTAGAATAGGTTTATTTGATCACCAATTTTTTATTGCATCACATAGAATTGGTTTATGCGATTACTTTGGATCGACATATTGCTGAACATTTTTATTTGAGAAAAATGTGATTTTAGCAATGTTATGTCCCCATCAATTTTAGACAAGAAAATTAATGATTTGACATAGTTGTGATTATAAGGTGTATTCGAATGTACTCCAAATCTATCAAGTTGTTGGTAGCTTGCTTTTCAAAAAAATTAATGGCTGAATCCAATAAAAATACAATTGTGTTGCAAAATTTCAATATAAATTATAAAATAATTAAATCATTTAAAATTAAAATTATTAAAATTTTGTTTATTTTATACTTAAAAATAGATTATATTATTAAAAATAGTTTATATTTACTATAATTTTACAATGCAATGTTTAAAATATATTGCATATTAATAATTAGTGTAATTTGAAATAAATTGTTTTTTTTTCTAAGGAAAAAAGTGAACTTTTTATTGAGAGTATAAAAAAGTTAACACATCATATGCATAGAGCATTCAAAATACATGTAGTACGAGTACCCAACATGGCATACAATCCAGAAGAACCCTGTGATGATAGAAGGCACAGATAAAAACAACTCAAAATCAATAAACCAAAACTAGGCTTCTCCATATTTGGAGAAAAAGACTCGCAAGTATTTGGCAATGTCAAACAAATCGACCCATAAAAGACATGAAACAATATAAAAAAACATGATAAAGTCTACCATATGCAATTTCAGGTGTAAAAACCAGAAAGTAAACAACCTCAGAACCTAGAGGGAAGAACAATAGATAGTAGCATGTATAATATCAACAAAAAGTAAAAAAAGCATAAGAGCCCATGTGATGTTATTTGAAATATGGCCTGGTATCTGACACACGGATGATCCCATCTACTTCCTCTGAAATGAGCCATGAGTGCAAATCCTATCGTAGGCCTTCCTTAGAAAGGAAGTTGACATCATTGTTCTGTTCCCTGTAAATATGGCACACAGTAATGAGATCAAATGTCATCTTGAATGAAAAATTTCTTCAATGATAGGAATCAAAACATGATTTTGACATCTATGAGAATTGTTGAACTAGTTTATGACATTCATGGAATCACCAAAAATTTGAACCTTTTGAATCCCCATTTGGATAATCTAGCAAAGCAAAAGTTTCAAAGAGAGCAGCGCAGAAAAATTATTTGTACCAGAGCTAATACCCACGAAGGCTTTAAAAGACATGTTATTTATATGAGTGATCAACCCTGAGCCACATCTATTCAGACCATCCGAGGCCCCATCAAAATATGCCCAGGGAAAACCATGATCGATCTGTTCAGTGCTTATCTTTCTAATTGTCTGAGGAGAATTATTTGTAGGGAGCATGGAAATAATTGACACACATTCGACTGCAATCAAGGTTGGGGAGGAAGTTGTTTCTTTGAACATTCCTTTAGTTCTAGCTAACCAGACGCCCAAAGATATAATTAGAGGATTTTTTTTTTTTTTTTAATGATCATTTGGTGTATTATTCCATCAATTTTGTGAGGCACTCTCACAGTTATCCCCATGCCATTGAGATCTAATGCCTAATGGGGAAAATGTGGTTTCCCACACTTTAGATGAGAAGCAACAACTAAGGAAAACATGCTTGACAGACTCTTCAGCTTCCTTACATAAGATACACCAAACCGAACCATGTTTTTTCCTTTTTTCTAAATTATCTCAAATAGGTACTTTGTTTTAGAGGAGGCACCAAAAGATAATTGTAGCTTTTGAGGGACATTTCAACTTCCACAAATGTTTGTACCACTAGAACTGTTCTCCCTGAGCTCTTCAGTTCATCAGTAGACCATAACCGAACTTCGTAGCATAATGTCCATTCTGAGCATGTACCCACAAAAGAGAGTCTGGTCTGTTTTGTATCCGGCCTCTAGTGCGCTGAAGTTCCTGGATGTATTTTTCCCATTCCAGTGCCCACTGAGGTTCCAACTATATATCCTTCGCATATTCCTAGCCTTGTTTCCATATTGTAGTTTGTTCCTCCTTTTCTATTTGGCTTAAGTAGTATATCCTTTTTGAATGGAGAGCCTCCTGAGCACCTCTAGAAAGAGCAAAAAACTCATTGCAACCCACCCACGGATCTCTACCCAGTTTAACCTTCTCCCCATTCCCAACATGCCATGCAAGGCCCTCTTCCACTAGCTTGAAGGAGTTTATAGTCACTTTCCAAATGATGGATGAATTTATTGATTCTTTTCCAGGATTGCGAATCCACTCTTCTAGAGGGACCATGTCAATATATTTACACTTTTTCACTGTTGTCCAAAGGTTATCCTCAATTATAAGCCTCCATTCGAATTTTGCAGCAAGTGAGGTAGAAAAAGATTGGAGATCGTATATTCCCCAGCCTCCCCACTCTTTTGTCGGGCAATGATATCATAAGCAACCCATGGAAGAACATTCTCCTTCTTCGACCCAGCCCAAAGGAAACGACTACAAAGTTTCCTGATACTGGAAAGGATGCCTTTTGGGATCCATGTGAGAGATATCAAATAAACGAAATGGCTACAAGAACTGATTTGATAAGCACCAAGCTACTTGCCCTAGATAGCCATTTGTAGCTCCATATATTTATATATTTCTGTATCTTTGATAGGATCCAATGCCAATCCTATTTTTTATAAGAGTCGGGTTTTAAATGGAAGCCCAAATATTTGAGACTATCCCCTAAGGGAAGAACATCAAAGGGGATTAAGTTGTTGATTCTTTCAAGATCCATAACCGACAACCCAGCCTGAACCATAGAAGATTTTTGAGTATTTATACTCGTGCCAATAGCCTTTAGGAATAAATCCAAGGATGATTCCAACTTGTTTATGTCATCCCAAATCCCATCACTGAAAAGAAGGATGTCATCCACAAAGAGTGGGTGAGTGATGAAAATATTTGTTGCAACTTCAATACCTTTAAGATCACCTTTCCTTTTGGCCAACATGAGAAGCTGGCTAAGGCCCTCAACAACTAATAAGAACAGAAGGGGGGATAAAGGACATCCTCGCCTGAGTCCTCTCTGGCTATAAAAGAAAGAGGAAGCTACCCCATTGATGAGGACACCAAAAGGCACATTTGAAATACATCCCATTATCCAATTTGTAAAACCTATGCTGAAGCCCAGATGAGCCAACAGGAGCCTAAGGTATAACCAACTTATTCTGTCATAAGCTTTAGAAAGATAAATATTGACAATCAATCCATTTTTCTTATACTTGTTTAAGTTGTGCAATGTTTCTTGAGCTACCCAAATAGCTTCATGTATTTGTCTTCCATCCAAAAAATCAAATTGTTCTTTAGAGATATTGCAGGATAGAATGGGTTTTAATTGAGTGGCAATAATCTTTGTTATGATTTTGTAGATGCAGTTATGGAGGGATATCGGTTTGAAGTCTTCAAAGGAGGCAGGGACATCAGATTTAGGGATCAAGGCCAAAAAAATAGTATTGAAGCATTCATGGACGAAACCCATGCGCCTAAACTCTTACACCACCCCAACTAGTTCTTCCTCTATTAACTCAAAAAAGTTATGGAAGAACTCCACAGTCCACTCATCAGGACCCATGATCTTATCTTTTTGCATGTACTTTAAGACATATTCCACTTCCACTTTCGTTATAGGAGCCATAAGTCTCCCATTGTCCTTTTCCTCTACATATCTCAGAAAATGTTGAGCTACCTGGATAACCTCTGCAATTATATCACCCTATGGGGCCTTGAAAAGGAGTTTGAAATGTTCTCTACCCATGGAGGCCAGTTCATTAAAGGATTTTTCTTTTCCTCCCTCTAGTTTTCTCATTTCCCATATAGTGTTAAATATTTTTTCTCCTCTTCGCATAATTATGGAAGAATTTTGTATTTTCATCCCCTGCTGATAACCAGAGGGCTCGGCTTCTTAATCTCCATTCTTCTTCAATGTCATTTAAAATATTTCTCTTCCTAATCTCCAGAGTTTTTATCCTCTCCCTCTTCTCTTCTGTCTCATAGCTATCTTCATCTGGGCTCTCCAACCTTTCCAGTTCCTCCCCTATATTTTTGAGGTCTTCTTCTTCCCTCAAATTTTTATCTTTTTCCCAGAGAATAGCCACATATTTAAGAATTTTAAGGTTGGCCATGAATTACTGTGCATGAGAGGTAAATTTTAATCTATAAAATTGGGGTCTTTAAGCCAACCTGAGTTAAATTTGAAAGGAGCACCTAGCTTTTTATTGCGCCCGAAAATTTCCAACCAGATAGGTGAGTGGTCAGAGTCCCCTCCTGTGCCAACCCATTGTCTGAAACCCACATTCATATTAACAAAATTCTCATTAATACGGAAGCGATCCAATCTCTTGGCTACCCTTGCTTCACCCACTCTCCTATTCCTCCATGTGGGAGTAGTTTTGATGAGGTTTATATCAATGAGATGACCATATCTAATCCTATTGGAAAATTAGTTTGCTTATGGATCAGCTTGAGCCTACGGGCCCCAAATTTTAGACAGTCCTAAGGAGAAATTAATATCTACTCCTACCAAGAGATTGTGATCGTGCATGAAAGATTTTGAGAAAAAGTTGTTCCAAAATGAAACCATCTCATGACATGGACCATATATGTTGATAATAGTAACAATAGAACCAAGTTCATAAGAGTTAGCTTCCATTCCCAATGTCGACTTTGACCCCGAAGAGTTTTCCAATCTTGAGGCATAGTCTCTAATCCCCAAATCAATACCCCCCGAACGACCTTTTACATCAATAGTCACAAAAGTCCATCCAGACAACGTTTTGGCTAAAGAGAGCATAATAATTTCACCCATACCCAATGTTTCTTGAAGCATGATTACATCAGGGTTATAATATTTGAACAAGGCTTTAAGGGCTAGTTTTTTCTGGTTGCTAGCAAACCCTTGGTAATTGAAGGATAATAAAATCATTTGGGAACAAAAGTAGGGGAATGCATTCTTGTATGCGCCCCTTTTAAGGAGAGTTGTTTACCATCCGCTATGTCAAGCTTAGCTTTAAGTTGGGCCTTTGACAAGTCTGTTTTCTACCCCTAATTTTTTTAGGCTTTTCCAGGTCCAGGTTACCCCCCAAACCCTCAATAGGATCAACTAACAAATATCTCTTTTCCCTTAAATGAAGGTTATATGGAAGCTTGTCGAGAGATAGGGAAGGAATAATTGATATGTTGTTTTCCAGAGTATGAGAAAGAACATCTAATCCAAAATTATCATTTTTTGAAAGCCTGGAAGGACCAGGCACATGATAAGAATATAATAAGGAAGCAAGAGGAGCTTGTAGGGAGGAAAGAGGACAAGAGACAGTACCCGCTTGTTCTGTGTCACTAGATTCCTTGACTTCTGTGAAGATGACATCCTGTGGCTAGTCCCACTCCATCATCGGAAGAATCTCTTGCTGATTATTCTGCTCATCCTCTCCCTCCATTGCCAACTGTTCTCCCGCCTGGTGGATCTCCATCACTTCCATTTGTACATGCTCTTCCGCTTCAATTTTAGCCCTACCCTCCTTTCTATTCTCATCTCCCAGTTTCTGCCTCCTTCTAAGGCCCAGAGGGCAGTCTTGGACTAAATGACCATATTTATGGCATCTATGGCAATGAAACAGGAGATGCTCATAATCCAGAACTTGGCAGAAAGAGAATCCTTCCCTTTGAATTTGAATATCCTCTGCCAGACCTTCCTGAGGATCCAACCTCATCGGGATGCGCACAACATTTTTGCGTTTCGTTTCCTAGAATGTTTTATCCACCTACAAGAAGGATCCCAAACTATTCCCAATAGCTCTAAAAACGTCCTCAGTCTAGAGATGAGGAGGGAAACACAGAAGGCGAACCCACACAGGTATCTCTTCTACCCTTTCCTGTTGGGCATCAAACATAGGTGACCACCATTTAAATAAAATAGGGGTCGTGCCGAATTCCCAATTGCGCCTTAAAACCCAGTCCACAACTTCACTTTTTGAGAAAAAGATCATAAACCATCCTTTTGCCATTTTAAACACTTCAATTTCTTTGTCTAACACCTCACTTCAATTTATTTCAATCCACTTTGTTATGTATTGCACTGAATAGGATTTCCCTCTCGCTCTACCCACCAAATTATGTTCTGAAGCTTCCATAGCACTATCTATCTGGATATCCACCCCCAGCACTGGGTTAATCCTTTCAGTTTTCTTTTTTAAGAATTTCCCTTTCTTCCTTTTTTGACCCGTTTTTCCAATGCTTGCTTCCGATTGTTTGGAATTTGTCCCTTTTGCGCATTAGCCTCCTCTTCAAAAGGTTGCCCTACCCATTCTTCCGGCTCTGCCAACCTAGAACTAGAGACCCTCTGTGTCGGTTGTTGATCCTCAGTTCCTACAACAGGGTCACGGAGGGATAAAACCTCCTGTTCATTTAATACCTCGATTTGTGTCTCCTTACAGGGACCGCCAGATAAATGCAACATGTCCCTCAACAAGACTTTCCCTTCCTCATCATTCTGTAAGCAGGGTAACCCTTCCTTTGAGAACCCTGCTTCTCTCTAAGACTCTTCATATCCATAGTTCTGAAATGATTCTGCCTTTGGGAGTTGATTAAAGTTTTCGGGACCTACATATTTGATGGGAAACACCATAACCATTTCATTGAACCACCCTTTGTTATCCAGACAAATCTTCAAGCCTTTATTAATTCTCAACCCACTACCCAAAACAACATCCTCCAAGCCTCCATACAAGAAAACCTGAAATAGGGGATTGCAGAGTGGATTTTTTACTTACCAGTTGAACCACTTATCCAACATTCGCTTGGTCCGCCCCAATATCCGCTTCCTTCACACTAGCCAACGAGCTATGATCATAAACACACATAACCACCTTTAGTTCATCGAAATATCCAAAAACCATGGCCCCGAATCCACCCTTCGGAATCCCTGCAAGATGGTTGACTCCTTTCAAGCCATCTGGCGACCAAGCTGGAAGCTGCACCTTTGCCAGGTTATGGTTTATTGGCTCCAACCCCCACACAAAGAGAATATCCTCTGCCTCCGACTCCAGGTCGATAGTGTCCATTGGTTTTACCATCTTGAATATGCTAATATGCTAATAATGAAACAATAAAATAAGAGTAACAAACCACCTCACAACAGTGATAAACAAAGTCGTGATCGTAATGGACAAACCCGCGACCTTAAACAATAACAACACACAACCTTCCTCCGAGAAATTTTCACCTCACGAACAACACCCACAACAAGTATTTTGCACAGCTTAAACAATAGGAGGGTAACTAAAACCACGTTTTTCGCAAAGATAAGTTGACCTCCTCCCAAATCGGCGCTGCTCCCCAAACTGTGTTTTGAACCACCAAATGTAAGTCGACTACTTCCATGTGAAAGGTCATTACAACCTCGTGTCATTTGAAATAAATTGTTAATAAATAATATGTATTTATTATAATGATTTGTAATCGTAAATATACAACTATGCATATAAAAATATGCAATTACACATTTTATAATTAGTTGAATGCATATATTATATGTCAATTACAATTAGATGTAATTGTAGGATTTGGGAATAAGATGATAATGGATAGTATTTATGAAATTGGATTCATAGTGGTAAATAACAACTATTCTTATGGTGCATGCTCATTTCTATTACAAGCATAATATATAAAGGGTATATTATAAATGAATCTACATGTATATATTTGAGATTAATAATTAAATTTACATGATTTCTGTTCTCATATTTGTATGCACATGTTTAAATTCTTAATTTCCCCAATCAAATTTAAGGTTTAAAATTAAGTTTATAAACTTTTATGGTATTAAGTTTATTAATATTAAAATCAATAAATAATATTAATAATATATTTTTTAATAATTAATAATATAATTAGAAATAAAAATTAAAATAAATAAATATTGTAACAACAATAATAATATAGATGTAATTTTAATAATAATACAGATGTAATTTTAATAATATAGATATAATTTTAATAATATATATGACAAATTAATCTTTTATTTATTTATTTATTCAAGATTAAATTAAAATTATTAATTATGGCAATCAAATTTAGGGTTTAAATATTAGGTTTATAAACATATTAGGGTTTATAAAACTATTAATTACACCAATTAATTTTAGGGTATAAATATTATGGTTTTATATTAAGTTTATTGACATAAAGAGAATACTCAATGTTATTGGTTTCAATTTTATTTAACTTAAGTATTTTAAAAGGTAATAAATTTATTGGTTGAAGGAAAAATATTAGGAATTACTTCTTATGTTTTATAATTTTATTTTGCAATAACAAGACTTAATGATAAGCATTGCTAAAGTGTCATATTTTAGATGAGGTAGAAGGTTATGAGGGTTGGTATTATTATAAATATTTTAAAAGTGAGGTTCAATGTGGATTTACACACTAGCATAAGAATGCTTTTTTTCTTCAACTCTGTTAGTGCCACAAAGATGACGAATTATTACAACCTATGATGTTTTAGAAATAGCTTAAAACTATGTTTCATTAAGGAGCTCTTAATTTAATTTAATAGTAATAATAATAAAAAAATAATTGTTAATGTTCTAGACAAGCCAAACACCATGTTGATGTATGGGAGCCCTATGATACATACATAATATTGGAAATAATTTCGAAGTGGGAGAAATGAACAACCAATAGATAAATCTATAATTTATTATAAAATAGAAAATGAATAGCCACTTCTTTGTATATATACAACTTTTAGCAAATAAGATAATCGTCAAAGTATTGAGTTTTTTTGTAACAGAAATAGGTATGTTTATATTGATTCAAAAGTTCCGAGTCTAATTCTCGGAGGTTTTACATATGGAGACCCAATGTCTAGGGGTTTTCCAAACAAGCAAACTGCACCTACTGTGCTTCTTACATTCAATCTAGCAATTTCCCAATGACTAGCAAACCTTCTAATACAAACAAATCATTGCAACAAGAGACAAAAATACATAACAAGGAAAGGGACGGCTAAGGAAGAGGATCCCATGAATCCCCCTCTTCGCAGAGGAGATATCCGCTTGTGATGACAATGTTGGCTTCAAGATCCGCATATTTGTTATTTTTCCGAAGGACATGAAAGAAATAAAGTCTGTCAAAGGACACGATCAGCTTATTGATACGAACGAACAACCATTGCAAGCATAGATATTTAGGGACCAATTTTGTCACAATTAAGCCAATGAGGCTTTGTGAATCTCCAATGACGCGAGCCTCCTTGATTCCATGTTTTTGCAGTTGTTTCAAGCCTTGGAGGAGAGTTATGGCTTCCACTTGATTGTTCGAAGTAAGCCCCAAACCCCAAGCAAAGTGGGTAATGATTTGGTTTGAAGGGCAGTGAATAATTCCTCCGCCTCTCGCCTTCCCTAGATTCCCCTTTGCTGCACTGTCAAAAAACATACTGTGGATATTTGTGTGGCTTCTCCATTTGTCGAAGTCCTCATCCTCTAATCTGATTTGCCATTCTTCTCTGCACTTCTCCATATTTTGCCCCGTGTGAAGGTTTAGCCCCAGTTGTTGGCACCACTCCCTACCTTGCTGGTTTAAGCTACAAGCCCGCTTCTGATTCACCTTGGCCTGCATTATTTCTTTGAATAAGCTTCTGATTTTCACACCGATTTTCTGCTGGTTTAGGGCCTTCTCTTGAAAGATTTGATTGTTTCTTTCAAGCCAAATCTTCCAGCAAATGAGCTTAGGGATGATCATCCACCCCTCGTAAGGCCAGCCTCTCTCGGGGAAGGACTTAGGGAACAGGTCTCCCCAATTAGACATCATACCCGGGATGTTGTATGGGAGGATGTGGATGTTGTTCCAAATTAGCAAGATTTCATTCCAAATGTCTCGAGCGTAGAGGCACTTAAGAAAAATGTGGACCGAAATTTCCTCCTGTTGTTGACAGAGCGGGCACCGAGAGGGGCCGTGGAAGCCACAACACTGCAAGTTTTCAGCTGCGAGGATATTGTTGTGCCCCAGCTTCCAGGTGAACATATCAATCTTCGGAATTATTTTAACCTACCAAATCCCTTTCCAAATCGCAGGGTTGCGGGGGACAGTGGGAATGGCTTTAAGACATATGTAGCCTTCTGCTGTAGAATAGCATCCCTTCGAGGAACCCCAACCCCTTCTGTATTTTTTTCTCATGTTTATGGGGGATTTCACAGCCAATGCTACCATGAATTTGGCCCATGCTTGCTCTAGATGAGCAGGAATCTCTATCTTCTACCACCCTGCCCAGTTGTTGCTATCCCATTCTGAGATGTCCCACAACGTGCATCGACCGTCTGCAGTCATCCACCTTTTTTTCTCCAGCAACTCAGGATCCTCCCCGATCTCTTCTGCATTCATGATCCTATCCTCCCACAGGTTGATCTGCTTCCCATTGCTTGGAATCCAGAATAAGTGGTAATGCAGCAGCGGGAGAGCACGCTTACACAGCTGATGGATTGGGGAGCCCTGTAGATTAGATTGGAATTTCTCCAGGCTGTGAAGCCGCTTTCCAAAGCTGTATTTTTTCCGCAAAGCAATATGTGCCCATCCTGGATTCCTTGATACCTGCCGCCATAAGATCTTGGCCGCTACAGCGATGTTGTGCTCCCTGACATCTTTTATGTGAAGGCTACCTTCCAGCAACGGCATAACAATCTTATTCCAACCGATCAACAAAATTCTCTTAGCGTTATTCTTCCCTCCCTTCTAGAAAAAGGAGCGAATGAATTGCTCCATCTTGCGAAGAATGCCCACCGGAGCCAACAGAACAGACATCTGAAAGATTGGAAGACTATTAAGGACTAACTTAATGAGAACGGTCTTACTTGCTAGATTGAGCCACGACGTGCCTGAGGCTTGCATTTTGAGCTTGAATTTGTCCAGCAATGGGTACCAGTCCCCTCCCAATCGGGCATCCTTGAAAGATTGGCAGCCCAAGATATTTAAAAGACACCCATTTCGTGGAGCCTTTGAAACCCAAAATCCCGGTGATCGTGCTTAGCTCGAGGCCAGTGAGGTTCCAAGCATAAATGAAACATTTTCTCGTGTTAAGTTCACTCCCATAATCGAGGCAGTAGCGATCCAGCTCTAGCTTGAAGCGGGAGGCCGAAATGGCGGAAGCACCCCCCAGGAGGATGGAATCATCAGCAAAGAGAGCATGATTTATGTCTCTGACTCCCATGGCGATCCTAAGACCCATAAGATCTTGCTCAATTTGTCTTTTCTCCAGCATAAAACTAAGGACAGAGGCTTGAATGACAAAGATAAGAGGAGATAGAGGGCATCCCTGCTTTATCCCGTGACTCGCCTTGAAGAAATCAGCAGCACGATCGTTGACAAGTGGAGCAATCCATGGTTCCGTAATGTAGGCCTTGACCCAGCTTATAAAGTGGCAGTCAAACCCAAATTGATGCATAACCCCAAAGAGAAACTTGTGCCTAACTCTGTCAAACACACTAGCCAGGTCTAGCTTGACAGCCATGCCTTTTCTCGTCTTTGGATACTTGAATGGATCGCTTCCTGAACAAGAATGAAGTTATCGATTATTTTCCTACCTTTGACAAATCCCCCTTGATGCTCAAGAATGATTTTCAGAAGAAGGGCTTTCAGTCTGTTAGCCATGACTTTAGTGATGAGCTTGTAGCCAATGTTGCAGAGGGAAATTGGCCTGAATCTGTTGAAAGAACTAGCACCCTTCTCTTTAGGTATAAGGGCCAAAAAGACCGAGTTGGTGCTGCCCCCAAGCTTGTGGCAGGTCTGAGATTTTAAGATCATTTTGTAGAGATCCATTTTGACAATGTTCCATCAAGTTTTAATGAATCGAGCAGTGAACCCATCCGGCCCATGAGCCTTGTCTGGATCCATTTCATCAAGGGCCTGCTTGATTTCAATGATGGTGAAAGGATCAGTCAACATAACATTCATTTGGGCATTGACCTTTAGGGGGACCAACTTGAGTAGGTTGGAGCTGAGACTTGCTTTCTTATCCTCTGTGTACAATTCTTTGAAGTGCTGATGAGCAGCTTTTTTGATGCTGGTAGGGTCGGAGAAGGATTGGTCTCCCGAGGTTATCTCCACTATAGAATTAAATTTTCTTATGGCTTGAGCTTTCTGGATGAGAAAGTGATCTAACCTTGCAGCAATGTGGCCTAGACCCGTTCTTCTATTGGTCCATGTATATTTTCCCTTGGGTGGCTTGATGTCCAATAGATCTCAATCCTGAATGAGTTATTCCACCCATTCTCTGGCTGGATCCCTTACAATACTGCCCCCTCGCTTCTCCCCTTGGCTGAAAGTAATATTCATGTCTCCAGTGAGAATGACGTTATTCATCTGAATCTCATTTGCTAGGTCCCTAATGGATTCCCAACATATTTTTTTGTCTCCCAAGATGATCGGAGCATAAATATTGAAAAGATTCACGGTCTCTTTGGTATGAAGATGCACAAACTGAGAAAAAATCCAAGAAAAAATCCAGTTTGAGTTGATTTTAACCAGAATTTTCTCAAAGCATGTCTCGTCCCGTAGAATTCCCAACCCTCCTGAGGCGCCTCTAGAGGAGACTGTGGTACCTCCTCCTTCTCCCCAAAACTATTTGCTTTTGTGGAGAAAGTCCCTTTCCTCCATTTTGGTCTCCTGGATGAGAAGTATGTCGGGCCTTTCCAACCTTACTAGACTTTTCATTGCTTCTTCTTTTAGGTTGCTCCCCATCCCTCTGCAGTTCCAGGAGATGATCTTAATTACTTCCTTTTTTGAGCTGAGAGGGCTCCCTTAGAGCCCTGGCTTTGATTTTTGTATGCTTTCAGGTTTTTTCCAACATCTTTTCTAGGGTCAGCTAGCTCCCCTGCAGCTTCTCCTTGTAGGTTTCTTTCTCTTTCTTTTCCCTGGAGGATTTCCGTCCCCTGGTCAATCTTCTGACCGAAGTTTGGGAATCCCAAATTTCTCCTTCTTCCTCCGCCTCCTTCGAATCCAAATCTTCCCCCTCTGAGACAGGCTCTTTCTATTTTGGGGTTTATCCTGGATAATCGCCAATCTTCAGTGGTTCTAGGTTTTCCTGTATTTGGATATCCTTTTGCACGTCCCATGGATCAGTTTCTTGGACTTCCTTTGTCTCTGAGCTCAAGGCCGCAAAGCTGTTCTCTTGACCTTTTTGGGTGGGTTTGGCTTTAGGAATACTCCCCATGGGTTTTGAACTTCCCTTTCCTTTCTCCGTTCCTTGTCCGATTGTCCCTGGCTTAAGGCTTGTTCTAGGTTTCTTGGCTTGCTGCCATCCTTCTTCTTTCTTCTTTTCTGGGCCTGCATTTTTGGGACAGTTCTTGGCAAAGTGGCCATACTCATGACATCCGCAACATTTGAACGACAATTGTTCGTAGTCTAATTTCTGCAGATGGGACCAGTTCCCCACCGTTAGCTTAATGGCTTTTGGCAGCCTAACTTCGAGATCAACCTCCATGCAGATTTTGGTGCAATCATATTGGTCTTTGTTGTTTACTCTGTCTATTAATTTCCTAAGGGCGTTTCCGATTTTCTACATTGATTCCCAATTCCAGTAGTGCACCGACAAGTTTGGGAGCCTGACCCAGACTGGAACGATAGATGGAACATCCTCCAAGGGGTCGACGTCTGGAGTCCAACGATTTAAGTGCAGTCCTTGAGGACCCATGAAATAGGCTCTGTTTCTGAAAATCATGTCCTTTTCCTCCTTTGTGTTGAATTCAAACATGAAGAAACCCCACCCCAGGAAGTATGAGGTGATGTTGTTTGCAATGAGGGGCTTCCAGTTTCGAGTGATCCAAGCTTTCGTAGATTTTGGTGAAGGCCATAAGCCCATGAACTATCCAACCAACACTCGATCTGTAAGGGAAAGGACCACTTTCATAGGACCCTCAAGTAGGAGAGCCACCGAGGGGATCTCATCCAATCCCTTGACAAATTTGGAGGCGAGTTGTTTCTTCTTCTTTGGTTGGGAAGCAATCAGAAGCTTGAAGGCCTCGACCTCAGGAGGAGGAGGAGGTGGAGGCAAATGAGGGGGCTGAGAGTCCACCATTGGGCTGAGCCCGAGCCAGGGCGAGCACCTCGAACGACACCACCCTGTCGCAACACCAAAAACCCTAAGTGCAGGGAAGGCAGAGCGCAGGCTCGAGCGCGAAAAAACTATTAGCTATCGTCAAAGTATTGAGTTATTCCTCAATTTGACAGCTTTTGGCAAATAACATAATCCTCGAAGTATTTAGGCATTCCTTAATTTGACATGATATCAAAGTTAAACATTTCCAACATCAAAACTTTTGGTGTTTCACTCATTCTATGTTATGTCGTGCCAATCTCTTGATTGTCGATGACCATTCATTGGGTTTATAATATAATCCACTAGGTTTATAGTATAATTTCCTTGGGTTTATTAATCACATTGTGGCAAATTTTGTCTCAATATGAAAATCAACCATGGCCAACCATGTTCCAACATCACATTGTGACAAAGATTGTCTCAATATGAAAATCAATCATGGTCAACCATGGTCCAATGTTGCAATGTGACAAAGATTGTATCAATATCAAAATAAACGATGGTCATCGATGATCAACCATTAGATATCATTAGATGATCAATCATTCTTATTTTAGGGTTTAAAATATTATTTATTTGATGGTTTATCTACCTTGAGTTTGAAATATAAAACCCTTGGGTTTAATGTTATTTCCTTTGGCTTATAATCCCTTGGGATTTTTAGTATCACTCCCTTCAGTTTATAATATCAATCCCTTGGTTTATAATATTAATCCCTTGGATTTATTAATAGAAGGTTTCATATTGCTAGGGTATAATATTATTCATAGGGTTTACAATATTAATCCTAGGGTTTAATATAAATCCCTTGCATTTATAATCATGGTCAACCGTGGTCCAACGTCACATTATGACAAAGATTGTCTCAATACGAAAATCAACCATGTTCAACCATTGTCAACTATCATCATTCATGGTCAAACATTGTCCAACGTCTCATTGCGAGAAAGATTCTCTCAATATGAAAATCAACCATGGTCAACCATTCTCAAATGTCACATTGTGACAAAGATTGTCTCAATATGAAAATCATTCATGGTCGACCATGGTCAATATGAAAATCAACCATGGTCAATCATGGCCAACCATGGTCCAATGTTACATTGTGACAAATATTGTCTCAATATGAAAATCAACCATGATCAATCATCGTCAACCATCATCAAGCATGGTCAATCATTATCAACCATGGTACAACGTCACATTGTGACAAATATTGTCTCAATATGAAAATAAACCATGGTCAATCATGGTCAATGAACGTCAATAGCCATGGTCACATTGTGGCAAAGATTGTCTAATGGTCCAACGTCACATTGTGACAACCATGGTCATTCATGGTCAACCATGGTCCATTGTCACATTGTGACCAAGATTGTCAATATGAAAATCAACCATGGTCCAATGTCACATTGTGACAAAGATTGCATCAGTATGAAAATCAACCGTGCTTAACCATGGTCAATCATGGTTAATAATCATGGTCGCATTGTGACCAAGATTGTCTCTTGGTCTAACGTCACATTATGACAATCATGGCCATCCCTGGTCATCCATGGAGCAACATTGCATTATGACAAATATTTTCTCAATTTGAAAGTCAACCATGGTCAACCCTGGTCTAACGTCACATTATGACAAGGATTATCTCAATATGAAAATCAATCATGGTCAACCATGGTCCAACGTCGCATTGTGTCAAAGATTCTGTCAATATGAAAATCAACCATGGTAAAAAATGGTGAACCATGGTCCCTCGATCGGGGTGAGAGGACAAGTCAATCCACCTAGGGATAGAGTTAATGAAGGCTCGCATGGTAGATAGGGCAAGTTGGTGGGCTTCCCGGCGCCGTTGCAGACTCGATGTTATGAGGGATAGGAGGTTGCAACAGTGGGTGTCAGACGAAGATTGATGCGAAGTTAACCTCGCTCTCTAGGTGTTGTGTGGTTCATTCTGCATGCAGGCATTTGTTTGGTGGTGTGCGGTTCATTGCGCTATGTTGGAGGTGGAAGCTATACCGTGTTGGTATGGAGAGCTAAGGCACTGGAGGAACCAAGCAGGAGACGTTCACGCCTTCTGGTATGTTTCTATGGCCTACTGGGTAAAGGGAATGGAGGGTCCACCTAAGTTAATGTTGCAATAATAGAAGGATTAGAGGAGAATTCTACTCTGCATGTGTAGATTGTCGGTTTACTTGTTTATACCTGTTTTCGCCACGATGCTCTCTATTTTCTATGGCACCCTGTTATAAAAAATGGCCATGTATAGGTGTTACTGGTCTGTAATTGAATTTGTTTGGGTTAGCGACCTGCTCCATATCTGGTTGCCACCTTGGCCAACTAGAGAGAGCAAATGGCAGTTGGGGCTACAGAGATACCGAACATTCTACCCCACAGAGGGAATGTCGTTTGAGCTCGTTATCACTCCCATGACGCAAATCATAAACATAGGAAATTGGGGTTCTCTGCAACAGAAAAAACTAGAGTTTGATAATAGAGAGGAAGGGCAAACAATGCCCAATACTGTTTTGAACTTCATACAACGAAGAGTTATTAAACAATGGCTTTGTTTGATCAATACAAGTTTGCCTAACCCAACAAGTGTACCAGCTCTTGCACGGAGTGTCTCATCTCTTGTGTGGGTGCACGCAGTCTTGAAGGTGAAGGGTGGCCCGTTGAAAGAGAGTATGGGGAAGGCTTCAGGTAATGGAAAGAGAGGGCGGGGAGGACGCATCGAAAACCAACAAGGAGAAAAAGAGAAAGGGCAGGGGGCTTCGACCAGCAGGGCCCAAAAGCGAGGTAGAAAGTAAAATGCAAAGAACATCAAACCATATTACATGCGTTCAGTGTTGGGACCCCGACACAGGTCAAAAAAATGATATCAACGTGGGAGTTGAAATTAAAAATAGAAGTAGTAGCAAATCCCTGATGCATAATGGGAGACTCTGATCACGGATCCAGGGAACACCCTGGGGCAGCTCACCTTGTTCAAACAAACAATCCACTTATACTGGTTGATGAAATGCATCATGGTGAAAGCCATCACTGAAATTCAGGAAGGAGAGAGACATCCGCAGGACGAGATGAACCCCAAGGAAGTTCAGAAGGAGATGCAATCTATCCAGCGCTAGCTACACCATCATTACGTTCGTCTGGGTAGAATTGAGAGACAATCATAGGGTATACACGAGTTCGAAATGCCAGTTTTGAGCGCTAAAGATCCAGCGTCGGTAGAGTCGTTTGAAGACTAGCTACCGACAAGATGTGTTAATATAAATTTTTTGCTATGTTTTATTTCAGTAATCTTAAGTATAGTAGTGTAACAGACTTAAAGGCCTACTTGGCCTGGGTAGACAGACTCAAAATGTTCATGTTTTGGATGGCCTATAAAGCATTTCGGTGGCCAACAGACTTGGTTTCCTTCGAGCAGGTTGAGGCCATCGAACATCATATATTTGTAACCTGCTTTTATGACTAATAGAAAAGAAAAGGAACTTCCAAGCTTCCAAAAAAAAAAAAAAAAGGTGAACCATGTTTATTTTAGGGTTTATCATATTTTAGGGTAGACCACGGTCAACCAAGGTCAATCACGGTAAGCCATGGTCAACCATGGTCCAATGTTGCATTGTGACAAAGATTCTCTCAATATGAAAATAAAGCATTGTCAACCATGGTCTAATGTCGCATTGTGACAAATATTGTCTGAATATGAAAATCAACCATGGCCAACCATATTTGTTTTAGGGTTTATAATATTTATCTTAGATTTTATATACTTTGGGTTTACGATATTAACCATTTGGGTTTTTAGTATTAATCCCTTGCGTTTATTAGTGCCTTGGGTTTATAATATCAATCCTTTGGGTTTATTAATATAAGAGTTCGTATTCCTAGGGTATAATATTATTGATAGATTTATAATCTGTTGGGTTTATAATATAAATTACTGGGGTTTATAATATCAATCATAGGGATTATGTTCCTAGGGTTTAATATTAATCATGGGGTTTACAATATTAATCCCTAGGGTTTGGACCATTAAACATTCTTTGTCACATCGTGTCAAAGATTGTCTAATGGTCCAACATCACATTGTGACAACCATGGTCCAACGTCACATTGTGACAAAGATTGTCAATATGAAAATCAACCATGGTCAACCATGGTCCATTGTCGCATTATGACAAATATTCTCTTAATATGAAAATTAGTCATGGTCAACCATGGTCCAACATTGCATTGTGACAAAGATTCCATTGCTACGAAAATCAACCATGCTTAACCATGGTTAACCATGGTCAGTAATCATGGTCGCATTGTGACGAAGATTGTCTCTTGGTCCAACGTCACATTACGACAACCATGGTCAACCATGGTCCAACATCATATCGGTGAACCATGTTTATTTTAGGGTAAACCATGGTCAACCATGGTCCAATGTTGCATTGTGACAAAGATTCTTTCAATATGAAAATAAATCATGGTCAACCATGGTCTAATGTCGCACTATGACAAATATTGTCTCAATATAAAAATAAAACATGGCCACTCATGTTTGTTTTAGGGTTTATAATATTTATCTTGAAGTTTATATACATTAGATTTACAATATTAATCCTTAGTTTTTTTGAGTTTTTAGTATTAATCCCTTGTGTTTATTAGTGCCTTGCGTTTATAATATCAATCCCTTGGGCTATTAATCTAAGGGTTCACATTCCTAGGGTATAATATTATTGATTGGTTTATAATATTAATCCTAGGTTTATAATCCATTGGGTTTATAATATAAATTGCTTGGATTTGTAATACCAATCATAGGGTTTATATTCCTAGGGTTTAATAGTAAGCCTAGGGTTTACAATAATAATCCCTAGGTTTTGAACCATCAGACATTCTTTGTCACATTGTGTCAAAGATTATCTGATGATCAAACGTCACACTGTGACAACCATGGTCATCCATGGTGAACCATGGTGCAATGTCACATTGTGACAAATATTTTCAATATGAAAATCAACCATGGTCAACCATGGTCCAGTGTCGCATTGTGACACATATTCTCTTAATATGAAAATCAACCATGGTCCAACGTCGCATTGTGACAAATATTCTCTTAATATGAAAATCAATCATGGTCAACCATGATCCAACATTGCATTGTGACAAAGATTGCATCACTATGAAAATCAACCATGCTTAACCATGGTTAATAATCATGGTCGCATTGTGACGAAGATTGTCACTTGGTCCAACGTCACTTTATGACAACCATGGTCAACTATGGTCCAACATCGCATTGTGACAAAGATTATCTCAATATGAAAATAAACCATGGTCAACCATGGTCCAACGTCGCATTGTGACAAAGATTGTCTCAATATGAAAACAAATCATGGTCAACCATGGTCCAACGTCGCATTGTGTCAAAGATTGTGTCAATATGAAATTCAAACATGGTCAACAACGGTGAACCATTTTTATTTTAGGGTTTGTAATATTTTAGGGTAGGTCGTGGTCAACCATGGTCTAATGTTGCATTGTGATAGAGATTCTCTCAATATGAAAATAAATCATGGTCAACCATGGTTTAATGTCGCATTGTGACAAATATTGTCTCAATCTGAAAATCAACCATGGTTAACCATGTTTTTTTTAGATTTTTAATATTTATCTTAGAGTTTATATACCTTGGGTTTACAATATTAATCCTTTGGATTTTTGAGTTTTTAGTATTAATCCCTTGCTTTTATTAATGCCTTGGATTTATAATATCAATCCCTTAGGTTTATTTATCTAAGGGTTCATATTCCTAGGGTATAATATCATTGATATCTTTATAATATTAATCTTAGGTTTATAATCTGTTGGGTTTATAATATAAATTCCTTATATCAAACATTAGGTTTATATTCTTAGTGTTTAATATTAATCCCAGGGTTTACAATATTAATCTCTACTATTTGGACTATCACACATTCTTTGTCACATTGTGTCAAAGATTTTCTGATAATCCAAGGTCACATTGTGACAACCATAGTCATCCATGTTCAACCATGGTCCAACGTCACATTGTGACAAAGATTGTCAATATGAAAATCAACAATGGTCCAACATCGCATTGTGACAAATATTCTCTTAATATGAAAATCAATCATGGTCAACCATTGTCCAACGTTGCATTGTGACAAAGATTGCATCACTATGAAAATCAACCATGGTCAATAATCATGGTCGCATTGTGATGAATATTGTCTCTTAGTCCAACGTCACTTTATGACAACCATGGTCATCCATGCTCAACCATGGTCCAACATCACATTGTGACAAATATTATCTCAATATGAAAATCAACCATGTTCTAATGTCTTATTGTGACAAAGATTGTCTCAATATGAAAATCAATCATGGTCAACCATGGTCCAACGTCACATTGTTTAATACAAAAATCTACCTTGGTCAACGATGGTGAACCATGTTTCTTTTAGGGTTAATAATATTTTAGGGTAGACCATGGTCAACCATGGTCCGATGTTGGATTGTGACCAAGATTTTCTCAATGTGAAAATAAATCATGGTCAACCATGGTCCAATGTCGCATTGTGACAAATATTGTCTCAATATGAAAATCTACCATGGTCAACCATGTTTGTTTTAGGGTTTGTAATATTTATCTTAGAGTTTATATACCCTCAGTTTACAATATTAATGCTTTGATTTTTTGGTTTTTTAGTATTAATCCCTTGCATTTATTAGTGACTTGTGTTTATAATATCAATCCTTTGGGTTTATTAATATAAGGGTTTATATTCCTAAGGTTTAATATTATTGATAGGTTTGTAATATTAATCCTAGGTTTATAATCCATTGGGTTTAGAATATAAATTCCCTGGGTTTATAATATCAATCATAGGGTTTACATTCCCAGGGTTTACAATATTAATCCCTTGAGTTTATTAATTTTAGGGTTTATATTCGTAGGGTTTAATATTCAACCATGGTCAACCATTGTCCAACTTCGCATTGTGACAAAGATTGTCTCAATATGAAAATCAATCATGGTCAACCATGTGTGTTTTAGAGTTTATAATATTTAGCTTAGAGTTTACAATATTTGTCCTTTGGGTTTTTGGGTTTTTAGTATTAATCCATTGTGTTTATTAGTGCCTTGGGTTTCTATATCAATCGCATGGGTTTATTAATCCAAGGGTATAATATTATTCGTAGGGTTTATAATATTAATCCTAGGGTTTAATATAAATTCCTTTGGTTTATAACCCATTGGGTTTATAATATAAATTCCTTGTGCTTGTAATATTGATCATATGGTTTATATTCCTAGGGTTTAACATTAAGCGCAGGGTTTACAATATTAATCCCTTGGGGTTTATTAATTTTACGGTTTAATATTCATCCTAGGGTTTAATGTTATTCCCTTGGATTTATAATCCCTTGGGTTTATTAATCTCTTGTGTTTATAATATTAATCACAAGGTTAATGATATTAATCTTAGGGTTTAATGTTTATTTTAGAGTTTATAATATTTATCTTAGGGTTTATATCCCATAGGTTAATAATGTTAATTCCTTGGGTTTATAATGCCTTTGGTTTTAAGTATTAATCCCTTAGGTTTACAATATCAAAGGTTTAATACTCTAACATTGGAATGGTACAAAAATGTAACCAACATCACATTGCCACAAACATTGTTTCAATATGAAAATGAGTCTATTAATCATTGTCGCAATGTTACATTACATTGTAATTTATTCAATGTGACATTGTTACATTACAAAACTCGGGCTTAATACAATGTTTATAATATTAGAGCATTTAATATTCAATTTATAATATTAAAGTTTAATATTGGGTTTATAATTTGTAGTATTAGGGTACATAATATTAATCTCGGGGTTTAATATTAATCCCTTGGGTTTAATATTATGATTTAATATTAATCATAGGGTTTGATGTTATTCCCTTGGCTTTAAAATATCTTGGGTTTTTAATATTAATCTTTTGGGTTTATTAACCACTTAGGTTTATAATGTCAATCCTAATATTTTTGATATTAATCTTAAGATTTAATGTTTATTTTAGGGTTTATAATATTTACCTTAAGGTTTATAATATCAATTCCTTGGGCTTAATGTTATTCCCATGGATTTATAATTCCTTGAGTTTATGACATGAATCCCTTAGGTTTATTAATCTAAGGGTTCATATTCCTAGGGTATAATATAATTCATAAGATTTATAATATTAATCCTAGGATTTAATCTAAATCTCTTGGGTTTATAATACAAATTCCTCCGGTTTATATATATATTAGGAAGATCTATTCACATTCAACATAAAAACTTAGATTACATCGTAGCCCTGGAGAGGCAAATTCGCAAACAAGCGTCTCGAAGCAGAACATTTTTCTGTCTGATACACTGGGGTCTCACCCTCTGGAAAAGGTAATACAGGGGGGAGAGTGCTAGTGTCAAAAAACATAGAGTGATCATACATTGAAGTGCTAGAAAAAAGGCATTGAAGCCTCGAACAAAGATTCAAAAAAGAAGGCATAACCAGAGAAACGAGAGAATTAGAGGCCAGGAGAGCATTGCAGCTCAACGTCGTCGTTGAGAAAGTCATTCATGCTGATGGGCCTGTCTCGAGTATCCTCGTCGGAGTAGAATGTCTGGCGTCGGCAGGAAGAGGGACTGGTGCCTTGGTCGTCCGGCCTGGAGGTGCGCGAAGCCGTGGGAGCAACCTCTTCAACCTTGGGACACTGATGCTGGTGGCGCGTGGCGGACCAACTCCTCAAAAGAGCATAGTGGGGGGGAGCTCCTATAAATGAACCACATGTGATGAACTTCGCATACATACATGACAAATTTCTCTGTTAATGAGTCAAATTTTGCTTTCCATAACTTTGTTGCAGTCATTCTGGTCTTGGAGGGCGATAGTAAGAAGAGTTTTAGTGTGCTAATGAAGATCGATGGCTCCGTTGTACAGGTTTTCCCGGGGTCTGGTAAGATCGGGATCTAGGATCCAACGAAGCGTTGCATCAACCACCTCCGACGATGTCTCTCTGCACAGAATGTGCACTCTGTTCTCCAAGTCAGCGATGTGCCTCTGCATATCTTGGCTAGTGGTGTCAACATAAGCTCCGATAGAGTTCCTAGCGGCGATTTCGACGTGGATGACACGGGCACGGGAGCTGTTAGCCCAATGGGCACCGCGACCGCGGTGGGCAGGGGGAGGAGGGTGAGCTCGGCGAGGGGCCATGAGGGCAGGGAGAGGCTGAACGAGGTAGGGGAACACAAGGGGATGAAAGGGAGAACAACGAAGATAATGCCCTTGGGAAGATAGAGTGGGGACGAGCACAGCAACATGAGCAGGCGAGAATGCAGAACAGTCGATGGTGGAGGGGATGATATAGGCTGGCAGGAGGAGAAGCCGACAAGGGGAGCCACTTGGGAGCATGCCAATGCGCTGGCATCGTCATGCGTGAAATTAATGAGGCCAGAGGCCAAGTATTGCTGAGGGTAGGTTGCATTAGTGCCGAAGGTGGGATGATTCGTGGGGAGGGTGGCGAGTGGGAGGTTCATGATTACTGATTAGATTGAGAGGGGTGCTCGAAGCCGACCTGCTGCGAATCGAGGTGGCCGATACGAATGCAATCATTTTTGAGAGATGGTTGATCGATGAAGTCCCAGGCTGCAAAAGTGAGCTTGTTGATGTCACTGACTCCCAAATTAGCCAGAAAGTCTGCAAGCTTGTTAGCTTTGCGCCTAACAGCCGAGAAGGAGATGCCCCTGGCATTGTCGATGTTGAGCTTGATTTTGTGAAGGGTTTTGTTTATATGCTAGCAGTCAGAGACTTGATGAACATTGCAACCCTGTTGGATTTTCCGATAGTCTTGGGTAGCCACTGTGGAGTCCCCTTCCACCAGGGGGGCCAGAA
Organism: Pinus albicaulis; assembly: GCA_034641835.2. Classification (NCBI taxonomy): domain Eukaryota; kingdom Viridiplantae; phylum Streptophyta; class Pinopsida; order Pinales; family Pinaceae; genus Pinus; species Pinus albicaulis. Next base: position 743,956,160 of record CM076578.1, on the reverse strand, counting down.
GTTGTGATCTCTGGCAATGTCAAGCCCGTGGGCTAAGGCTTGAAGTTTGGCGGCGTTGTTGGTGGTGTGGCCCAGGTTCTCGTAATAGATCCAAAGAATTTTTCCTTCATGGTTGCGGAAAACTCCTCCAAAGCTCGCGTTGCCAGGATTGTCATTAGAAGCGCCGTCATAATTTAGCTTGATAATGTTGGGGTCAGGAGGGTGCCAATTGGGTTCCGACACAGAGGCTAGATCAGTAGAGGGGTTAGAGGGGAGGAAGAGGGGAGAGAGGTCAAGGAGGGAGAGGATATGACAGCCCTCCCTCGTGGGGCGGGGGGAGGAGGGATCAGGGAGTTTGGCAATGGAGGCAGATTCTCTCAAAGTCTGCTTGATGGAGTGGAGGACTTGTTCTTCTCTTTTTTCCAGATTCTTGAAGATATGAGAGTTCCTTTCTTTCCAAAGGGCCCAACAAATGATTCCATTGAGAAGGTTCCAGGCCAAGTTGATGAGGGTTTGGGAGAAGGAGGTGCTCCAGAGGTTGAGGGAGAGGAGGATCGAGGAGGGGTCACGATCGGAGGCTTTGAAGACAAAAAATAACCAGTTCCAAATGTTGGAGGCGAATTGGCATTCGTTTAGCAAATGATTGGAAGTTTCAGAGTTGGTTTTGAAAAGAGTGCAGATGGATGGACCGATGAAACCTTTTTTTTATAGATTGTCCCAGGTCAAAAAAAAATGATGCATGACAAGCCAAAGAAAGAGAGTAATTTCTGGCCAGTGGTTACGATTCCAGAGCCTGCTCCATTTACTGTCCATGGGGATGGGATTGGGGTTAGATATGTGACCATAGGCCTCTTTAATATTGAAGTGTCCTGCAACATTTAGACCCCATCTGAGCTTTTCCGGCTCCACGTCCTTTTGAATCTGTCTTTTTTGAAGCTCTTCTGCGAGGATGGCACCAATCTGAGGGTGATTGTGCTGAACCAACGCAGAGGGTTCAAGCCACACCCTCCAGTCAGTGTTGTCCTCGGTATTCCAGAAGTCTTTAACAAAGGTTTTGTTGAGTCCGTCCATATGCATTTTGATGGGAAGGAAGATTTATGTGTTGAGCCTGGGGCGTTGCTTCCAGGCATCATCCCAGAACAAAGCATTCTCGCCATTGCGCACTTCCCATAAACAATGATTCTGAATGAGATCCTTGTTATCCCATGCTTGGTTCCAGATCGGGGATCCTTTGAGGGTGCCCGAAAGTCTAATTAGCAAGTCTGGATGATGAGTGGGAGCATACTTAGCTTTCCAAAGCTGTGCTCAAGAGGTGGTGGGATTGGTGATCCAACGCCACCAGGTTTTGGCCCTTAGGACCTTACCAAGAAGATTAGGATCTCTGACGCCGAGACCCCCCGCTTTTTTAGGCCTGCATATTTTGTTCCAGGCAATCAACGCCCATTTACCTTTATTCTCCTTGCCTTTCTAGAGGAAGTCCATTTGGATTGATTTTATTTGGTCAGAGATGGATTTAGGGGCTGCAGTGATCGAGTATTGGTACTGAGGGATAGCTTGGAGAACTGAGCGAAAGAGGACAAGTCTACTCGGGAGGTTTAGGGATCTAAAGGTCCAATTGGAGATCTTTTTCTGCAGTTTAGTGATCAGGGATTCCCAAATACCTTTTGCCAAGGGTTTATCAGTGAGGGGAACACCCAAATATTTAGAGGGAAAGGCACTGAGCTGGAAGCCCAGAATGCAGGCAATGTTGAATTGAGTGGCTTAGGAGGTGTTGAGGAAAAAGAGTTTAGATTTGGTGTTGTTGACAAAGGTGCCTGAAGCTAGAGCAAAATCATTAAGAATAGTCCGGAAAGCAAGGGCTTCTTTGATTGAAGGAGTGCCCATGAGGAGCGTGTCATCAACAAATCGCTGATGGGTAGTGGGGGGGGGGGAGGGTGGTCGAGGGATAGAGTTTGAGATCACAGATACGACCGTTTGTAGAGGCAGCTGTAATGGAGCATCCTAGACTTTTAGCCATGATGACAAAAAGGAAGGGCGGAAGGGGGTCACCTTGTTTGATGCCACGAGAAGGGTTGATGATGGCCGAGGGGGATCCATTGAGAAGGATGGAAAAGAAAGATCCCGTGACTAAGGCCATTGTCCATTTGATGCAGTCTTTGCTGAAGCCAAAAGCGGCCAACATTTTCCTGATGTAGTTCCAATTAATTTTGTCGAAAGCTTTGGCCATATCCAATTGGATAAGCATGTCTGGCTTACGTTGATCCTTGAGGGAGTGGATAACTTCCTGAGAGAGGATGATGCTATCCAGGATTTACCTACCTTTGACGTAGCCTGTTTGATGAGGGGAAATGAGCAGGGGTAGGATAGTTTTGATACGGTTGGATAGGACTTTGGAGATTATCTTGTAGATTACATTGCAGAGGGCAATTGGCCTGAACTGGTCGGGGGAGTCTGCTTTGTCAGATTTAGGGATGGGGGTGAGGAAGTTGGCATTGAAAGAAGTGAGGATAATTTTTTTAATTCGAGATTCTTCAACCAGGTCATAGACTTCTTCTTTGATCAGGGGCCAATAAGCCTTGTAGAAGTCTATGGTGAAACTGTCTTGTCTAGGAGCTTTGCCATTGGGCATTGATTGGACTGCTTCCTCCACTTCAGCCATAGTATCTTTTTTAACATCTGGTTATGCTCTCTGGTCAAGATTGTGGGGATGTTTCTAGTTATTTTCCCTATGTCCTCTTCGTTTTCATTATTGGATTCCTTGAGGATGGTCGCGAAGCACTGATTGAGCTCCTCTTCAATCTCGGAGTGATTGCGTAGGATGAGGCCTTGTTGATTTTTGAGTCTGAGAATTCTATTGTGTTCTCTGTGTTGAATCATTGACCTGTGGAAGAAGGCAATGTTATTTTCTCCATCTTTGAGCCAGTTGACTCTGGACTTTTGCCTCCAAAGAGTTTCTTCCTGGGAACTCGTTCGTCCCATTTATTTTGAAGCCTGAGTTCCTCCTGGTTTTTTTTCTCTGTCATCCCTTGATTTATGATACTCTATTGAAGGGTTTTCATTTTTGTTTCAATTAGCTTTTTTTCAGCTATTATGTTTCCAAAGTTTTTTTTTGTTCCAAACTTTAAGTTTTGATTTAATGTGCTTTAGCTTCTGTAGGAAGTTATGCATTTTGTTGCCCTAGGAGGGTAGGGGAGAAGTCCACCACTCCTTCATTTTGTCCTTGAATTTTGGATGTCTGATCCAGAAAGCTTCGAACCTCAAGGGAGTGTTCTTGGGGCTTTTCGAGAGCTTGATGTAGAGAACAATGGGCCAATGATCCGAGCCTGCTTGAGGGGCTATGCTTGCTTCCATTTTCAGGGAGCAGAGGAAGAGGTCCTCAAAGAGGAGAAATCTATCAAGTTTGGAGGCAATCTGTATGTCCCCTCCTCTTCTGTTGTTCCAAGTGAAGGAGCCATTTTTGGTAGGAGTGTCAATGAGTCCTAGATCATCGATCATGGTCTGAAAGGTAGTTGAGTCATTGTCCAATTTCCTTAGGCCGCCTCGCTTTTCCTCAAGGTTGAGAATCATGTTGAAGTCCCCTGCAATGAGACTGAGGGGGTGATTGAAGGAGCTGAGATGCTTCTTAAGGATGTGAAGCCAAGCAACTCGCTCAAAGGCATAGTGAGGAGCATAGACATTTGTGATGCTGATCTTGTCTTTGGTTCCAGTGATTTGAAGGACAGTGGTAAGGGCATGTTTGGAGGCTAGAGACTCACATAGGTGAAACTGAGAGTCCTTCCAAAAGGTAGTTAGACCTCCTACAGTGCTAGAGGCAGAGATGGCCAGTTGGCTGTAATGATTTCTGAAGCAAGATTGTTGAATGGAGTCCGTACAGTGTAAATTTCTCTTTGTTTCTTGAAGAAGTACAATATCAGGCTTGTCAGAGGCTATCTTGGATTTAAGGATCCTTTTCGTACTGGGATTGTTCAGTCCTCTTATATTCCAGGATGTGCAAATCATAGTAACGTTTTAGGGGAGAGAGAGATAGCCCTTACCTTTCCTTCGTTGATGATGCAGATTCCAAGCTTTTGAAGGTATTGATTGTTGGTTTTCCTGCCTCTTTTTATATTTTTCCCTTTGATGATGTGCTGGCTTGTCTTTAGGTTTGCCGTGATTCCTCCTGCTAGGTGTTTGCCTTTGTTTTGGTGCTCTTGTTGCTTCTGCATACTTTGCTGTAATATATAGGCCTCCTCGATTTTTTGTATGTGTTCTATGGGGATTCCTTCTATGCCCTTCGCATTATATTCTTTTGTGATATTTTTCAAGTCTATTCCCATTAAGACTTGCTCAATCTCTCTTTCCTCTGGGTTTGGAATGTATTGTATGCTTTCCATTTAGGTGTCCTCTTGGGGTGTGTTACCATCTTGTGTGAGAGTGAATGTTGCATCCATTTCTGTGCTGCTTTTGTCCATTGGTGTTTCCTGCTCGAAGTTTATATATGTTTCCCTATTGTGTTGCCTTGTTTCCTCCTGGAGCGTGGATAGGACTTCGAACTTGTTTTGTTGGGAGCGAATTGGAGGATATTTTCTTGTGTTCGCTCTTTTGCTTTGTTTGTATTTGCTGCCTGCTCTAGTGTAGCCTTGGTCATCCTTTTTCCCTGCTTGATCTTATTTTTCTGGGGTTTTTTTTGTGGGCAATCTCGAAAAAGATGTCCGTGCTCATGACATTTTCTGCATCAGAAGGGAATGTGCTCATAGTCTACGCTTTGAGTCCATGTATCGTCCTTGAATTTTAGCCTGATGGCTTCTGGTAGGGTTCCAGAGACATCTATGTAAGCTTAGATGCGTGCATAGGAGATATAATGACCATTTTTTGTGCCTTCTGACATTTTTATGTATTCTCCAAGTTCATTCCCGATAGCCTTTAGAACAGAGGGTGCCCAGTAATCGGTGGGAAGTGAGTATAGCCTTATCCATACTAGAAACCTAGTGAAATCTTCTTTGTCCGGAGTGAAGTTTTCCTTCCAATATCTCATGTATAAGCCTACTAAGTTGAAAAAGTAAGGGCCTCCTTCAAAAATCCCGTCCCTGTCTTCCAAGAGAGCAAAGACCACCGTGAAGAAACCTTTGGATACTAACTGGAGGTTAATCCCTCCTTTTGGACTCCATTTGGCATGGATCCATCCTTTTAGGGCACGTTCTGTGGGCCATATGCCCATGAATTTACAAATAATCGCATGTTCTTGCATGTATTCTCTGTAGACGGCAAAACCCGGATCCTTAATGATTATTTCCAGGATTTTTGCTACCTTAGGATTGCAAGCACTTTGCCTTTTATCTCCTTCCTTTGCATTTTCTTTCGTAATTGGCCCTTCATCTTCAGAGAGAAGGGGGTTTTGGTTCACAAAGGCATTGACCGTGGCGACGATGGTGGTTGTTGCTATGGTCATTAGGGATCTATTGCAGCCTAAAGAGTCTCTTGCAGAGGAGGGACAGGTCACATCTCTTGGTTCGAGCGAGAAGTGGATGAGGTGGTGGTGAGGCACGTAAAAAAAGAGACATTGGGCTTGTGAGCGAAGCCTGCAGTGAGATCTTTGAAGGATGGAGCTTGTGGGCCTCCATCGTGCTCCATTAGGGGAGCTCGAGGTGAGATCATGCAGGTTTGCTACGACATGGTTGCAACAATAGGCTGGAAACGCAGTGCTGCAGGGTGCGCAGAGCGGCAGCTAGGGTTCCTCCTCCTCCTTTTTTTTATCCTCCGGTTTATAATATTAATATCTTGAATTTTTAGTATTAATCCCTTGGATTTTTAATATTAATCCTTTAGGTTTATAATTTGTAATATTAATATCTTAGATTTATAATTTGCAATAAATAATATAAATAAAAAAAAAAATTATAATTAAAAATATTAATAATTATAAACTAATTGATAATTAAAATGATAGTGAGAGATATTGTGTGTCACATAGGATATAGTTGAAGTAACAAGTGCTTCATGTGGTTGGTTTGGTTTGCAAATTTTTTATATTTTAATAATATATATATATATATATATATATATTAATTGAAACAATTATTTTTTATTTATTAGAAATCTGGTTGGGTCGAGGCCAAATCAACCACTGATACAAGAGAACCATCTCTTGGTTCGAGCGAGGAGTGGATGAGGTGGTGGTGAGGCACGTAAAAAAAGAGACATTGGGCTTGTGAGCGAAGCCTGCAGTGAGATCTCTGAAGAATGGAGCATGTGGGTCTCCATCGTGCTCCATTAGGGGAGCTCGAGGTGAGATCATGCAGGTTTGCTACAGCATGACCGTAGCAATAGGCTGGAAACGCAGTGCTACAGGGTGCGCAGAGCGGCAGCTAGGGTTCCTCCTCCTCCTTTTTTTTATCCTTCGGTTTATAATATTAATATCTTGATTTTTTAGTATTAATCCCTTGGATTTTTAATATTAATCCTTTAGGTTTATAATTTGTAATATTAATCTCTTAGATTTATAATTTGTAATAAATAATATAAATATAAAAAAATTATAATTAAAAATATTAATAATTATAAACTAATTGATAATTAAAATGATAGTGAGAGACCTCGTGTGTCACATAGGATATAGTTGAAGTAACAAGTGCTTCATGTGGTTGGTTTGGTTTGCAAATTTTTTATATTTTAATAATATATATATATATATATATATATATATATATATATATATATATATATATATATATATATATATATATATATATATATATATATATATTAACTGAAACAATTATTTTTTATTTATTAGAAATCTGGTTGGGCCGAGGCCAAATCAACCACTGATACAAGAGAACCATCTCTTGGTTCGAGCGAGGAGTGGATGAGGTGGTGGTGAGGCACGTAAAAAAAGAGACATTGGGCTTGTGAGCGAAGCCTGCAGTGAGATCTCTGAAGGATGGAGCCTGTGGGCCTCCATCGTGCTCCATTAGGGGAGCTCGAGGTGAGATCATGCAGGTTTGCTACATCATGACCGCAACAATAGGCTGGAACGCAGTGCTGCAGGGTGCGCAGAGCGGCAGCTAGGGTTCCTCCTCCTCCTTTTTTTTATCCTCCGGTTTATAATATTAATATCTTGAATTTTTAGTATTAATCCCTTGGATTTTTAATGTTAATCCTTTAGGTTTATAATTTGTAATAAATAATATAAATATAAAAAAATTATAATTATAAATATTAATAATTATAAACTAATTGATAATTAAAATGATAGTGAGAGATCTCGTGTGTCACGTAGGATATAATTGAAGTAACAAGTGCTTCGTGTGGTTGGTTTGGTTTGCAAATTATTTATATTTTAATAATATATATATATATATATTAATTGAAACAATTATTTTTTATTTATTAGAAATTTGGTTGGGTCGAGGCCAAATCAACCATTGATACAAGAGAACTATCCAGCTTCCCGTTTCATGATCATCATCATCTCAAGGAATGCAAATTTGTGAAGGGTTTCCGTCATTTATGCTAAGATCACATTGCAGGAGAAGGCATCGTTTGTTTGCATTGTGATCAACTTCTTTGTTTGAGCCTCTGAGGATGTGGAAGAATTGGAAAGAGGAGAAGTCAAGCAAGGTGAACTTTAGTCTTCGAAGGATCTTTTTTAGGACTGCATCTTTGAATTGATCTGTCGAATGTAACTTTTTTATCAAGATTTCTGAGTCTCCAAAGGCTTGAAAGTCTTTGATGCCTTTCTCTCGTGCAATTTGGAAAGCTTTTAACAAGCCAAGAATTTCTGCTTGGTTATTTGTTCGCTGCCCGAGGCCCTAGCTAAAACTGCCTTTTCTTGTACCGTCTAGAGAGTAAAGCACACCTCCAGCTCCTGTTGTCCCGGGGTTTCCTTTGGAGGCTCCATCAAAGAATATCATTGCTTTACCCTACTTCCTCCACCAGAATTGAAATATTTCATCCGAGTCCCTTAAACGCCATCCTATATTGGCTTGGGGTCTAGCTGCGGTTTCATATCTGTCTCGAAAAACAAAAGTCCCCATCTATTTCTTTTCTTCTAGGAGGAGAGAGCTATCATATTTATGGGATTGTTTGCTCATGGTTTCAAAGAGAAGGGCTTTGGCTTTGGCAGTAATTTATGGGGGAGGCCAAGATGTGCTATTGAAGATCTGTTCATTTCTGGCTAGCCAGATTTTCCAGCAAACATACTTGGGGATGGTGTGCCAAACACAAAACCAAAGAGCCTTGTTGGAGATGTGCTGAGGGTAGCGCTCCTTCCATGTCGAAAATAAGTCCACAACAAAGATTTGAGGAGTTGTGCCATTGAGTCCTTGAAGGGTGAAATTCCACACTTCTTTGGCGAAGGAGCAGTCCACAAAAATATGATCCGAGGTTTCAAGAGCGTTCCTGTAGAGAGCGCACCTATGAGGGCCTGCTATGCTCCCTTTTAATAAATTTTCCCCTGTTAAGATCTTCTTATGCATAAGGACCCAAAAGAAAAAAATAATTTTGGGGAGGCCCATAGGATCCCACACTAGTCTCCAAAATCTTGCCAGATGGTTCATCTCTCACTGTGATTGAAGAAGAAGAAAGCCTTGCGCAACTGTGTAGGTTCCAGAGGTACCCCATCCCCAAGAATCGAAAGCTAGCTTGTGGACTGGGGCAGCATCTCTTAACTTTGCTATGAGTGTATTTTGTTGTTGTTGCAGATTCTCCAGAGTTCTGGGGAAGGCCCAAGATTTCCAGTTATCAGTCTCATCCCACTCAAAAATGTCTTCTAGTTTGCGAACACCGTGTTGTGACATCCAATCCCGGATCTCATTAAGTGCTTCAGAGTTGGAGAGGGGCGAGTGACCCATTATGCTGTCTTTCCATAACTTGATTTTCTTTCCATTTCCAGGGATGTGATATAGATGTTTTTGGAAGAATTTGATTCCTCTCCTGCAGAGGTTCCATATCAACGAACCTTTCATGTTGTTGTTCACCTGCAAATTCTTAAGGGATGCACCTTTTACATATTTAATTCTGAGGATCCGACTTACCGGATGGTTAGGCTCAACGTGTAATTTCCATAGGATTTTATAGCCAAGTGACATGTTGGCGTGGGCAGGGTCTCTGATCTGCAGGCCACCTTCATGAATTGATCGCTTCGCCATGTCCCAATTAACCAAGTAATATTTTCTCTCGTTTCCTTTACCACCTTGCCATAGAAAATCATGGATAAGTTTGGAGATCTGGTCGGTGATGGACTTGGGCGCCAGCAGGAATGAGGATTGGTATATGGGTAAGGCGAAGAGCACATATTTTATGAGGGTGAGTTTTCCACCATTCGTGAGCCAATGGCCTCCCCAGAATTCGATTTTAGCTTTGATTTTATTGATTACTTCAACCCACAGAGATCTCTTGTTGATTCGGAGCGTTAGAGGCAGCCCCAGGTTTTTGATTTTGTCCTAGCGTGCATAGCCTACAAAGCCCATGATTTGCATGATTATATGAATTTCATGCTCCTCTGCATTCCATCCATACACAACACTCTTGCTGTCATTTATTAGAGCGCAAAAGACACTGCAAAATCTTTGATGTGTGGCTTTAAATGAGTTAGCGGTCCTGGAGGTGACTCCTCCCATCAGCAGTGAATCATCAGCGAAAAATGCATGGTTGATGGGCTCTAGCCTGTTCGTGATCCTTAGACTAGGAGCAAATCCTGTAGATTTATCTATTGACAACATCCTACTCAAAGAGTCTGCCATTAGGATATACAAGAAAGGGGAGAGAGGGCAGCCTTGCCTTAGTCCCCTCATGGCTTGGAAGTAGCTGGTTGGTCGCCCATTGATGAGTGGAGCAATCCATTGCTTGCCTGTACAAGCTTTGATCAGGTTGACAAACTCAGGGGAAAATCCAAAGGAGAGGAGGACCCTGTAGAGGAAGGACAGGTTGACCTTGTCGAATGCGTTTGCCATGTCCAGTTTGATCAACATTCCTTTCTCCTTCCTTTGATTGCTTGAATGCATAACTTCTTGCACCTGGATGACATTGTCCAGAATAGGTCTGCCTTTGACAAACCCTCCTTGAGAGATGGAGAAGAGGTTTTCAAGGAGCGGTTTGATTATGTTGGTGAGGAGCTTGGCTATGATTTTGTACGAGGCATTACAGAGTGAGATAGGCTTGAATCTACCAAAGGAGCCAGGATTCACTTCTTTCAAAATTAGAGCTAGGAAGGTGGAGTTAGTACCTCCCCCCACCTTGGATTTTTCCAGAAACCCTTTGATCATTCTCAACAAATCCACTTTGATGATGTCCCAACAGATCCTGTAGAAATGCATTGAGAACCCGTCGGGACCGGGAGCCTTGTCTAGTTCCATAGACCATATAATGTTGCATATTTCATCATCGGTGAAGGGCTTTGTGAGGGTTGAGTTGTCCTCTCTATTAACCAAAGAGGGGATGTGGGAGAGGAAGTCCAAAATGTCCTCTTCACTGCCATCGCACCCTTTGCAGTAAAGGTTCTAGAAGTGAGAGATGACAACAACTTTGATTTGTTCAAAATCTTTGCAGATCACCCCATCAGTGGTTTTAATTTCCAAAATATGATTGTGGGAGAGGTGGGCTCTGAATTGATAGTGGAAGTAGGAAGTATTTTTATCTCTTGATTTCAACCATAGGCCGCGAGACTTTCTCCAATATTCTTCTTCAATGCGAAGGAGCGGTAGGAGTGGTTTGGAGCTGTTTGTTCCTTTGCAAGCTCCGCAAAGGTGATGTCTTTTATTTCCAATTCCATTTGCAGGTCCTCCAAAATCTAGACTGCTTCCTTTCTCTGACTGTTTGGGGTCATAGTAGGCTTTTTGATCCATTCTTTCAAAGCTTTCTTTGTGGCCTTTAACTTCTGCTCCCATACATAGCTTGGGGAACCAATGATTGAAGTGGACCATGCCATGCGAACAATGTCTTTGAACCCTTCTCTATCACTCCAGAGAGGACTGAACCTAAAAGGAATCGGTCCCAAGTTTTCTTTCTCTTTCAACTGTAGAAGAATAGGCTTACGGTCCGAGGTCATCTTGGGGAGGATTTTGGAGGAGATGAATCTCTTTTCCAATAACAATGAACTCTGGACTAGGAACCTGTCTAGTCTGGTATAAATATGTTCCTCCCCAACTCTGTTATTGGACCATGTGTAGAGACCTCTCCTAGGTTTGAAATCCATGAGGTCCCATTGATGAACAAGGTCCTTGACCAAAGGGAGCATTTAGTCTCGGCTAATGCTGCCTCCTCTCTTTTCTTTTGAATCCAACATTATGTTTAAATCTCCAACTATGATGATATTCTTGGGAGAATGGAGGTCTAAAAAGGTAGAAAGAGTATGCCAACATTGTCTCTTCTTAGCAGAAAGCACAGGAACATAAAGATTGAAAAGAGCAAAGGTTAACTTACTTGTGCAATGCCTTAGCTTAGTAAATATCCAGTGCTGGGTCTCGAAGGAGTTTTTTAACTGAAATTGGTCCTCCTTCCACAGGGTAGCAATTCGCCCTGAGGAGCCCCTTGAGCTTACCGCCTTTCCTGCATTCTTATACCATTTCTTCTTGCTAATGTCGAGGACGGTGTCCCCTTCAATTTTAGTCTCTTGGAGCAAGAGGATTTCTGAGGGTTCCATTTTTAGTAGATCTTTGACGGCTTCAGTTTTATATGGGTTACCCAAGCCTCTGCAATTCCAAGAGACTAAATGTATTATTTAATAATAGAGGGGTTTGGAGCCTCCCTTGGGAGGCCTTGTTTTGGTGTTCCTCCCAATGGATATCTCGATTGTGGGCTGGCTTCCTTGTGTTTTTTGACTTTTTTCCTCTTCCTCCCTTGCTTCTTTATGGGATTTTCTTCTGGCTCTTTTCAAGGGCCTCTCGAAGGTCTCATCCTACGAGGAGCAGGGGGAGTCCGTTGACTTACTTCTGGTTATATCTGCATATGAGGGAGAGGAGGAGATGTCAGGGGTAGCTCCAGGGAGGATTGCTTCTTTTTTATCTTTATCTGTGGAGGGGGGGATGGGCTGTTCCTTGTTGTTCATGATTGTTTCTGGTGGGTCTGCTGAGATATTATCCTCTTCAATAGGATTATTTGCTGCCGATGAGGGGGTGGAGCTCCATACATCTAGTGCCTGCCCTGTTGTTAGGGCTTTGGTCCCTTTTGTTGCCCCTTTTCCTCTGGATTTTGACGGGGTTGCTTTCAGTACTATGGTCCATTGCTCCATTTTCAAGTTCTTGCTTTCTTCTTTTCCTTATTTTTGCAATGCCTTGCAAAATGGCCGTAGCCGTGACAATGCATGCATTTGAGCGGGAGTTGTTCGTAATCCAACTCCTGGATATGGGTCCAATCTGCTACTATTAGTTTTATGGCTTCCAACAACCCTACTTCCAGGTCTACCTCTACGCATATGCTTGCACAAGAGTATTAGCCTTTTCTTACTGCTTGATCGATATATCTTCCAAGGGAGTTGCCGATGGTTTGGAGAGACTTTTGGTTCCAGCAGTGCAGAGGGAGGTGGGGGAGGCGCACCCACACTGGGACAGTTGAAGGCAGGCCCTGGGCAGGATCGAAATCAGGCGTCCATTTGTTTAAATATAGCTCTCGAGGCCCCATGAAATATGGCCCATTTCTGAATATGAGGCTTTTATTTTCCGCATTCTCAAACACAAAAACAAAGAATCCTTTTCCAACAAAGTGGCTTTTGATGCCTTCCGAGACAAGAGGTGTCCAGTTTCTCTGCACCCAATCCTCCACAGCTTTGGGAGATGGCCAGAGACCAGTAAACTGCCCTATGAGTCCTCTTTCAGCAAGATTCAAGGCTGACCTGCAGGCTTCCTCAACTGGGAGCTCCACCGTTGGGATGTTGTCTAGTTTTTAAACAAACTTCTGCTCAAAGTCAGGAGGGGGGCGTTTGCTGCCTCCTGCTATTAATTTTCTGTATGCCAAGACTTCAGGAGGTGGAGGTAGGGGTTCAAAACCCCCTGATGCGGCCATGACTGCAGGGGCCTTTGCTAGGTATGCTGGTGCGCGCAGACAAGGCTTCGAACACCAACGTGAGAGTTATTTTTTTAAATAATAAATTAATAATTAATAGTTAATTATTAATTATTAATATTAAATTATTAAATATGATTTATTAATAATTAATTAAATTATTAATGTTAATATATATTTCGTAATAAATAATATAAATATAAATATAATAAATTATAAATTAAAATATTAATTATTAATAATTAATATTAAATTATTAATGTTAACATATATAAATTAATAATAATAAACGTAATTGATATAGCAAGAAAGAAAGAAAGAAAGAAAGAATTTTTAATGTCCACGAGGCTAAAAATAGCATATGGGACATATTGCTTCTCTATCTGGCTCGTGTATTCAGCCCTTTTTCTGTGAAGTTTTACAATAACTGCTCCCAGCTTATCGACAAACTCTTCGCTGAATAGATTATCCCGAGAACTAGCTGCCAAAAAACCTGTATAGTTTTCCCTGCTGTCTTTGAAGGCCTCACATTCTATAATGAAATGTTTTTTCTGTTTCCACTTTTTCAGAGGAGCAAAAAATACATACTCTTTCCTCCCACATTTCTTTTGGCCTTTTCTAGCGCTATGTTTCACAACGGAGTTGATGAGAATTAGTCCTTAATTGAGCAATAAGAATTTTAGATCTCCAAGAAATATTATCCCCTATGTACGCCTTTTGTTGATGGTTATGTGTGGGGTTAAACTCTTAATGTAGTACTTCTTCTTTCTCCCTAGCTCTTTCTCCCAAGTATGTTTGTTGAACTTATCCATAACAAAAGTTTTTATCTCTTTACTGTTTGTAGGACACATGCTCTAACAAATACCCCATTTACTAAACCATTTGTTATTTTGCCGCATCCAAGTCTTCTGTCTTTTGCACAATCTATCACTAAACACAACCTTAGGCCATCTACCCTCTTCCATTTGCTCAATTTTTTTCAAATACCTTATGACTCGCACCATAGCAATTGCTTCAATAGGAGTAGCCCCTGTTTCACTTAACAGGATAGCATAAGGAACTGCACTTTTAATTTTGAATTTGTTTGTAATCAAACGCTTCTGAATTTTCTCAATTTGTTTCCACTGCATCTCGGTTGTGTTGCTGGCCCACAGTTCACAACCGTAGAGAATCACCAGAATCACTAGAAGCCCAAAAAGAGTTAGAGTGGTTTTCCAGTCCCACAGCTCTACCTCTCTACACCTGTTTTGAAGAGCATAAAATGCTTTCCAACCCCCTAAAGTTCTTTTCTTTTTACAACCATCCCAACTTAAATTTCTGTTGAAGTCAATTCCAAGGTATTTGTAGTCTGCAACTTCTTCCAGAATGTTGCCTTCAAAATAGAACTTATGTTGGTTATGCTTTCTTTTGTTGGAGAAAACCACTACTTTCGTTTTGCTGATATTGACTTGCATCCCAACCCTTCTACAAAAATGTTCAAGGGAACGTAAATGCTCTTGCAAACCAAGAGCCGATTTAGCAATCAATATAAGGTCATCTGCGTACAAAAGAAGTCTTATAACGAACTTGCCCAAATGGATACCGTCACCCCCTTGCGAATTTAGCCACTCTTCAAGCTTGTCAATATATAACCCAAAAAGGGTAGGAGACAATGGGCAACCTTGCTTGACCTCGATATTGCTTCTAAAACTTTCAGAAATGCCAGCTGAAATTATGATTTTGACTTTCACCTCTTCATACAACCTATGCACAACTACTCTCAAATGCTTGGGAACCCCGAGTTCCTCCATTCTGCCCCAGAGCTTATCCCTAGGAACCGTGTCAAAGGCTTTTCTGAAATCAACAAAACAACATAAAACTTCTTCCTTTTTTTCCCAAACTTTTTCAATGATGTGCCTGAAAGTTATACAATGATCAACCATGGAATGTTTAGGTCTAAAACCTGCTTGCCCTTTAGCACGTTTATCTCTTTCTTCTGCCCACTTGCTGATTTTCTTTTCTAACATGCTTCCAAATAACTTTGCAAACAAGGGGTTTATCATTATGGTTCTATAATTGGATGGATTATTGACGTCACCACTCTTGAAAAGAGGTATTGCCATACTAGTTGTCCAATCTGTGGGGAACCCCTGTTGTAAGATGTTGTTGAAATTTTTTGTGATGTGAGGTGAAAGAATTTTTAAGCCCCACTTTAGATACTCTGCTTGGAGTTCATCTAAGTCTTTTGCTTTTCCAGCGCCCAACTTCTTGATACCCATCTCTACCTCTTGCACTGTGAAGAGTTTTGTGTCTGTGTTGACCAAGGGAGGAGGGTCAACCTTGGGGTCCTACTCATAAAGTTGTCTTGCATAGTCAAACCATTTAGACGCTGTAATGTTGTTTTCAGTTTGCACCTTTTTCGGTTGGAGCTCCTTCCAGAATAATTTGGGTTATTTTTCCCGAGGAAGATTAGTTCTTCTCTCCTTGAAACCATGAAATCAACCTTTTTCTTTTTTACTATCTACTTGTAAGCTTTGAGCTTTATGTTATCCGTGTCTAATTCCTTCCACCTTCTCCTTGCCTTTTTGCATTCCTCGTCAAACCAAGCATTAACCAAAAAGCAATTTGTTTCAGAGTTCTTAATTTTTGCTCTTTTGCACTCAGCAAGTGCGCTTTGAATTAAATGTGTTAATCCATGACTATGAAGGCCCTGAGATGAGATTTCCTCCTTCTTGAAGAGCCTCTCTAGCGTTATTTTGAAGGTATTACAATTCTTTGGATTCAAAAGAATTCTGCCCTTTGGGGGATTTTGTTGAACACACTGATTTTTTGACCCTAATTGCTTCTTTCTGGTCCAAGAGAAACTTAAATAAATTGGCTTGTGATCTGATTTTAAGTCCCAAATTTGATCTCCAATCAGCACTTCCTCCATTTTCTCACGCAAACTATGCGAGCAAATTACATAATCTACTACACTTGCTCCATTGTAAGTATTGCACGTGAAATTACCGGACTTTTCCCATCTAGTCAAACCATTACAAATGACTAAATCGAAAGCCCCACATAGCATACGCAATTGTTCTCCAAAGAAATTGCAGCCTTTATCCTCTGAAATTCGTTCCCACTGATGATTACTCTCTTCTGTAAACCAGATAGGGTCACTATCCTCTTTACAACAAAGAACGCTAGCTTGTTCACCTGCAGTTCTAGCATTGAAATCCCCCACTATAAGAACTTCACCTAGCTGAAAATATATTGCAATATATGTTTTTAAGTGTGTATAATTTTTTTTGGGTAAAAACCACATCAAAACAAATTTTATCTACACGTTTCTAATGAGTGAGTGTAATTCATCATCAAAACAAATATAAAACAATATAAAATAAATAAAATTTAATTTAATTTATTAAATAAAACAATTTAAAATAAATAAAAAATTAACAAATAAAATCTATTTCTACACCCGAAAACAACAACCAAAATCAAAATTCTCTCATCAAAATTTTCCTAAAATTTTTACATAAATTTTTTTTTTTTTTCCTAAAATATCTAATATAATTGAAAGTTTTTACCAAAATCCCACAAAATAAAATTCAAAAAATCAAATAGTATATAATACCATATTACCATTCATTTTCCTAACTTCAAATACAATACCCAACCTTCAACCTTCATGACACAAAATAAATTATTTCAATATATATATTTTTAAGTACGAAACATATCATTAAAATCATATTTCCTTTAATTTTAGATAGCTAGCTTTCAATTTACCAGCACAGCCTCCCATAGCCTGGCCTTTTTAAGCACTGTGTTTCCAAGATCTTTCTCAGCTATTTTGGACAAATCCCTAATTTCATCTCTCATGCAATAGCCATGTTCTCCAGGTACTTTGCTTCATCCCTTGGATCTCCTATTCATCACCTGGCTGCGGCCGCTGCTGCAACACTATCCCCAATATTCCCACGGATTGTTTTGTTAAAACCATCCCTGTTATCTACATTTACTGCTGGTGGTAATGGCCGGACCACAGGCTACACAGAAGCGGAGAATACGGGCCCCATGTCATATTTCTTACTAAACGAATGTGGGCTTTGCCAGTCTGAGCTCTCAACAGTCTTCAAGATGAAGCCATGCTATGGCCGTACAAGGTCCACTCATACTGCTCGTCAAGCGCTTCAGTTCCTGAGAGATTCAGGGATTTCAGAAGACAATGTAAAAAAAATGATTACTAGATACCCAGTTATTCTTGCTCTCAACCTTGATCGGCAGCTGAAACCCAAGCTTCAGTTAATGAAAACGTTGGGTTTCACTGGAGATACCATTCACAGGTTGGGCATATTGTTTGGTCGCAGTATAGAGAAAACTGTGTCCCCCAACATCAAGTATCTTCAAAAGCTGTTGGGATCACAAGCCAGTGTTTCCAAGGCTGTGAAACAGGCACCTCGGATTCTGTCTAAGCGTAATGGGCCTGAATATATGGAAAAGAAATTGAAGCATTTGGCAAGTTTTGGCGTCTCCGAAGATGAGGTCAAGGAGGCTGTTCGGAAGATACCAGGCATACTGAATGTTTCTACGGATAAGGTGCAGAAACACATGGACTTTTTCATTCATACCGCGGGGATTCCGGCAAAAATTCTTTTGACGAAACCTAATGTCCTGACTTTCAGTTTGGAGCGTAGAATCAAGCCTCGTTACAGGGTGTTGAAATCTATAAGCGCAATGCAACCTTTAAACCGTTTTCCTATTCTCAGAGCTGCGATTTATTTAAGAGAGCCAGAGTTTCTCGAAAAGTACGTGAAATCCAGTCCCGATGCCGCAAAATTGCTTGAAATTTATAGTGGCAAGTCTGTTGATCTTGACAATGTTCTGTTTGAAAGACTAGAAATTCAAGGATTCTGATTCGATGATTGCATTACGTTGCTCTTGTATATTGAAGCAGAAGGGATCCTGAGTCCGTTATGGCCCCGTGTGATCCCTTTAGCCCACATGAATAATTAGTAGATATAGAAGATAATGATGTTGAGCAGGATCTTGCTTTGGCTAGTTTACTTCTACATCACAATCATCAAGCATTACGGAAGCATTATTGAAGGATGTTCAGTTGGAACAAAATCTTCAAGAAATGATTTCTTGCAATGCACCAGGTAACACATTTTTTAAAGATTCAAAAAAAGAAAAAACTCTCATTGCCAAAGAATTTAATATTTGCTAGTAATATCCTTTTAATTGTGGCAAGTATAGATGTAAAATTTTTGCTGTTTAAATAATGGCTATCTGGGAAAACTAAATACCTAAATCCCATAGGCAAATATAAGTGACTTTTTAAATTCTGACGTCCTTTAAAGTGGCATCAATAATTTATTTCTTGATCAGTCGTATCTTTAAAAGTTATCTGGAAACAGCACATATCTTAAATACAAACTAAACATTGAATGCTAGTTGTTTGCTTTTGCTATTCTGAGTTGAATCTAAGCAAGGCTCCCATTCATGCTTTCTCGTTGTGCTTGGTTAAGTGTCTCTGTTTCTTTACCTTGGAAAATTATTTTTGCTAACGAATTTTGTTGCTGCTGGAAAGACCATTCCCAGTGGTAGTAGAGTGAGATCCACTTGGATCATGCTTCTTGTAAAATGGAATCCTAGCCACCACTCCAAAAGACTGCACTGTAACAAGTTTGATACTTGATTGAGCAGGCCGCAAATCATTGGCATATCCTCTAGTCCTGAGTTTCAGTTTGGAGTGTAGGATCAAGCCTTACCATAAGATGTTGAAGTCAATAACTGAATGCAACCTTCCATATGTGTCTTCCTTGTCTGACTTGTGCGCTTTATTTAAATGGGTGATGGTTCCTTGAAAAACATGTGAAGTGCAGTCCTCATGCCACAAAGTTACTTGAAAGTCAGAGTGGCAAGCCCGTTGATCTCGACATTATCGAAAGAAAAGAAAATGCATGTGGTTTCTGATTTGGTTACAGTTGGATTGCATTGCATCATTCTTATAATCTTATTCAGTGAAAGAGATGCTGAGAATTTGATAAGGCAGTATTTAATTCAATTCTCTTACTTGATAATTGCTTGTGCTATATTTCTTATGCTTCTATTACTTAGATCTTGTCTTCATTAGTTTATATGTTCTTCATCAAGTCAATTATCAAAACACAAGAGACACAAAGTTTAGGCTCTTCAAGCCAGGGCCAAAACCTCTCCCTCTTGGAGGGGAAAACCTGAAAGTACCATGACTATGACACAAACCCTTGACACCAGTATGCCTCCAAGACCCTTGTCACTTACTCTTCTAGGCTCCTCATGTTGATCTTCTTTTTTGCACTGTACTACACCAACATTAGGGAGACTCGGTCCCTATTCTGGCAACTTGAAATTATGTGCTCCTTCTCGACCTCCAAGAGACTCTTCCTCAATGCACTCATTGTACCCTTTCAGGACCGAGAGCTTTCTTCTTGCTTCGTTGAGATATCTCCTTCGTAATTCTAACATAGTCTTCACTAGTTGCAGATCCTGGCTTTGTCACTTATTCCAGACTTACCCTCGCATCATCGTTATAGTCTTGATCTCCTTTTCTCTTCCCTTTACAGTTTCTTTCCTTGTTGTATATCTTGTCCTTACGTACTGTAGTTTCAGACCTGAGTTACAGACTTTGACCGAGAAGATTAGACCCAAGACAACTATACTAGATAGCTTCTCTTCCTTCGCTGGATTGCCTCTCTTCCTCGCACCAAACCGCAGATCTTATCCTTGCACTGCGATTTCAGGCTTGTCTGAATTCTTCTGATGTTGATGAGGCCGTAGACCACCCTTTATATAGGGACTATCTTCACTGTTCTAGGCTGACCTGACAATTCTGTGGGTGAGCCGACCTGTACATCTGTTTGTGGGTCGACTTGGCAAGGAGTGTGTCCAACATATTTGAGCCGACTTCAATGAGCATTTTGACAAGGTCTTTGGAGCATACAATTTCATCAATGATTGTCCTTTACATGTGTAATAAAACTTCATATACATGACTCTAAATTATACATTTATGACAAGATGACAAACCCCTAAAGACATCAAGAAGAATTCTTTGACCTATAATAAAAACTCCTTGCTCATGAAACCCATGAAGCAAGCATTACAATTTACATTTTATTATCTTTGTCTTCTTCATTACATAAATTCATAATTACTTAGTCATTATGAAAACGAAACCTAGTTACACTATCCAACACTCCCTCTTAATTAGGGAGGTACATGATCACTCTCAATTCGAAGAATCTCATAAGAAGAATTTGATTGGTAATAATTTGTTATAACATCATATTAACCAACATTGTTATAGTGCAAGGCCTTGACTAACAACTCTATCATGAGCTACAATGCTGGCGAGACCAATGATAATAGACACCTTCATCATTGTCTCCAAGGTACATACTCCACCCAGGTGTTCACCGAGTATGACCTCTAAGGACTATTCTTATCGGGATAGCTATTCCTCAAAGAATATCCATCCTTTCACGACTACTCTTATCGGAACGTCTTATCACATTCTCAAAGAGTATGAGATGTTAGATGATTACCCAATCCTCCATTTTGTCATCCTATGTGTAGACCAGAATGACATGTTTATATCTCCCTCTCAACTAGGGAGGACATGTTCCACAAAAGAATTACTTGTAAAGAATGTACCTAAGATTTCTTCTTGGCTTAAGAGTTATAGAGTTTCTTACAAGTAAGAAACTCCTTATCAGGGACCTACAACAACAATGATAAAAAACATTCAGTTGCTCATGAAGGACTCCTTTCGTTGATGTCATGAATTGAGGAGCCTTCAATTCCTCATAGGGCACAAATCATCCATCACTTTCATTCATAAGTCATGTCTTCAAAATCCATCAATCTTCTCACCTGGTCTAGCTTTATGTCATGCTGCTTTTCTTCTGAACCATACTCTTTTCAAGGATCTTTCATCTCGCCATATGGTTATCAACTTGTGGAAGGTATATGCTTTCCTTTGGAAGCCCTGCATAAGCTCATCAAATATTGTTTGATTATAAATATGAACTTTTAAATCAAAAGTTACCTTGGTGATGATCTTTCACCATGACATCTTCTTGTAGGCATCGACATCCTTTCTTTATAGATTGACATATCTCCTAAAAATATGTATTGTCAAGGGTCTCCTTCTTTTCCAGACTTCTATCAGAGTCTACATATCTTCCCAAGAGATTTTCTAGTCAAGTCTTCTTGGCTTCCTTGGATGTTGACTGCTTCTTTCCATGGTTGTACTTCCCATGATCTCTTCCTTTTTCTTTCTCCACATAATTTTTTTTTAATTTCATTCATTCCTAGGAATTTCCATAGTGCAGCGCCTTGATAGTATATAATTACCTCATATTCCATATGAGGACATATTATGTTGATTTCTCTGGTGTGGAACATGTCCATTGACAACCTGTGCATTGAAAGAGTTTCTGCTTTCTTTGACCATACTTCTTCTACCTGCAACCATATGACTTGCCTACATAACATCCAATGTTAGCATAAATATATATATGTACCTCATTTCTTTTCTTTGAGACATCTTGTAGCAGATTTCCTTGGAGTGAAGAGTTTTATTCCCTTTACTCGCTTCAGCAATATGTCATTATTTCTAATCCCAGAATTCTGCAAGTTAGAATTTCTCAAGGAAACCTATTGCTTTCTTTCTAATCAGTGAGTCCAAAGAGGACTCCATTAGAAAATGTCAACATCTATTTCCTTATTCATTATTGAATGATGACCTTTGATCTTGATGATGGCCTTCTATAAATGTTGTTTTTTAGTGAGGTTCCCAGGAGCCTCTTATAGCATAGATGTCACATATGTGTTATATCCTCCTACAACGAGTGCTGCTCCTTCAATGCTTCCATCATGATGCCAATCTTGGAGTGATGCATTTATCTAATATACCATGCTTCCTAACATACTATTTTACAACTTGATAGATACCTCTTAAAGAGGAAGATGATCTCAATCATAATAGAGATCTTTCACTAATTCTTTCTTAGGCTTCTTTGAATCTGTTTCTTCCATTTTTTCGATGATACTTTATTTTTCCTCTTTTCCTCATTAGATTTGGGACAATCTTTCATTACACCCATAACATCGTATCTTATCCATGTTTCATCTTTTCTTCTTGAGAACCAAACTTACCGAATCTTCCCTTTCTCCTTGATATGGCAGGATAGGATTGATGCTCTTTATTTGATCCTATATCCACTTTAGCTTTTAACCTTGTCTCTTTTAATTCTCATAGAGACCATAAATCCTAGAATGGTGTTTCTTCTTTCTTCCCATAGATGATTCAGGTGAAGTTTTCCATCCCTCTAGTAGAGCATTCAACATCACTGTAGTTATTTCTCTATCAAACATTTCTTCTCCCAATTCCTACAATTGATCTTGTATTTTGAAAATGTTCATAAAGTATGAAGTTATTCCCTCCTCTCTAGACATCTCCAACTTGTATAGTTCTTGTCTTAGAGATACTACTTCCCCTATAGAACTCACTGAGAACATCTGCACCAATTTGTCATATATTTCTTTTGAAGATTATAGTTTTGATACATAGGGGATGAGAGAGTCCTTTATGGATTCAATAAGAATCCTCCGAGCTCTTATGTTTCCCTTCATGTATGAGCTTGAGTATCTTCTTTTGAAGGTTTAGATATCAATCCTTAGATATAGTCCATGTCTTCATTCTTAATAAGATTTATATTTGATCTTTTCTTCCATGCAAGAAAGTTTGAAACCCCTACCAGATTGTTGCTTTCTTTGCAAAAGGACATTTTGACAGATTCAGATGAAGTCACAAAGATACTTGCTTGAGTAGATGTTTTTCTTCTTCAACCAGCTTGCTTGTTGATGATGATATAGATAATAGAAGAAGCTCCGTCTTAGATTGACTTCTTCACGAGTGGTGTAAAGCGGTAGATTATCTTGGATAGCTTGATGACTTCAGCAAAATGATGATTTGATGATGTCTCTAGTAATGTTGACTTGGCTTCAATGAGATAGATTTAGATTCCTTTAAGATCAAGATCACCTCCTTGATCTTGCATTTCTTCTTGAAAGGACCTTGGTGTACAAGTCCTTTGAGTAAGGGCTTTGATCTTCTTGATATAGCTTGAGGGTTTTCCAATTTCTGCAACTTGCCTCCCTAGAATCTGAAGATTGACTCTTCAATGTAGATCTCTAATTTTTGCCTTCTAGAAAATTGATCCTTGATCTTCATGGTACGTGAGTGTCTTCTTGTCAACTAGCCCTTTCTAGCAACTTAGCTCTGAAACCATGATGAGAATTTGATAGGGCAATTTTTAAGTCAATTCTCTTACTTGATAATTTCTTATGCTATACTTGTTATGCTTCCATTACTTATATATTGTCTTCATTAGTTTATATGTTCTTCATCAAGTCAATTATCAAAACACAAGAGACACAAAGTTTAGGCTCTTCAAGCCAGGGCCAAAACCTCTCCCTCTCGGAGAGGGAAACCCGAAAGTAATTTTTCTTATCTATTTTCAATTGGCAAGTACCATGACCATGACACAGAGCCTTGACACTAGTATGCCTCCAAGACCCTTTTCACTTGCTCTTCTAGGCTCCTCATGTTGATCTTCTTTTCTACATTGTACTCCAACATTAGGGAGACTCAGCCTCCAAGAGACTCTTCCTCGACATACTCACTGTACCCTTTTAGGACCGAGAGCTTTATTCTTCCTTTGTTGAGATATCTCCTTCGCAATTCTAACACAGTCTTCACTAATTGCAGACCCTGACTTTGTCACTTGTTCCAGACTTACCCTCACATCATTGTTATAGTCTTGATCTCCTTTTCGCTTCCCTTTACAGTTACTTTCCTTGTTGTATATCTTGTCCTTACGTATTGTAGTTTCAGACCTGAGTTACAGGCTTTGACCGAGAAGATTAGACCCAAGACAACTATACTAGGTAGCTTCTCTTCCTTCGCTGGATTGCCTCTCTTCCTCGCACCAAACCACAAATCTTATCCTTGCACTGTGATTTCAGACTTGTCCGAATTCTTCTTATGTTGATGAGGCCGCAAACCACCCTTTATATAGGACTATCTTCACTGTTCTAGGGCGACATGGCAATTTTGTGGGTGAGTCGACTTGTACATCTGTTTGTGGGCTGACTTGGCAAGGAGTGTGTCCAACATATCTGAGCCGACTTCAATGAGCATTTTGACAGGGTATTTGGAGCATACAATTTCATCAATGATTGTCCTTTACATGTGTAATAACACTTCATATACACGACTCTAAATTATACATTTATGACAAGATGACAAACCCCTAAAGACATAAAGAAGAAGTCTTTGACCTATAATAAAAACTCCTTGCTTATGAAACCCACGAAGCAAGCATTACAAAATACATTTTATTATCTTTGTCTTCTGCATTACATAAATTCATAATTACTTAGTCATTATGAAGACCGAACCTAGTTACACTTTCCAACAAGAGATTCAATTACATTAACCAAGGGATCATCATTCTTTTGTGCCCCCATTTGATCCCTCTGTTGAAAATATAGGGCATTGGGATGAGGTGATTTCTCTAGCAATGATAATTGCTTGTGAATAATTTTTAATTCTTTAGATTAGATTCTTCTTTTACTTAGATTATTATAGTGTTCTACTTCATCAAACAACTACCAAACCATAAACAATAATGAGACAAGAGACACAGAATGTAGGCGATCAGCCAGGGCCAAAACCTCTCCAACTTGAGAGGAAAACCCAAATGGATTCTTCTTCTTATACTTCAAGTGACGAATGCCAAGACCAAGGCCAAGACCCTTGACTTATCAACCTCTCCAAGACGAAGATCCTTGACTTATCAACTTCTCCAAGACCAAGTTACAAGACCCTTCTTCTTGCACAAGTCAACACAATTTCATTTGACTTCTTGTAGTGCTAATCTCGGCTACTCTGAAATTTCAGCTCCTTTCCATAGACCTGCAATCTGCACCGCACGTGTGAGTTGATAGAGAGAGTTTTGTGATGCTTTCCTCCTTCACTTGACTTGAAAACTTCTCTTGGTGATCTCGACTAGCAAGGGTGTTTCATTGGTGACCTTCTTGATGACCTCGTCAAGGACTAATATGACACTACTGCAAAAACCCTAGTTTCTGTTACATGTGTGACGAGATTAACCCAAAAACAGTGTCAAATAAATTCTCTTTATGTTCCTCCTTTCTTTGCTTGATGATGAGCCCTTTCTCTAGTGATTCTTTCACTTCCTTTTATGTTTTTGATGCTTGACCGAATGTATCTCAAGGGAGGCTGAGACCTCACTATATATAGTGGACTGTCCATAAAAAATAGGTCGACTTTACCTTGTGACTAGGCTGACATGCTTATCTAGAATGATCTTCATCTCTTTTGAAGGCCGACTTGATGAGGTATGTCTTGGAGGGTTTGTGACATAGATAACTTCTCTTTTTACAATGTATAACTATTAACATCCCCAAGTGGGTCTTCAATCCTTGACATTGACTCAATAGAGTTTATGACTCGATGACCAATCTTAATAGCTCTCAATGGGAGTTTCATCTATAAAATAAAATTCCTTGAGCATGAAACCCATGACTCAAGCATAACAAAATAATTTTACTTTTCTTCTTTGCATCAATTACATAAAATCATGATTACACATGTCATTATGAAGACCGAACCTAGTTACATATTTCAGCACTCCCTCTTGAGCCTTAACTAGGTTGGTATTCATAATTCATACAAGGTACTTGGACATTCTGAATTTGAAGATTTCTCATTAGAAGAGTCAGATTGGTAACCCATTTGTATAGCATCATATCATCCAACATTGTCACATAGCAAGGCCTTGACTAATTGCTCTATCTCTCCACAAGATTAGAGCTCAATGCTGGTGAGACCATTGATGTATAGACACCCTCTTCATTGTCTCTCTCGGAACATACCCCACCCGGGTTCTTTCAAAGTATGTTCCACCAGTACTATTCTTATCTTGGATTCCCAGTTCTCAAAGAATATTAGTCCTCTACGACTGTTGGGTCAATTCACTGGGTAAACTAACACAAGTATTTACTTATCAATCCGGGTTTGTAAACTTGGAAGCATGTCCAAAATATATGGATTTCAGATGTAGTCAATTTTAGAAGACAAAATGTAGAAGTTGGAAGAAATGCATATTACAAATATATTCTAAACTCTAAGATTTATGGAAATGCATATTACAAATATAAAATCTAACTAAGTAATTTCTGATTCAATATGTAATAAATGAGGGAAGAGGCTTCTAACTTAGGAAATCTCGATTGTCCTTCCCCACAGTACTACCTTCATGAAGAGAAATCAAATAACTGATTAACAATAGTTTATGATGTATAAAAAGTAGGAGAAGAGGCTCCTAACTTAGGAGGTCCAGGTTGTCCTTCTTTACAATTCTATTCCATCATTGTTACCATTGCATTAAAACTAGAAATTCAGGAAATAACTCAAGCAAGGAAAAGAGGATGAATTTTAGTTGTTGTTCTTGATCAGATAGAAGGAGAATTTAACTTAAACTCTTGTGTGTCCCTTCATATGCAAATTAGAATTAAACTAAGAATCATCCAGCAAACATAAGAAATCTTTACACATATAAATGGTTGAATAAATTTGAAGCAAAACTAGTTCATGAAAATTATGCTAATTTAACCAAAAAGTGTACTTAGCTTGGTGTGGGGGCCTTCACCCTTGCCTTGCACACTTGAAGAACTTCTCAGCTACAACAAATTCATTCAATCATCCACAACATGAACATCAAATAAAAGGTGGAACTGGTTCCTCAAATTATCTCAAAATATTCAAAAGTCTCAATATAAAATTATACAAATACTCCATGCTTGAATGGTTCATAAGCTTGGTTTAAATAGACAAATGATAAACAAACTAAGATATAAAGTCTCTAACAATCTTATCCATCCTAATCCCATCCATCTAGGTCGAACTCATCCATTCAGTTTCACGAAATCTGGAAAATTCCAAAAAATATTCATTCTGCCCTTTTTCCTAGGGATTTCTAAAAAATAGGTCACGTTTGACCAACGTTGACTAGGCCTGTTTTAGCTCAGTTTGACCGAACCAATAGATGATTTTCCATCAGTGGTTCCCAAGCTTTCCAAATCTATGCTCAGCTTGCGCCCAAGTGTCCTGCACATATGACTTCCATGAAGCTATTACGGGAATTTTCAGTTTTGTCCAAAAATACTCTTAAAACCCAATTTTTACAACAATCTCTAAAAATTGAAAAACTTAATTTATTTACCTGAATATGCATAATAATGTCAAAATAAGACATATATGGATGATATAAGGAAGAATATGATTGAAATTTGGTGGATTTTTGATAAGCAAAATTGATCAAAATTGAGGGCCAACAATGACTACTCTTATCTTGGATGCTCTAACATATCTTCAAAGAGTATCGAATGCCAGATGTTTACCCAATCCTCCATTCTATCTTCCCAAGTGAAGACAAGAAAGATGTGTGTAGGAATTTATAGGGTAAGTTTCGTAGATCAAAAACCAAAGGTCACCGCTCACAAACAGATCACAAATCAGTACACCAGTATAATCACATGGTTAAAACCCTAAAAGAGGGAAATAGTCCACGGCCTGAGCCAATGCAGCCATTCAGGGAATTTATTAATATAAAAAGAAAAGTTACATATGTTTTTCTCATAAACGATTACCAAACAAATGACTCTCCATGTTCTTTAAATAGAGATCATGGACCAATCAGGTGTTAAGCCACGGATCAAGTGTGATTAATACCGAGGAGATAGTTAACCGTTAGATCACTACAAATCGTGACCGTCGGATTATAAGTTACAAATGTACATAGTAAAGAAACACACTTTACGTAACTCTACACTAGACTAAGTTATTCTTAACTATTTCCTATGTGTCGGAATATCCTAACATTCCCCCTTAAGAACAACTTGGGATAGGATTGAAGGATTTACAAAGGTGACACAAAAGGAGCATATTTCCTATGTCTCGAAATATCCTAACATCCCCCCATAAGAACAAATTGGGATAGGACTGAAGGATTTACAAAGGTGACACAATAGGAGAAGGAAGGAGGCATTAGAGCCTATCCCCCCTTAATGAGAACTTTCTTGAACTCCAAGCATGGAGCAAAGTTTGGTAAACTTCGCTTCTGTGAGAGCCTTTGTAAAGATATCGACTACTTGATCATTGGTTGGACAATATTGCACTTCAAGAACATGATCATGAATGAGTTTTCTGATGAAGTGTATGTGGAGCTCAATGTGTTTCATACGCTGATGCTGAACTGGATCTTTACATAGCTAAATGGCACTCTGATTATCACACCAAAGTGTAGTTGGATGCTATTGATGAAGACCAAATTCAGACAAGATCTGATGAAGCCACATGGCTTCGTTGCTGGCTTCAACTGCACCACGATACTCTGCTTCTACTGAAGAAAGAGAGATGGTACTTTGTTTCTTACAAGACCATGTATTAGGTCCTGAACCAAGAGTGAATACATATCTTGCAGTAGACTTTCGATCAGCAGGGTCACCAGCCTAATTAGAATTAGTGAAAACAATCAACAATGGAGATGCTCTTGCACTGTAATGAATCTCGAACTGAACTGTACCTCAAATATATCGAAGTATTCTTTTAGCTGCTTTCCAATGACTTTCATGAGGTTGGTGCATAAACCGAGCAACAAGACCAATGGCAAAGGAAAGGTCAGGACGGGTATGGGTTAGATACAAAAGTTTACCAACAAGTTGACGGTATAAGGTAGCATCAACTTTAGGGGTAGTACAAGTGACTAAAAGCTTGACTCCAGACTGAAAGGGAGAAGGGGCGGCTGGCTTACAATCTTCCATGTGAAAGTGGTGTAGAAGATCACACGCATACTTGGACTGAGAGAGGGTAATGCCTTCTTTGGATTGCAAAACTTGAAGACCAAGTAAATAATGCAAGTGTCCTAAGTCTGTCATTTCAAACTTCTTTTTGAGGCTTGACTTCACATGGTTTATATGGTTTGGATCACTACCAATAAGGATAAGATCATCAACATAAAGAACAAGGATGGTGAAGGACTTACCCACTTTCTTGGTGTAGACAGCGTTGTCAGAATGACACCTAGAAAAACCATTATCTAATAGAAATCTATCCATTTTGGCATATCAAGCCCGAGGAGCTTGTTTGAGACCATAGAGAGACTTCCCAAGGCGACAAACAACGCTAGAGTCATTTTGGATAAAGCTAGGGGGTTGTTCCATGTAGATTTCTTCATGTAAATCTCCATGTAAGAAGGCGGATTTAACATCCATCTAATGGACTTCCCATTTAAATGAGGCAACAAGGGAAAGAACAAGGCAGATAGAATTCATTTTGGCAACAGGGGAGAAGGTTTCAGTATAGTCAATGCCTTCAACTTGTGAGAATCCTTTAGCGACAAGACGAGCTTTATGTCTATCCACTTTTCCATCCGGTCCAAACTTTGTTTTGTAAACCCATCTGCATCTAACAAGTTTTCTTCCTTTTGGAAGAGGAACAAGATCCCAAGTATCGTTCGCCAATAAGGAACGATATTCTTCATGCATAGCTTCATCCCAATCTGGATGACCAGTGGCTTCTTCAAAGGTTTCTGGATCAGGATTTTCTGGAACTTGAGCCAATAAGGAAGAGGCTCTTTCGAATTGAGAACGTGTATGTCGTCAATCGGTAGGGTCACCTGCAAGAGAACCTGCTGCATCCCGAGTAGAGCGGACCCATCTTGGAAGCTGTGGAGTAAAAGGAATAATTTCAAGGGGTGGAGGAGGATTGTCATCCTAGCTGTCATCATCTGAACTAGAAGGAATGCTATTAAAAATAGAAGAGACAGAGAGAGGTGGCACATATGCCGAATCAGGCTCGCAGGCCAAAGGTGGCACACCCGTCGAACTAGGCTCGCAGGCCGATATTTTTTCATCAAATTTTACATCTCTTCTAATGATTATATTTTTGGATTTTGTTTGAAGAGTCTATATCCTTTGACATCTTCAGAATATCCAACAAAAACATCTTCAGAATATCCAACAAAAATGCATTGTTCACTCTTAGGTTCTAAGGCTTTATGTTTCGCATCTGGAATATGGGCCCAAGCATCACTTCCAAAAACACGAAAGTGACTTACATCTGGTTTGATTGAGCTCCAAGTTTTCCTGGAGTTATCATCTTTAAAAACCTTAGTAGAGGCGATTATCACAATTGTACAGCTAATGGATGTCCAAACATTAAAAAAACTACCAAAAAACGTATCTGATGAAGAAGTTATGTTTTCTTTGAAAACTCGAGCCAATGAATAACATGAACCGTTTCAATTTGATGATGAAGTTCAAACTTTAAAAAAAAATACTGCCCCTTTAACAAAAACTTTTTACAAAAAGAAGCTTGAGAAAAAGACTTGAACCCAAGACCTCTAATCTCATAAACTAACTTCTCACCAAGTGAGATAGTAAAAGGATTTTGTTATTGTTTGAAAGGAGGAAGGGTTTTTTTTTTACTCTTCGGTGTGCGTGCCTTTTCCTGCATAAAAAACACAAAAATCTGATCGAAAAAAAAACGAAATGCAAGCCTTATGGCAAAATGTTAGATTTTCGGTTAGCCTAACCGGCAACTATCTATTTTTTCACTATTTCTGATTTCCCAAGATCGCACAAAGACACGGGGAAAGAGCATACGTAGTAAAAAAAAAATCCCTTCCTCCTATTTTTGATTTGCCGAGATCGCACACAGCGCAGAGCAAAGAGCATACACAGAGAAGAGGGTATAGATCCGCAAATATAAAAAACTAAAAACCGAAATAGACAGAGGCAACCGAAATAAGCAGAACTATTAACAAATATAACCGCAAAACAGATACTTTATACCTCAAGATCTATACTGACATAACTTGGGCACCTGGAAACCTGTTTGCATGAAACGAAACGAGCTCCTCACTGTAATAGACGCTCCAGACACAACAGAGTAGTTCTCCAGGCCTGAAAATGGTCAGAAATAGTAGATCTAGAAAACAGTTGTTGCATGCAGTCAAATCGGCTTCGGTTTTGGATCAACAACGGATGTGACCCTCAAAATAACTCTGATACCATGTAGGAATTTACAGGGTAAATTTCGTAGATCAAAAACCAAAGGTCACTGCTCACAAACAGATCACAAATCACACTAGTATAATCACGTGGTTAAAACTCTCAAGGAGGGAAATAGTCCATGGCCTAAGCCAACGCGGTCACTTCAGGCAATTTATTAATATAAAAAGAAAAGTTACATATGTTTCTCTCATAAACAGTTACCGAACAAATGACCCTCCATGCTCTTTAAATAGAGATCATGGACCAATCGGGTGTTAAGCCACGGATCAAGTGTCATTAATACCGAGAAGAGAGTTAACCATCGGATCACTACAAATCGTGGCCGTCAGATTATAAGTTACAAATGAACATAGTAAAAAAACACACTTTACCTAACTCTACACTAGACTAAGTTATTCTTAACTATTTCCTATGTGTCGGAATATCCTAACAATGTGTCTATCTCTCCCTTTCAACTTAGGGAGGACATACCCATTCCATTGAAGGAATGTACCCATTCCTTTAAAAGGAATGTATCCATTGTTGATTTTTGTAGCATCAGAAAGTGCTCTAAGTCTCTAATTTGGTGAAGAGGCTTAGACACTTGTATTCCAAAGAACCCATAAACCATTTGTGGAAATTCCACTCGGTTCATGTTTTATTAAAATAATTAATTATTTTTATGGGGACACTAAGCCTAAACTTAGGGAAATTAAATAATTAAAGGGTATTAATAAAACTGTTAAATTTGGACAACTAGGTCCAAACTCCATATTAAGATGCTCAGATTAAGAGGCTAATATTTTTGTTGGATTCCTCTTTCTGAGAGGTGTAAAATCCATATAAAATATGTCTTAATCCGATGAGCAGAACTTATATTTTGAATTTATTATTTTCAATAAATTATATGTGCTGTTAAATTTGGACAACTAGGTCCAAACTCCATATTAAGATGCTCAGATTAAGAGGCTAATATTTTTGTTGGATTCCTCTTTCTGAGAGGTGTAAAATCCATATAAAATATGTCTTAATCCGATGAGCAGAACTTATATTTTGAATTTATTATTTTCAATAAATTATATGTGCAAGGTTGGCCAGTTTTGTAATGTAGGCTCGCATGCCCAACAGATGTGTCACACACCCTCATGATGGATATATATACAGGAAAAGTTGGAGAGATTTTCATCATCATCCCAACTCACCTCTTCCTCTCTCATCTTAGAGTACGAGCTACCAAGAAGGACGAGTTTCAGCCACACGTGTGAAGGACGAAGAGGACAAGCCTACGGCCAAGCTGAAGTCTGGTTACTCTGCTAGGTTTCGCGAAGCTTGACCGGCGTTGACTTTGGTCAACGCTTGGTCCAAACAGGCTGAAACTTGTGGAAGGTTCGATTTATGAAGGCCGTACTATGGCACCAAAAATCGAGGTCAAAGGGTTGACCGTTTTCTTCTTAAATTGACTTTTAACCTGTTTGCCCCCGCGTTGACTTTTAGACGGCGATTGACTTTAGAAGTTGACTTGGGGATGACTCATCTGATTGGAGGGAATTCTGGGTTGTTGCTTTGGCTTATTAAATTTGGTGAGCCAAAGGAGACTTTCTTGGTTGAAGCATCACTGTTGTGTGAAACGAATACACATTTTCTGTTTTACGGTTGTCTTACGTAAGATCTGATATATGTTCTATACGCATTTTGCTTAACTATATGATTCTTGACTAAAAAGGCTAAAATTGCTACTAGCATAGAACATCTACAAAACTTTACATGGTATCGGAGCAGAGGTGAAGACAAACTCAATCTATAACAATCATCATCGGAGGAAATGGGTTCCACTAGTCTTGAATTCAAGGAGAATGACAAGCTGACTGGAAGTGATGACTTCCATCCCTGGAAGATGATATTAGATCTCAAATTAGAAGATCATGATCTCCTGGATCATGTGACAGGGAGGATTCAAGAACCTCCATCCAATGCCTCTGTTTCTGTTAGAAACAAGTATAAGAAGGGAGAAATCAAAGCAAAGCTGCTGATCAGGGAATCCATAAATAAGAGTCTGGTTGCCTACATATCTGAACTAGGCACATCCAAGGAGATGTATGACAAATTGATACTTATGTTTCAAGTAAACAATGTGAACCAAGTGCTATTCCTCAAGAACAAGTTGAAGAATATGAAGAAGGGCCGAGATGAGTCTGTTCAAACTTTCTTTCTGAAGTTGACCGAAACCAGGAACAATCTGCTAGCTATTGGGGAGATAATAGTTGATCGTGAGATGGTTCTCACCGCACTTGGAGGACTTCCATATGAATGGCAAGTATTCACAACTACCATTCTCAACAATAATACCATTCCTAACTTTGATGAGCTTCTGTCTAGATGTATGCAAGAAGAAACAAGGATGAAGGAATTCGATAATGACAGAAATGTTGCCTATGGTGCTCATTCCCGAAAGAAGAACTCTGGTGGTTCTAAGGACAAAGGAAGGACAAAGACTCAAGAGAAGAAGGGTAAATGTTTCACCTGCCATAGGCTTGGACACTATGCTAGAGAATGCCCCTTCAAGAAGGATTCTCCCGATGGTGACGATAACAACAACAACCGAAGGAATGGGAATCGAAGAAATGACAAATCCAAAGGAAAGAGGAAGGCTCACTTTGGAGGAAACAATCAGCCTTCTAAAAGGTCCAGAAATACCAGGTATGAGGAGTCTAATGTTGTTGATAAAAGAAATGAGTATATTCTTGTATCTGCTCTCTCAGCTGCATCTCCGCCCGACACTATGGATGTCTGGCTAATTGATAGTGGTGCCTCAAGACACATCACCGGATTCAAGGAAGCACTTTCTGACATGGTTGAAAGGGATACTAATCTAGAAATTATCCTTGGGGATAATGCCACTTATCCCGTGAAAGGGACCGGGACTGTGACCCTTCACTTGTCTCAAGGACAAGTCCTCCGTCTACAAGATGTACTCTATGTACCCAAATTGAAGAAGAACCTTGTATCTGTATCTGCCATGGAAGACAAAGGATTCAATGTAACTTTCTCTGATGGAAAGGTGTTCATGTGGAAGAAGAGCTTCAAGGAAGCTATCTCAATTGGTTTTAGAGTTGGTACACTCTACCAGGTTGGAGGGAGTCCGTTGGGAGCTATGACTTGTGATACTATCAAACAAACCGAACTATGGCACCGAAGATTTGGACACCTTCATTACAAAGCCCTTCCCGAAGCAAGGAAGGTGGTGACAGGGATGCCTGATTTTGGAAATAATCATGAAGGTGTATGTAAGGGCTGTGTTGAAGGAAAACATACAAGGGGACCTTTCCCCTCAAGTGTCACAAAGACATCTGATATATTGCAACTGGTCCATTCTGATATATCTGGTATGTTGCCCGTAACATCCCTAGGGGGATGTTCTTACTACATGACATTTACTGATGACTTCTATCGCAAAACATGGATATACTTCTTGAAGAAGAAGGATGAGGCTTTCATGTGGTTCAGTACCTTCAAAGCCTTGGTGGAAAATATGACCGGAAAGAAGATCAAGATTTTAAGGACCGACAATGGCACTGAATATGAGTCAAATGAGTTCAAAGACTTTTGCAGAGAAGCTGGCATTAAGAGGGAGACTACTGCTACACTTAACTTCTCTGGCGAATGGTATTCTTGAGCAAGAATAATTGTGTAGAGTGCCGTTACTGCCCCTATAAACAAGATACCAAAGGATTTCTGTGGGAGAAAGTGCAAATGCTGTTGTGTACATTCAAGCAGTCACTCATTAGCTTTGGACTCCAAAACTCCCAGAAGGTTTCTACATGAGAAACTTTGATGTCTCACATTTTAGAATTTTTGGATGTCATGTCTATTTTCATGTGCCGAAAGAAAAGAGAAGTAAGCTGGATGCTACTGGGAAGAAAGGAATGTTTGTGGGCTATAGTGAGACTTCTAAGGCATATAGAGTCTATGTACCTGGTCAAAGGGAAGTAGAGATAAGCCATGATGTCACTTTTGACGAAGATGCTTCCCTGAAGAAAGTAGTAGATCTTCCTAGATTTGAAGAAAATCATGAAGAAAGACCTGGAAATCTGGAAGAACCCGAGGATGAGACTATGCCTGATATTGAAGGGCCAATGGACCCTATTGATCCAACCCCTTCACTAGGAAAGAGACCATCATGGCTCAGGGACACCCTCGAAGATGCTGAGGGTCATGCTGCCCCAAGGGGGACATTCCGAGAAAGCAAGAAGCCATGTAGATACCAAGGGTATCTAGCTGCCATGAGTACTATTGTACAATCTGAACCTGGATCTTTTGAAGAAGCCATCAAGCATCAAGTCTGGAAGGATGCTATGCATGAAGAATATGAGTCTATTATGAAGAATGATGTCTGGGATGTGGTCCCGAGACCGAAGGACAAATCTGTTGTCACCGCGAAATGGCTCTACAAAATCAAACATGGATCTGATGGGAGTGTTGAAAAGCTTAAGGCAAGGTTTGTTGCCCGTGGCTTCTCTCAAAAGGAAGGAATTGACTATGACGATATATTTGCACCTGTGGCACGATATACCACCATCCGATCAATCATAGCCCTTGCTGCTACGCAAGGATGGAGTCTTCATCAGATGGATGTCAAGACCGCTTTTTTGCATGGTGAAATAAAGGAAGAGGTGTATGTGGAACAACCTCTGGGATTTGAAGTTCAAGATCGAGACACTTATGTCTGCAGGTTGAAGAAAGCCCTCTATGGGTTAAAGCAAGCACCCAGAGCTTGGTACGAAAAGATGGATAGTTACTTGATGAAGCTAGGCTTCACTCGAAGTAATGCTGATCCGAACCTATACTTCAAGGTTGTGAAAGAGAAGCCTCTCATTCTAGTATTATATGTGGATGACCTCTTCCTGACTGGTGATGACCCTCTCATTCATCAATGTAAGAGGGAGCTTGCTGCTGAGTTCAAGATGAAAGACCTAGGACTGATGCACTATTTCCTAGGCCTGGAGGTCTGGCAGAGACCTGGAGAGATTTTCCTTTCTCAAGGAAAATATATTGTGAAGCTTCTGGAAAGATTTGGGATGGTGGACTGTAAGTCCGTGTCGACATCGATGGAACTCAACTTTAAGAAGTTGAGTGGCAGCGCTGCTGGGCCTATCTTGGCCAATCCTACTGAGTATCGTCAACTCATAGGAGCTTTGATGTTCTTAGTGAACACCCGACCGGATATATGTTTTGCAGTGAACACTTTGAGTCAACAGATGGTTGAGCCTCATCACTTTCATTGGGTTGGTGCCAAGAATCTTTTGAGATATCTTCGGGGCACGATAAACCATGGGCTGAGATACACTGCCGGGAGTGTGATACTCCGTGGATATACTGATGCCGATTGGGCTGGCAGTGTGGTGGATCGTAAGAGCACATCGGGATGTTGCTTCAATCTTGGTTCTGCTTCGATCTCATGGATGAGCAGGAAGCAGAAGTAGGTGGCTTTGAGCACCGCGGAGGCCGAATACATTGCTGCTAGTATGGCCTGTTGTGAAGCAGTTTGGTTGCGGAAGCTCTTTAGTGAGTTGTTTGGACATGTGCTAGATACCACTGTGATACTCTGTGATAATCAGAGTGGGATTCGTATGACTGAGAATCCTGTGTTCCACGACCGATCCAAGCATATTGATATCGGGTACCACTTTATCCGGGATATGGTACAGCGAGGCGCCGTAAGGCTCGATCATATAGGAACTGATGAGCAGGTCGCAGATATTCTCACTAAGCCCCTGGGGAAGGTCAAGTTCCTAACCTTCCGTGAGAATCTTGGTGTCGTGGAAAGACCCTATGATGTGGGTCCTGTTGGACGATGAGCTCTGGGAGCTCTGGGGGGCTTTGGGGATAGCTTCTCAAAGCTATAAGCACTCATAATGCTTCTGCCCCACCCTTGTGATTGTTGAGCTGGTTCGCCACTCATTTATCTGTGCCCCGTATGCATCCTACCCATTGAGTTCAGGGCTCATGGGAAGTACCTCTCATTTGGCCAATGAGGTGTGGAAAAGCTAGAGACTATTAGCAAAGACTGACGGACGCATCAGAGATTGCCGTACTCTCTATCTAGGATGGCACGGTCCAACCACTTGATCTGGGATCAAGATTTGTGAGGTCTGGGACCTCTGGACTGACTATGTTAGTCGGGGGATGATGTCTTTGTGACTGACCCACTTCTGTTCTGAAATAAAGAAGCCAGCAAAGCAAGTTTCGGCGGGATGACGCACGATGTTGATTGCACTAATAGATGGAGTTCTCCCTAGTTGAGAGGGAGTGTTAAATTTGGACAACTAGGTCCAAACTCCATATTAAGATGCTCAGATTAAGAGGCTAATATTTTTTTTGGATTCCTCTTTCTGAGAGGTGTAAAATCCATATAAAATATGTCTTAATCCGATGAGCAGTACTTATATTTTGAATTTATTATTTTCAATAAATTATATGTGCAAGGTCGGCCAGTTTTGTAATGTAGGCTCGCATGCCCAACAGATGTGTCGCACACCCTCATGATGGATATATATACAGGAAAAGTTGGAGAGATTTTCATCATCATCACAACTCTCATATTCCTCTCTCATCTTAGAGTACGAGCTACCAAGAAGGACGAGTTTCAGCCACACGTGTGAAGGACGAAGAGGACAAACTGTACGGCCAAGCTGAAGTACGGATTTGCTGCTGCTAGGGTTTCGTAGAAACTTTGACCAGCGTTGACTTTGGTCAACGCTTGGTCCAAACAAGTTGAAAACTTGTGGAAGGTTCGATTTATGAAGGCCGTACTACCTGGCACAAAAACCGAGGTCAAAGGGTTGACCGTTTTGCTGCTGCGTTGACTTTTAGCTTGCTGCCCCTGCGTTGACTTTTCAGGACAGCGTTGACTTTTGCAGAGTTGACTTGGGTTGACTCATCTACTGGTTGGAGGGTTGTTGTGACACATGCGGGGCTGGCTGACCAAAGGAGACTTTGCTGGTTGAAGCATCCTGTTGACCGCCAAAACGAATACACACATTTTTCCTGTTTCTGATTTGTCTTCTGTAAGATCTACTTATATGTTCTATCTGCATTTTGCTTAACTACTTGTATGATTGCTGACTAAAAAGTGAAATTGCTACTAAGGACGAAGAGGACAAACTGTACGGCCAAGCTGAAGTACGGATTTGCTGCTGCTAGGGTTTCGCAGAAACTTTGACCAGCGGTGACTTTGGTCAACGCTTGGTCCAAACAAGCTGAAAACTTGTGGAAGGTTCGATTTATGAAGGCCGTACTACCTGGCACAAAAATCGAGGTCAAAGGGTTGACCGTTTTGCTGTTGCGTTGACTTTTAGCTTGCTGCCCCTGCGTTGACTTTTCAGGACAGCGTTGACTTTTGCAGAGTTGACTTGGGTTGACTCATCTACAGATTGAAGGGTTGTTGTGACACATGCTGGGCTGGCTGACCAAAGGAGACTTTGCTGGTTGAAGCATCCTGTTGACCGCCAAAACGAATACACACATTTTTCCTGTTTCTGATTTGTCTTCTGTAAGATCTACTTATATGTTCTATCTGCATTTTGCTTAACTACTTGTATGATTGCTGACTAAAAAGTGAAATTGCTACTAGCATAGAACATCTAGAAGAGTGTGAATCTTCTAGAGAACGAAGATCAAGTCATGTTTTAATCTTAGCCATCGATTAGACATCTAATCTGGGCCGTTGATATGTCAACGAGAAGACTATAAAGGAAAGCTTGAGGGTCATTTGGAAAACACACCGAGACACTGAATTGATCTAAGATAGAAATAGAGAAATTCGAGCTAGATATCTGAAGGGCAGATATAACATCCAAAGAGGAAGAGATTTTCTCAGCCGATGGAGCATTAGTTAGAGAGAGGCAGAGGTGATCTAGCCTAGCCAGCGTTGAAGGAAGGGGCTGACGCAGTGACTGCGTAAGCTCACGTAGAAACAACGCAGAGGCACACGTAGAAACAACGCAGAGACAGAGGCAGAGGTTTCTGAATTTTGCTGGTGGATCAGTTTCAGAGGTCGAGATTCGGAAAGTGGCACCGAGAGGTTGTTCCTCAGCATCCACATAGGCAAAACGACTTGGAGGAGGGCTAACGCTGAGCCTGGAAGTGGGTGACGCAATGGCTGGAAGTTCCAGCGCTGGATTTGCATAGAGCCTGTCCAGGGCAAATTTTCCTTCATTCGGATTAGCCGGAAACTCCGTGATTGAGTGAGGTATTTCTCACATATTCTTCTACCAGTATTTCTCTCTGTAACAGAATAACCCTTGAGGGTATTCAGAGATGTATTCAGACATTGCTACTGCATAATAATAAAACCCTTAGATCTGCTGCACCGATTTTCCTGCATTGGGTTTTTTCGGGGACTTAGTCCAAAATAAAGGTGTCATATGTGTGAATGATTTCCTTGTCTAGTTTCCTTGTTTCTGAATCAATTTTAGTGTAGGTTGCTTCAGTAGTTGCTTCAATAATTTAGATCTGAATTAATTATGTAATGTAATTTACTTAATAGGAGAATTACACTCAGTTGTTGTAGTAGGATTCACTAGATCTATTTGATCTAGGAATTTTCACACCCATTCCTTTAAAAGGAATGTACCCAAGCTCCTTCTTAACTAGGGACTTAACCAAGCTCCCTCTTTACTAGGGACTTGCTTCCAGTAGCTCTTTAAGTGGAGATCATGAGATAACCAACTGCTTGTAGAACTCCTTCCTTTTGTTGAGAAATTAGGGCATTTAATTCAATTTCTCTTTCATGATAATTATTTGTGATTTCGTTATACTTCTTTCACTTAGATCTCATCTTTGTTAGCTTATTATGTCTTTCATCAAGTCAATTACCAAATACATGAGAAACACAAATATTTAGGCTTTCAAGCCAGGGCCAAAACCTCTCCCTCTTGGAGAGCAAAACCCGATAATAATTCTTCTTATAGATCTTCAATTGACGAGTACCATGACCATGACACAGACCCTTGACACCAGTATGCCTCCAAGACCCTTGTCACTGCTCTTCTCGGCTTCTCTAGCTGATCTCTCCTTTCTGCACTGCTTTGCAACAATGCTAGGACAACTCGTTTCCTAACCTTATACAAAGATCTCCTTTTCTGCCCTTCCTTTAGCCTTCTAGAGATTTCTTCTTGGCTTACCCTCCTGCACCCTTGATGCCCTAGACCGAGAGCTGCTGTAGACCTTCTTCATGCTATATATACCCTTATTCTTTTATGAGATTAGCGAGGTATAGAACAGACTCAAAACATAGATGATCATTCTTCTTCGTTGAGTAGTCTCTTCCTAAGAACTGTCCATAGTCTTCCTTACACACTGCCTTACCTTCGCACTGTATAGCAGATTCCTTCTATGCTAAGGTAGCCTTGGCTTTGCCTAAGATATGCGAGACCCTAATACAGAGATGATACTTCTTTACTTGACCCAAACAGAGAGTTATTCCTTGTTGAGATTATATCTGTATTTGCTGCTTTCCTCGCACTCAATTTCAGTCTTTATCTCGCACTACATACACAAACTTGATCCGAGGTGCTTGCCACAAATGAAGCCACAATCCTTTTATAAATATGGACTGTCTCCCATTTCTAGGCCAACATGTCCATTTGTGTGTAGGTCGACATCATCAAGGAGACTTCGAGCATATTCCAAGCCGACTTCAAGAGGCTAGTTGACAAGGTCTTGGAGCATACAATTACATCAATATTCTGTTTCTTTACAAGTGTAATATCACTTCATATATATGACTCTAAATTATACTTATGAGAAGACAACAAATCCTAAAGACATCAAGAAGAAGTCTTTGACCTATAATAAAAACTCCTTGCTCATGAAACCCATGAGGCAAGCATTACAAAATACATTTTATTATCTTTGTCTTCTTCATTACATAAATTCATAATTACAAGTCATTATGAAGATCG
Organism: Pinus albicaulis; assembly: GCA_034641835.2. Lineage (NCBI taxonomy): Eukaryota > Viridiplantae > Streptophyta > Pinopsida > Pinales > Pinaceae > Pinus > Pinus albicaulis. The sequence continues at coordinate 743,915,085 of CM076578.1, read as the reverse complement.
AACCTAGTTACACTTTCCAACACCGTTTATGTCATGAATTTCTTCTTTGTTTATAGGGTCTACATCTTTTGGGACATCTTTATAGGGCACAAACCATCCGTCACTTACATCCATGAGTCATGTCATTCATGTCATCATTCCTTTTATTGAAAAGTTATCCATTGGTTCATATCTGGTCTTTCTTCATGCTATGCTGCCTTCTTCATGCCATGTTTCCTTAAGGATCTTTCATCCTGCTACATGGGCATTAGTTGTAGAAGACTTCCATAGTTCTTCCCTTGGCAACCCTGCATAAGCCCATCCAAATATTATTCAAAAATAAGAAATGAACATTAAATCAACATTACCTTTGTGATGGTATTTCATCATGACATCTTCTTGTTTGCATCAACAACCTGCATATATATTGACACCTCCAAAAGATATTCACTGTCAAGGGTCTCTTTCTTTTTCAGACTTCATCAGGGTCTTCATATCTTTCATGGAGATATCATAGTCAAATCTCTCAGTCCTTAGATGTTGTTTGCCTTTTCCATAGTTGCATATTTCATGATCTCTTCCTTTTCTTTCTTCACACATTTCCTTCCAGGAACTTCCAATCCAAGTTCCTCCAATTTTTTATCAACCACCTCATATTTCATACGAGGACATATTATGTTGATTTCATCAAGTCAAAGTGTGAACCACGCCTTCCCGCATCCTTTCAAAGGAGGAGATCCTTTCTTTTGATCATGCTCTCGAGATAGAGCATTTATCCATGTTACCTGCAACAATATGACATGACTCTAGTTTATCAAATACAAGCATGCATACCTCATTTTACATTAGGTCATGTAGACTTCCTTCAACAACTTCCTTGATTGAAAGAACTTCAATTCCTTGACATTCTTCACTTCTTTCAACATCATACCATCATCCCATGAATTTCTACAAGTTGGATTTTTTTATGAAACCCTTGCTTCCTTTTAAATGGTGAATCTTCCAATGAAGATTCCAACAGAGGATCTTGAGTATTCTTATCCAACAAATGTTTCCTTTTAACTAATCTATGATGAGCTTTGTACTAGATGACCTCTTCTTCTTCTCATAAGTACCACTTATGCTTCTAATGAGGTTACCAAGAGATATATCCTTTTGTAGGTGATTGCCATAGACTTCTATTTCAGCTATTATGATAATGTCACGAATTGTTGATTTCAATGTTTCTATGATGCGATGATGCATCCTATCATGCTCCTTAGTGACCCATGAAAACTTGGAAAACACAAACTTGAAAAGAACTAGGTGAGGAAGACTATCTCATTCATAGTAGAGATCTTTTACTTCCTCTTTCTTAGACTTCTCCTTTTCAGCTTCCTCCACTTCTTCGGTGATATGGGCTTCTTCTCTTCCTCATTTGTTGTTGTCTTTCTCGAGCTTAGGAAAATCTCTCCTGTAATGCCCATATTCTTGACATCCATAGCATTGAACCTTAGCCATATTCTTCTTCCTTTTTTGAGGACCAAATTTCGAAATTTCCCTTTTCTTTTTGTCATTGTAGCATATGCTTGATTTTGCTCATTTGATCCTACATCAGATTTTGCCTTCAACCCGGTTTCTTCAATCTTGCATAGTGACCAGATATCCTTGAATGGAGTAGCTTCGTTTTTCCCATAAATGCTGTAGAAAATTCTAGTTTCCCACCCCGGTTTTCAATTTTCACCTTATTACTCCAAAATAATTAAATGCCCTTTCCCATATCCATACATTTAATAACTGGAAAATAAATTTTGCTGAAAACACAAATTCTGGAAATTTTTTCAGAATGCTGTAAATGCAGAAATAAAATAACAGCAGTAACAAACAGTCATTCAACACATCATAACTCAGTATTTTTGGTCAAGGTGACCCTGGAAAAACCCCTACAACTCTTGGGGAAAACCAGTTCAGTTTCCCACCCCGGTTTTCAATTTTCACCTTATTACTCCAAAATAATTAAATGCCCTTTCCCATATCCATACATTTAATAAACTGGAAAATAAATTTGCTGAAAACACAAATTCTGGAAATTTTTCAGAATGCAGAAAATGCAGAAATAAAATAACAGCAGTAACAAACAGTCATTCAACACATCATAACTCAAGATTTTTGGTCAAGGTGACCCCGAAAAAATCCCTACAACTCTTGGGGAAAACTGGCCGGAAGCTCCTTCTTATTTCGGAAAAATGCTTTACAAAGTTGATAGAAATATTCAAGAAACGTAATTTTTACAACTTATCTAAATATATTGCTTAACCACCGCCGAAAATCACAAACAAGAAACAGAATGTTAATAAATGCCGTACGGATTTTCGATTTGCGTGCCTGCACCGCAATAAATGCACCGTACGCCACCTTGAAATCCGTGCCAAAACATCAATAAATGTCGCCGTACGGACTCGAAAAACGTGTCAAAAATGTTGCAAAACTCGGCTCGGTTACGGAACAGCCACTAGCCGCCTCGATTTCTGTGGCCAAATACCGCTCGTACGGCTCCGTATGATCTTGTCTACGGCCTCCTTGCCTAGGAAACCGGGGTAAAAATCGACCGTCGAAGCGGGAGCAACGTCGCACTTGTCGTTCGAAATGTCTTGCTGAAATGCTGCCTTGGAATGCGTGCCAAGCTGCTGCCTCCTTCTCCTCACTGCCCATAAATCTCCTTTGCTCTCTTGCTCTCCTTCTCCCAATCTGCTCATGAAAGAATGAATGACCTTTTCCTCCTTTTCCTCCTTTAACCTAACCCTAAGTGACTTTTGGGGAATCCCTAAATCCAATGGCTGAAATAGATTGAGATCTAGGCCTGAGATTAAATGCTCATTTAAATCTCACTTTCTATTTTTTAATTCACCCCACTTTAATAAAGACCCACTTAGTCTTTTATTTCCAAAGTCACTTTTTCCTTTCTAATTTTATATTGACTTTATTTAAAGTCACTTCAACTTTAGTAACTTTATCACTTAAAGTCACTTTAAAATTAGATTTGACTTTATAACTTTATAAAGTCACTTTAGTAACTTTATCACTTAAGTCACTTTTAAATTTTTAATGCAACTCTGATTATCACAGTAAATCACTGAAGGTCTCAACGGCTGACCAAATAAGCTAAACAACATCTTGCGAAGCCAGATGGCCTCACAACTAGCTAGACTGGCTGCCATATACTCTGCTTCCGCTGAACTCAATGCTACTGACTACTGCTTTCGGCTGAACCATGACACAATCACAACCCAACCCAAAACAGCACCCTGAAGTGCTCTTCCTATCAGAAGCACAACCTGCCCAATCAGAATCAGTGTAACCCGCCAATCTCACTCCATCCCCCTGCCTGTAGTCCAGACCATAATCCACTGTCCCCTGCAAGTATCGCAAAATGTGTTTTGCAGCCACCCAGTGAACCTTCCTAGGCTCACACATAAACCGACTCATCGTGTTGACTGCAAAACAAATATCTGGTCTAGTGTTGACCAAATACATCAAGGAACCAATCAGCTGCCTGTACAATGTGGGATCCACCAACTCGGAATCCGAAGCATGAAGCTTCTTCCAGTTGGTGATCATCGGTGTCGACATGGGTCTACAATCCCCCATGTGGAATCTGCCAAGGATGTCCACAATATACTTCCCCTGTCCCAGGAAGAAATGCCCCTCCTCCTGCCACACCTCCAAACCCAAAAAGTAATGCATCAAGCCGATGTCCTTCATCTCAAACTCCGCCGCAAGATCTCTCTTGCAGTGCTCTATGAGTCTCTCTGCACCCGTAATGACTAAGTCATCCACATACAACACCAGAATGAGAGGCTCCTCACCTATCACAATATAGTAAAGGTTCGGATCTGCCTCACTCTTTGTGAAACCCATCTTCTGCAAGTAAGTATCTATCTTGGAGTACCAAGCTCTGGGAGCTTGCTTCAGGCCATAAAGGGCCTTCTTCAGTCTGCACACATGGGACTCCTTCCCATGCACCTCAAAGCCCTGTGGCTGCTCAATGTACACCTCCTCCCGTATGAAGCCATTGAGAAATGCGGTCTTCACATCCATCTGGTGGATCTTCCAACCCATCTCTGCTGCTATCGATATAATGGAGCGGATCGAAGTATATCGAGCCACGGGAGCGAAGGTCTCCTCATAATCAACTCCCTCTACCCGGGAGAACCCTCTAGCCACAAACCTTGCTTTGAATTTCTCAATGCTGCCATCTGCAGCATGCTTTACCTTGTAAAGCCATCTGGAAGTAACCACGGATTTGCCCTCGGGCCTCGGCACCACCTCCCAAACATCATTCTTCATGATAGAAGAATACTCCTCCTGCATGGCCTCTCTCCAGACCTGCTGGCTAGCTGCCTCCTCATAGCTAGAAGGCTCAGAGTCAAGGATGCTGGTAGCCATTGCCATATAGCTACAAAACCTCTCAGGTGGTCTGCTCTCTCTAACCGGCCTCTTAGGCCTAGTAACAGATGTGGCCTCTCTCAAGGTGTCCAGAAGCCACTTGGGCTTCCTCTTCCCTGAGCATACTTCTCCCATTGGAGAATGAAACTCCTCCTCCTCATCATCATCAGGAGCCTGAACTCCTGACTTTCTGTCTGTTGTCCTCCTGCCTACACCTGAACCTATAGATGCCGAGGTACCGTGTGAATCAACCATCGCGGGACTCTGAATCGCTTCGTGGGATCGCTTCCGCGTGGCCGCCCATAGCACCACCCTCCGACTGCGAGCCACCCCCACCGACGGACCCGACATCGTCATAGATGTACCTCCCATCCTCCCCGATCCCCGCCCATCGGGATCTCGCGATCGACTCAATCGTCGCCGAGGGTCCGTCGATCCCTACACTTCCAACTCCGTGACTTCCCACCCTGTCCTCCTCGAACTTTACATCCCGCCTGACAACAACTTTCCTCTGCGCAGGAATGTAAATCCGAAAGGCCTTGGAGGTCTCACCGTAGCCCACAAAGATACCCTTCTCTGCGGTGGGCTCTAGTTTGGTCCTCTTCTCCTTGGGTATGTAGGAGTATGTCATGCACCCAAAGATACGAAGATGACCCATATCAGGATTCTTCCCAGAAAAAGCCTCCTCCGGAGTCATGTGCCCCAAGGCACGATGCGGACTCCTGTTCTGCAAGTAAACAGCTGTGTTGCAGGCCTCTGCCCACAAAAACAATGGCAACCCCCGATCATGTAACATGGCTTTGGCAGCCCCTCCGATGGATCTGTTCTTCCTCTCCGCAACCCCGTTCTGCTGGGGGTTGTAAGGAACAGTGAGCTCCCTCCTAATGCCTGCCTCCGCACAATAGTCAACAAACTCTCCAAGGGTGTACTCTTCCCCATTGTCCGACCTCAGGGACTTGATCTTCCGACCTATCTCTGTCTCCACAAGAGCTCTGAACTTCTGAAACCGCTTGAAGACCTCACTCTTGGTCTTCAAGAAATAAATCCAGGTCCTCCTGGAGTGATCATCAATGAATAACACATAGTACTCATATCCACTCAAGGAAACATGAGACATCCAACCGCTCACATCGGAATGAATCAAATCAAGTATCCCAGTCGCTCTGCTGTCACTGCTGGGAAAAGGGGATTTGGCAAACTTGCCCATCGCACATCCTCTGCAAGTATCAAAGTGATCAATACTGAAATCTGGCACACCTGTAGTGATCTCCCGCAAAGTCCTCAAGGCTCCATGATACATGTGCCCCATCCTGCGATGCCAAATCTCACACTGCTCAGAACTGCTAGCTCTGCTGTCGGTACTACTGCTCAATGCCAAAAGGGACTGAAATGCAAACTTGTACACCTTTGCATGGCGTACACCTATCACTCTAGCTGAATCAGCTGGAGTGCCCCTGGGGTACATCAACACCTGCCCTCCCCTGAATAGTATCTCATATCCTCTGTCCTCCAAAGCTGAGACGGATATGAGGTTCTTCCTCATCCCTGGCACATAAAGAACATCTGACACCTTCAAGGGAGGTTTGGACTCCCTCTGAAATGTCAATGTTCCCACACCGATTGCTCTAACAACTCTGTCATCACCGAGTACTACCTCTACATCAGTGCCACTCTCTGAAAGCTCTGAGAAGTACTCACGGACTCCTGTCATGTGACGTGAAGCCCCACCGTCCACATACCAGATACCCGAAGATGCTCCGCTAATCGAGGGAAATGCATGCTCCCTCTGAACCTCTATGGCAGATAATCCTGCACTAGAAGACTCACACGCAATGAACCCAAACTCCCAGTCAAAGCGATCTGCAAAGTCCTCAACCTCTGCTGAAGCTGCCATGCTCTGGTTCTTCCCCTTCTTCTTCTTCTTCTCCGGACACACAACTGCATAGTGTCCCATCTTCTGACAATTCCAACACTTCACTTTGGAATAGTCCTTCTGTGAGTTATCCCGTTTACCTTTACCTTTGCCTTTGCCCCCACCGTTGCTTGTGGAAGCCTGCTTCTTCCCTTTGCCTTTCTTGCGTCCTGCCAACAGTGCTACATCCTCATCCTGCTCAACTGGCTTGGCTGCCCCAAGCCGACCTTTCCTGATCTCTGTCTGAATGCAATCATCCCAAAACCTCTCCCATGTGGGAAGGGTCTCACGTGCACAAACCCCATCAGCAAAGTTCATCCATGAACTGGGGAGGCCATTCACTGCAATCCGCACCAACTCAGTGGGAGGAATGGCCTCTCCAATCGCTGCTAACTCATCTCTCACATTAGTAATCTTTGTGAGATATCCAGCTGCACTATCAGTCTTAGCCATCTTAATGTTCTTCAGCTTCTCCTTCAGGACCATTTTCCGGTTCTCATTGGTACTCTGGTAGAGGTTGGTCAATGCTGACCACATCTCATGGGCATTTCTCTTTCCTTTCACATGAGGAATGCAATGGTCCTTGATTCCGTCTAGAATCAGTCTCTTACCCTTGTTGTTCTTTCTGTTATATGCTGCCAACTGAACAGGATCAGTAGGCACATTAACAGGCTGCTGTGTGGTATGAACCATGATATCCCAGACTTTCGCCTCCTCAAAGATACTCTGCATTCTCTCCTTCCAAACACTGTAATTTGTATGCCCATCCAGCCTATCCTCCACCCTCAATCCCAAAGACATCCTGCTGTCCTAAAACTGAAAAATAACACTGCTGTAGTAAAGGTAAAAATCTGCTGTTTGTGAAAAATCAGCTTGCTGGAATTTTCTAAGTGAAAAATCAGCAGGTTGTAATTTTCTCCTTGCTGTCCCAAACTGCTCTTTCAGCGCTCAAGCTCCGATACCATGTAGAAAATTCTAGTTTCCCACCCCGGTTTTCAGTTTTCACCTTATTACTCCAAAATAATTAAATGCCCTTTCCCATATCCATACATTTACTAAACTGGAAAATAAATTTGCTGAAAACACAAATTCTGGAAATTTTTCAGAATGCTGAAAATGCAGAAATAAAATAACAGCAGTAACAAACAGTCATTCAACACATCATAACTCAATATTTTTGGTCAAGGTGACCCTGGAAAAACCCCCTACAACTCTTGGGGAAAACCAGTTCGAAAGCTCCTTCTTATTTCTGGAAAAATGCTTTTTACAGTGATAGAAATATTCAGCGAAATAAATAATCAGCAAACAGACTTTTACAACTTATCTCTTTTTCCGTGCTTAACCACCGCCTCGGAAAACGCACAAACAGCAAAACAGGAACAGCAATAAATGTTGTACGGATTTCTCGATTTGCGTGCCTAGAAATCTGCAATAAATGCACCGTACGGCCACCTTGAAACTGTGCTAAAACATCACGAATGTCAGACGGATTTTGAAAACGTGCTAAAAATAAGCCGTAAACTCAATCAGACGGAATAGCCCACTAGTCGCTCGATTGTGTTAACATCGGCCAGACGGCTCATTGTGATGGCAAATGCATGGCCCCGCCGTACGGCCTTGTCGTACGACTTCATTTAGGAAACCGCAAAAATCACTCGTTTGCTAAATCACGCACTTGTCTGGTTGAAATGTCTTGCCGAAATGTCGCCTTGGAATGTGTGCCAAGTCGTCGCTCCTTCTCCTCACCGCCTGTAAATCTCCCTTGCTCTCTTGCTCTCCTTCTCTCAATCTGCTCATGAAAGAATGAATGACCTTTTCCTCCTTTTCCTCCTTTAACCTAACCCTAAGTGACTTTTGGGGAATCCCTAAATCCAATGGCTGAAATAGATTGAGATCTAGGGCCGAGATTAAATGCTCATTTAAATCTCACTTTCTATTTTTTAATTCACCCCACTTTAATAAAGACCCACTTAGTCTTTTATTTCCAAAGTCACTTTTTCCTTTCTAATTTTATATTGACTTTATTTAAAGTCACTTTTGAACTTTAGTAACTTTATCACTTAAAGTCACTTTAAAATTAGATTTGACTTTATAACTTTATAAAGTCACTTTAGTAACTTTATCACTTAAGTCACTTTTAAATTAGATTTAACTTTATAAAAAAATTATAAAGTTACTTTAGGAGAAAAATTAAATTCTTTTGGACACTTTTCCCTAGGCCAAAGATCAAAGCCTTAGGGAACCACGTGTCCTCCGGTACCAAATTTCAACAAATGCTTGATATAAAGTTACCCCATTCCTCGGTGGTGCATTTAGTACTACGGTAGTCATCTCTTTGTCAGACATTATTTCTCCCAGATCTTGAAGTTGATCCCTTATTTCAGATATCCTCATAAAGTATGAGGCTATTCCTTCTTCTTTTGATATCCTTAGCTTGTAGAGTTCTTGCCTTAATGAGATAACTTCTCTTGCAGTGCTTACGGGAAACAACTCTACCAGTTTGTCATATATTTCTTTTGAAGTTTCGAGTTTAGATACATATGGAATGAGGGGATATTTAATGGATTCTATTAGAATCCTTTGAGCCTTTACTTCCCCTTTCATAAACCTTGCAAGTGCTTGAGCATCTTCCTTTGGAGGTTTGGTTATTGAGCCCTTAACATGTTCCATGACCTCATTTTCAATGAGATACAGATCTGTCCTTTTCTTCCATGCAAAATTTTTTTGAAGCCCAAACCAACTTGTTGCTTTCCTTGCAAAAAGACATTTTGACAAATTCAGATGTAGACGTAAATATACTTACTTGTGAAGATGCTTCTTCCACTTGCTGCCTCCTTGAATTTGATGGTGATATAGATAATAGAAAACTTCTCCTTGACAAAGATAGTTTTCTTCAAAAATGATCCTTGGCTCCAAAGAGAGGGAGATCACCTTAGAACTTTTGATGATGATGACAATGTCCTTGATCTTGCTTCTCTTGGATGAGTAGACTTCAAGTTACTTTGATTTGTAGATCTTTTCAACTCGAGTAGAGGTAGGGTCTTAGTGGTCCTTTTTCTTTGATGATGACTTGAGCGAGGATCCCAAGACTTCTTCTGGTGTAGACTTCTTCTTCGATCTAGGGTTTTGACACTTCCTTATAGATCTTGACTTCAAAATACTTTTAGGATGAGATGATCTTCTAGATCTGCTTTGATGCCCTTCTAGAGTTTCGATCCTTGAATTCTTGAGTGTCCCTTGTTGAACCACACTTCCTTGATTTTGTCACCTTAGCTCTGATACCATGTTGAAAAATCCAGGGCATTGAGATGAGGTGATTTCTCTAGCAATGATAACTACTTTTGAATACTTTTTACTTCTTTAGATTAGATTCTTCTTTTACTTAGATTATTATAGTGTTCTACTTCATCAAACAACTACCATACCATAAACAATAATGAGACAAGAGACACATAATGATCAACCAGGGCCAAAACCTCTCCAACTTGAGAGGAAAACCCAAACGAATTCTTCTTCTTATAGAAACTTCAAGTAACGAATTCCAAGACCAAGACCAAGACCCTTGACTTATCAACCTCTCTAAGATCAAGTCAAAAGACCCGTTTTCACTGCTTCTTCTTCTTGCCCAAGTCAACACAAGTCCAACTGACTTCTTGTACTGCTAATCTCGGCTACTCTAAAATTTCGGCTCCTTTCCATAGACTTGCAATTTGCATCTCTGCAATTCTGCACATGTGAGTTGATAGAGAGAGTTTTTGTGATGCTTTCCTCCTTTGCTTGACTTGAAAACTTCTCTTGGTGATCTCGGCTAGCAAGGGTGCTGGATTGGTGGCCTTCTTGATGACTTCCTCAAGGACTGATATGACACTACTGCAAAAACCCTAGTTTCTGTCATACGTGTGAGGAGACTAACCCAAAAACAGTGTCAAAGAACTTCGGTTTATGTTCCTCCTTTCTTTGCTTGATGATGAGCCCTTTCTCTATGATTCTCGCACTTCCTTCTCTATTTTTGATGCTTGACCGAATGTATCTCAAGGGAGGCTGAGTCCTCACTATATATAATGGATTGTCCATAAAAAATAGGCCGACTTTACCTTGTGAATAGGCTGACATGCTTATCTAGAATGATCTTCATCTCTTTTGAAGGCCGACATGCTTATCTAGAATGATCTTCATCTCTTTTGAAGGCCGACTTGATGAGGTACTTGTGACAAGGTCTTGGAGTGTTTGTGACATAAATAACTTCTCTTTTTACAATGTATAAGATGCCAAAATGGGTCTTCAATCCTTGACATTGACTCAATATACTTTATGACTTGATGACCAATCCTAATAGCTCTCAATGGGAGCTTCATCTATAAAATAAAATTCTTTGAGCATGAAACCCATGACTGAAGCATAACAAAATAATTTTATTTTTCTTCTTTGCATTAGTTACATAAAATCATGATTACACATGTCATTATGAAGACCGAACCTAGATACATATTTCAACACCCTCTAGCTCACACGAGTATTGAGTGAGCATTTATACATAGAAGATAATCATGCTGGGTCATAACATAGTCATTCCAGGTCAGAGATTTTGTTTTTGTCACCATATTATTTTTCATCTCAATCACGATCACAATCACAGTCAACAAGCATTATTGAAATATATTTGGTTTTAAATTTTAATACAATTGTGCATAAATGGCCTATTGGATTGCATCAAGTAACACTTTTTTAAAACACGAAGAAAGAAACTCATCCTCAGAGAATCTATTGTTTGCTAGTAATTTTGCAACTATCATGCATTGTTCCTCCCTTTAAATTCAAACAAGGATAGATGTGAAATGATTATATTGTTTGAACTTTGAATTATGGCTACGTTGTGAAAGTAAATTCTCAAATCGCATAGGCAATTGTAGGCACTTTTCAAATTACAATATCCTTTATAGTGGCATGAAATGCTCATTTCCTGATCAGCCAGATCCTTAAATGTTAACTGGAATCAACACACATTTTAAGTTAAAAATTGAATTCTAGTTTGCTTTTGCCGTTGAGTTGAATTTAAGCAAGACTCCTATGCATATGTTTTCTCTTTGTCAAGGTTCTCTATTTCTTTCCCCATGAAAAATGGTTGATAGCAATGAATTATATTGCTACTATCAAAGATCATTCCCAGTGATGCTGGAAAAATATGCACTTCAATCATAGCTTTTGTAAAATAGAACCCTAGCCACCACTTCAAAAGATTGCATTGCAACAATTTCTAATGCATGACTAGGCCACAATCCATTGGCACCATCCCTTGCCCCAATGTGGTTGGAGCCTCACTGGGTCTTCGTCTTACAAATATCCATAAGAATTTTGTCCTCTTCGTGTTTGGTGCTCCCGAATGGCTATTCTAGATCAAACCCTACATTCAGGGTAAGAAACAAAAGAGGTGACTATCCACATAGAAGAGGGATGGGAATTCAAGGTCATTCCCCTGGGTTGTTTTCCTCTATTACACGCCTCACTTGATGTCCCTATCGGGTCAGGAGCCATAATCAAGGCCGCAGGTTTACACTAGTTACCATCAACAAAATGAGTAGCCTGGGGGTTTTCCTTATGAGGTGTCCTTGAAAAATAAAAGAAGAGGGATAAAACCATTGCTATTTTTGTTCTTATAGGGTTTTAACTTTTAACTAATAGTAAGTATATTCTGTTGAAAAGTGACAAAGGAATGGATTCCTTGATTTGTGCCTTAATTCAAGGAATTGATTTAGTGATCTTCTTAATCATGCACAAGTTCCAGTGATGTGGACGAGTTTAAGAAGTAGTTTGACTAGTGCAAGTTTGTGGAGGACTGAGTTATTTGTCCTCTTGTGTGAGTTAAATTGGGAATCAAATGTTCAAGTGCAGTTGGACTCCTAAGTTTTAGGAGGATGTAGTTAACTAAGTGTGTTGACCTTTGTTAACTAGAAAAGCTCCAGTTCAACTTCCTAATTTAGAAACTCCCTAACAATAGCCAAATCAAATTGCTTATAAGACAATCGAAGACACACTTTCTATTCATAATTTCTTGAGCACGAGTTTGTGAGAAAGAGAGCTTGTGGAGGAACGAGCTAAGGTTTCCTTGTGAAAATTATTTTGGAGGGCAATTTCTTCTTGGAGTGCGCATAGAAATAGGGAAATTTCCTATTTAATAGGAGCTTAAACAGTGCTAGGAAATCAGAGGTTATTTCCTAAGGATTTGCGTTAGGAAATCATAGCATCTAGTGCGCATTGAAGGAGGACGCAAATAAACGATGAAGCAGGGGGTTTCAAGGCTAGGACAAACATGAGAATCTTTGTATTTTTAGATTGAAACTAGCTTGTATTTGTATCAGACGTATTGCTCAGTTTTCCTCAATAAAATTCTAAAGCAAGCAAGGGTTTTTCCCTGTTGAGTTCCCTAGAAAATTGTTGTGTTATATTGTGTGAATTTGTGCAATTATTTTTGGTCTATTCCGCTGCTATTTGGTAGAGAAATTATGTGTCTATGTGAAAAGATTTTTTTTTTTTAATAGATTGTTCATACTAGCAGATCATAATTTCATGGAAATTCTACATGGTATCAAAGCTGTGAATAGAAATCGATCAGCACATAGTCTTCAAGATGACAACTCACACAGGATTAAGATTGCGAGAGCATGATAGACTGAATGGCTCCTACAATTTTGGTGTTTTGAAGGTCCGCATATTGTTTTTGTTGGACGAGTTTGGGCTAAAAGAATTTGTTGAGCAAGGTGTTGCAAAACCTTTAGATCCAGACGAGTTGAGGCTCTTCTAAAGGCAAATGGCCAAGGCCAAAAGGATGATCTTGGATGGATTTTGGGATCATGCAGTCCCTCATGTTGCTGGTAAAGATACAACTAAGGACATGTGGGACACCTTAGTCAAGCTCTACTAGAACTCTTCCGAGAACCGAAAGAAGGTCCTCAAAGAGAAGCTGAGGACAATCAAGATGCAGAAGGGCGAGAGTGTAATTGCTTATCTCACTAGAATCGAGGAGGTTCGTGATGAACTAGCAGCTGTTGGAGAAAATCCCATGGACACAGAGTTAGTATGTGTGGCTCTGAATGGGTTTACCAAAGATTGACATACTTTTGTTCAAATCATTACTGGACGAGATAAGTTGCCGGATTGGGAACGCCTATGGAGTGACTTCATTTAAGAGGAGTTGAGGCTCAGACTAGTCGAGACTTCTAGCAACAGTGGCAAGGGTTCAAAGGTTGAGAAGGAGGAGGAAAATCTTGCTCTTGCAGGAAAAGTCAAAGGGAAGAAAGGCAAAGGGAAGAGCGAGAACAGTAAAAAAGGTCACAAGAAGAAGATGGATCTAAGTAAGATCAAATGCTTCCATTGCCATACTTTTGGACAATATGCTTCTAAGTGTCCTAACCTGAAGAAGAAGGGGTCAAATAAGGAGCATGTAGATTCATCAACCGAGGTAGATGAATTTGCCTCTCAGTTTGAGAAGGACTTCTCATTGATAGCTTGCATGGAAAGCTCAGTAGGGAGTAGCACGTGGTATATTGATTGAGGAGCCTCTTTCCATATGACTGGAAATCGAGAGTATTTCAGCCATCTGGATGAGAAGGATATGCAGGTGAATATCGAGCTTGGAGATAATGGCAAGTATGCTACAAATGGAGTTGGTACTGTTAGATTTAAGAGAGAGTCAAGTAATCCTCTTCATCTAAAAAATGTTCCCCATGTTCCAGGGCCGAAGAAGAACCTGGTTTCAGTAGCTGTCCTTGAGGACAAAGGATATGATGTCATCTTCAACAAAGGTAAGGCTTACCTCCAACACTTGGCTTATGGATGTAAGAAGTTGATAGGTGTGAGGGTGAAGAATCTCTAGAAGTTGCAGGTAGAGACAGATGCAACCTTGAGCAACAAGGCAGGGTGTGCAGATGTAGGTGAACTTTGGCACAGGCGCATGGGACTTTGCATCATGGGGCGTTGAAGATTCTTCAACAGATTGCCACAATATTATCAGTAAGAGACCTTGACAAGAGTGGAGTGTGGAAGGGGTGCACACTTGGCAAGTATGGCAAGTCTTCTTTCCATGGTCAAGATAACAGTGCCAAAGGGATTTTGGAGCTGGTGCATTCAGATGTGTGCAGGTCCTTTTCTTCTCCATCACTGATGAAACACAGGTATTATGTTACTTTCATTGGTAATTTTTCTCATAAAACTTGGATTTATTTTACGAAAGAGAAAGATGAGGTCTTAGACATGTTCGTGGAGTTTAAGGCCCTGGTAGAGAAGCAAACCGGGGAAAAAATCAAAGCAGTGAGAAGTGACAGTGGTGGAGAATATATCTCTAATGCCTTCAAGGAGTTTTGTGCAAAGGAAGGCATTAGGAGAGAGTTGATAACACCTCCTAACCCTCAGCAGAATGGGGTGGTTGAGAGGAAGAACATGAGTATTATTGGAGAAAGGCTCACAACCAACACCTCAGATTCAGCCACAACCAGAGTCTAGTGGCAAGAGGGTAGCGCAATAGGATTTGCGACAGGATGAGGAGGACAAGCCAGGCCGAGAATAGACAGATCATCCAGGGCCAACCACCACTCGGAGGAAGAAGGCCAAGTGGGTCGAGAGGTTGATCCAAGAGGCTCAGGAGAAGGTCAAGGCTCCTAACACCATGTTTAGGTAGAGTAAACAACCATAGAGGTATGTAGGTTATATGGTATTGATGACAGAGTTGGTTGACACTGAGCCTTCTTCTTACAAGGAGGCAACTTCTCAACAGGTTTGGCAGGATGCCATGGTGGAGGACTATTCCTCTATCATGAAGAATGATGTTTGGGAGGTTGTTCCACGACTTGAAGGGAAATCAGTAGTGGGATCTAGATGGGTGTACAAGCTGAAGCATGTTCCATCAGGACTATTCTGGCACTTGCAGCACAAATGGGGTGGAAGATCCACGAGATGGGCGTGAAGAAAACATTGCTCAATGGAGTGGTTGAGGAGGAGATTTATATAGAGCATCCAGAGGGGTTCGAGCAGTTCAGTAGAGACACATGTGTGTAGGCTGAAGAGAGCTCTTTATGGGCTCAAGCAGGCCCCGAGAGCATGGTACACTCAGATTCACAGCTACCTTCGAGGATTGGGTTTCACTAAGAGTGAGGCGGATCCCAACCTATACTACATCATAGTTGGAGGGCTTCGGCTCATTCTAGTTCTCTATATTGATGACCTTATACTGATTGGGGACTGTAAGGACGACCTTGCAAGGAAGCTCGAGATGAAGGATATGGGGCTTATGCACTATTTCTTTGGCTTGGAGGTTTAGTAGGGTAATGGTGAGATCTTTGTGGGACAGGGCAAGTACACAACAAAGATCCTCCAGAGATTTCATATGCAGGATTGTAGGCCCATGGCCACACCTCTAGTCACAAACTGGAGGAAGGTGGATGCTGGCAGAGGAGAGCGAGTGGATCCTACAATATATAGGCAACTCATTGGGTCGTTGATGTACTTGGTCAACACACGACCTGATATTTGTTTTGCAGTGAACCAGCTGAGTCATTCATGGTTGAAACAACTAGAGTGCATTGGGTTACTGCAAAGCATGTGTTGAGATACCTCAGAGGCACAAAGGACTATGGATTGTGGTACAAACAGGTTGATGGAGTGAGACTTGAGGGCTTCATAGATGTAGATTGGGCAAGCAGCTCCATAGACAAGAAGTGTACTTTAGGTGGCATCTTCAACATTGGGTCAGCAATAGTTTCTTGGTACAGTAGGAAGCAAAGATCAGTTGCACTCAATTCAGCGGAGGCCGAGTACATGGCTGCTAGTCAGGCAACTCGCGAGGAAGTTTCTTGTGGGACTTTTAAGACAGAGGATGGAGCCTACCATGATACATTGTGATAATTAGAGTTGCATTAAACTCTCTTAGAATCCAGTGTTTTATGATTGCTCAAAGCATATCAAGATCCGATATCACCATTTTAGAGATTGCGTGCACAAGGGGATAGTCAAGCTACCGTACATTCCAACAGGGGAGCAGACAACAAACATCTTGACCAAGGCATTGGCAAGAAGCAATTTTGTTCATAACAAAGATAAGTTTGGAGTTGTACAGAATCCCTTCCTCGCTAAGAGGGAGTGTGGAAAAGTAGCGAAGGAATGGATTCCTTGATTTGTGCCTTAATTCAAGGAATCGATTTAGTGATCTTCTTAATCATGCATGAGTTCCAGTGATGTGGACGAGTTCAAGAAGCAATTTAACTAGTGCTAGTTTGTGGAGGACCGAGTTATCTATCCTCTAGTGTGAGTTAAATTGGGAACTGAATATTCAAGTGGAGTTAGCCTCCTAAATTTTAGGAGGATCCAGTTAACTAAGTGTGTTGACTTCTGTTAACTAGAAAAGCTCTAGTTCAACGTCCTAATTTAGAAATTCACTAGCAATAGCCAAATCGAATTGCTTATAAGAAGATCGAAGGCACACTTTGTATTCGTAATTTCTTGAGCACGAGTTTGTGAGCAAGAGAGCTTGTGGAGGAACAAGCCAAGGTTTCCTTGTGTGAATTATTGTGGAGGGCAATTTCTTCTTGGAGTGCGCATATAAATAGGGAAATTCCCTATTTAATAGGAGCTCAGACAGTGCGAGGAAATATGAGGTTATTTCCTAAGGATTTGCGCTAGAAAATCAGAGCTTCTAGGGCACATAGAAGGAGTAGATTAGCGATCAAGTAGGGGTTTCAGGCTTAGGACAGGCAGGAGAATCTTTGTATTTTCAGATTGAAACTAGATTATATTTGTATCAGATCTATTGCTCAGTTTTCCTCAATAAAATTTTAAAGCAAGCCAGGGGTTTTCCCTGTTGGGTTCCCTAGAAAGTTGTTGTGTTCTATTGTGTGAATTTGTGCAATTATTTCTGTTCTATTCCGCTGCTATTTGGTAGAGAAATTCTGTGTCTATGTGAAAAGAAAATTTGTTTTCAAATTGTTCATACTAGCCTCTGAAACCGGATTCGTGCCTACCCCCTATTGTGTCCCGAATCAGGTGAATCAGACATGATTCATGGGGATTCGAGTCCATCTGCCTGGATTCGATCATGTCCGTACAGGACACGACAAGTCCCAATTCTTGTAACATTTTTCTTTTGTGGCTCCAGGTGATTTTATCTCTGCAAGTTCTCTCTAGATCTGGACTATACATGTATTTAATTTTTCCAGTACTAAGGTGTACGCTGACTGATTTTCCAGTCCTAAGGAGTTTTGAACTTTTGTTGACACATCGTACATGTGCAGCAAAACTTGCTTCCAGAAATAAACAGGTCGTCTCTATCTCTATAAATGTTATGTAATATCATATTCTGATACTGAAAAAAATCTCAGACATGGTTTCCAAACCAACACAAGACATTATTCCACAATTTGCTTCCTGTCTATAATCATTTATTGGGAAATAGACACTAATTAATTCTATATAGGTAAGTTTAAGTTCAGTCAAAACACTTGATAAAATGCATCGATTGATGCAAGACTGCATACAGACGGGAGATGGAAGACACGTGAATTCATTGATTACCGTGCCCTCTGTTACCATTGAAGTTCAATATAATTTTTGTTTGCACCTGGATGTGCATTTTAACGAGCATGGGCAGCTGATTTTTGAGCTCTCCAAAACCAATTAAATGCTAGAAAACAGATTTCCCAGTCATTGCGTATCTACACCATCCATACAAGTTATAACTATTAGTTAGCATACATTATAATTAGTCCACTAGGTGCAGAGTTCAAAAATAGTACGAATTCTCAAACTCCAAGCCATATTATTGATATTCTCTGGTCGAGTTTATCAGGAATTCTGCGGGTTTTTTTTGTGATGGTAACTCTGAATTCTGTAATCTGTACAATCTAAACAATCTGAGTGCCCCTGGGGTTTTTGATTTGAGGTTGCTGAATCTATCTATGCATTCAAAAACACATTGAGGGCACTGAATCAATTTATGCATTTGAAAACACATTTTAAATCGTGAAAATCTATTATCTTGATTTTTTTTTCGTTGTTGGATTTTGGCCAAAAAGGTAAACCGCTGATGGTTAGACTGCTCCCATATTTACTTACTATTGTATCATGTATCTTTGTAAAACTTACATCTAGATGAAGATCTATGTTTGAATTAATGAATTTGTATGAATTTGTGTAAGAAATATCTAATTTTTAATATATATATATATATATATATATATATATATATATATATATATATAACGTGTCTGGACATGTCCTGTTCCGGGGGGTCACCGTGTCCATGTCCGACACTCGAATCCGCGTGTCCATTGTGTCCCGTGTGCCCATGTCAGGTGACTTAGATACTAGCAGATCATAATTTCGTGGAAATTCTACATATTCTTCCAGTTTTATTTTTATAATTTTGTTTTAGTCCAACATCTAGTAGTAGTTATGCACACATTTGAGAGGATCTGTTGCAGAAATGTTCTTCCCTTTAGGATGTTGGCAAAAAACATTCTAGGTGCCTAACGGATCAGAATCAGCAGCCTCAGATTTTAACGGACTTGGTAGGGCAAAAGCAATCTTTCTCATAATTAGTTCAAATTTGTTTCCTTTGACCCCATTATCACTTTGGTTGATCTCTAGGGCCCTTTCCTAAAATGGTGCGAAAGTGTGGGATAAGCTTCACCTTTTTCATAGAAGTTAAAGTTTCACCTGTCCAACATTGATCAGGCCTTTTTTCCAAAATTCATTTTGACATCCTTTTCTGCGAAGTCTTTATTTAAGATTATTTCAATGGGTCTAGCTGATCCATTTGCAGTTTAAATTATGCACTTTTAGTTTGAAACCATTCTTCTAGAATCAGCTAAAGTGTTAAATTTGGACAACTAGGTCCAAACTCCACGTTATGATGCTCAGATTAAGAGGCTAATATTTTTGTTGGATTCCTCTTTCGGAGAGGTGTAAAATCCATATATAATATGTCTTAATCCGATGAGCAGAACATTTATTATGAATTTATTATTCATAATAAATTATGAGAATGAAGCCTTAGGTTTCCACACCGGATGTGTCACACAACTGTGTCAGTGGATATAAATCCAGAGTAAATTTGGAGAGGCATTTCCACTTTGCTTACAACACGTCTTCTTCTCTCATCTGATTTAGTGAGCTCAGCGGAGGAAATTTCCAGCCCACACGTGTGAAGAAGAAGACGGATATACATGCGGGTGAGCTGAAGGACGAATTGCTGCAGCTAGGGTTTTGCTGGAAGTTTGACCAGCGTTGACTTTGGTCAACGCATGGTCCGAAAGGGCTGAAACTTGTTGGGAAGTTCGATTTTGGAAGGCCGTACTATTTGGCACAGAAATCGAGGTCAAAGGGTTGACCAAACTGTTGTTGCGTTGACTTTTAGCTTGCTGTCCTGCGTTGACTTTTCTGGACAGCGTTGACTTTTTGGAGTTGACTCGGTTGCTGATTGGAGGACTGTTGTGACACATTCTGGGTTGGCTGACCAAGGAGACTTTGCTGGTTGAAGCATCCTGTTGACCGCCGTAACGCACCACCACATTTTTCTGTTTTTGGTTTGTCTTCTATAAGATCCACTTATATGTTCTATCTGCATTTTACTTAACTATTTGTGTGATTGCTGTAAGAAAAGTAAAGTTGCTCCAAGCATAGAACATCTACAAAAATTTACATGGTATCAGAGCTGAGGTGAAGACAAGCCCTATCTTTAGCAATCACCACTGGAAGAAATGGGTTCCACAAGTTTTGAATTCAAGGAGAATGACAAGCTGACTGGAAGGGATGACTTCCATGCCTGGAAGATGATATTAGATCTCAAATTGGAAGACCATGACCTCTTGGATCATGTGCTGGGTAAGATTCAAGAACCTCCATTCAATGCTACCGCTGCTGTTAGAAACAAGTATAAAAAGGGAGAGATCAAAGCAAAGCTGATGATCAGGGAATCCATACATAAGAGTCTGGTTGCCTATATATCTGAACTAGGCACATCCAAGGAGATGTATGATAAATTGATCCTTATGTTCAAAGTAAGCAATGTGAACCAAGTGCAATGTGAACCAAGTCTTATTCCTCAGGAATAGTTGAAAAGGAGAATATGAAGAAGAGGCTAGGGATAGTGCATTCAAACTTACTTTACGAAATTAACGAAACAAGGAACAATACGCGGCTATTGGGGAGACAATAGCTGATCGTGAGATGGTTCTCACTGCACTTGGAGGACTTCCATATGAATGGCAAGTATTCACAACTACCATTCTCAACAATAATGCCATTCCTAACTTTGATGAGCTTCTGTCTAGATGTATGCAAGAAGAAACAAGGATGAAGGAATTCGATAATGACAGAAATGCTGCCTATGGTGCTCATTCTCGAAAGAAGAACTCTGGTGGTTCTAAGGACAAAGGAAGAACAAGGACTCAAGAAAAGAAGGGTAAGTGTTTCACTTGCCATAGGCCTGGTCACTATGCTAGAGAATGCCCCTTCAAGAAGGATTCTCCCGATAGTGATGATAACAACCACAATCGAAGGAATGGGAATCGAAGAAACGACAAATCCAAAGGAAAGAGGAAGGCTCACTTTGGTGGAAACAATCAACCTTCTAAAAGGTCTAGGAACACCAGGTATGAGGAGTCTAATGCTGTTGATAAAAGAAATGAGTATATTCTTGTATCTGCTCTCTCTGCTACATCTCCGCCCGACACTATGGATGTCTGGCTAATCGATAGTGGTGCCTCGAGACACATCACTGGATTCAAGGAAGCACTCTCTGACATGGTTGAAAGGGATACTAATCTAGAAATTATCCTTGGAGATAATGCCACATATCCCGTGAAAGGGACAGGGACTGTGACCCTCCACTTGTCTCAAGGACAAGTCCTACGTTTGCAAGATGTATTCTATGTACCAAAATTGAAGAAGAACCTTGTGTCTGTATCAGCCATGGAAGACAAAGGGTTCAATGTAACATTCTCTGATGGAAAGGTGCTCATGTGGAAGGAGAGCTTCAAGGAAGCTATCTCGATTGGTTTTAGAGTTGGTACACTCTACCGGGTTGGAGGAAGTCCGCTGGGAGCAATGACTTGTGATACTATCCGACAAACCGAACTATGGCACCGAAGATTTGGACACCTTCATTACAAGGCCCTTCCCGAAGCAAGGAAGGTGGTGACAGGGATGCCTGACTTTGGAAATAATCATGAAGGTGTATGTAAGGGCTGTGCCAAAGGAAAACATACAAGGGGACCTTTCCCCTCAAGTGTCACAAAGACATCTGATATTTTGCAACTAGTCCATTATGATCTATCTGGTATGTTGCCTGTGACATCCCTGGGAGGATGTTCTTACTACATGACATTCACTGATGACTTCTCTCGCAAAACCTGGATATACTTCTTGAAGAAGAAGGATGAGGCTTTCATGTGGTTCCGTACCTTCAAAGCCTTGGTGGAAAATATGACCGGAAAGAAGATCAAGATTTTGAGGACCGACAATGGCACTGAATATGAGCCAAATGAGTTCAAAGACTTTTGCAGAGAAGCTGGCATTAAGAGGGAGACTACCACTGCATATACTCCTGAGCAGAATGGTGTTGCTGAACGCAAGAATAGGACTATTGTGGAAGATGCCCGTGCCATGCTATGTGACCAGGGTCTACCGAAGTTTACGTGAGGGCTTCTAAATGCTACTTTATGATATTCAAAGCCGTGCCCTCATTCCGCTTTGGACTCCAAAACTCCCGAAGAGGTTTTTTCTCACAGTAAGAAACCCCCGTGTCTCACATTTTAGAATTTTTGGATGTCACTGTCTATTTTCATGTGCGCAAGAAGAAAAAATCGCTGGATGCTTCTGGGAAGAAAGGAATGTTTGTGGGCTACAGTGAGACTTCTAAGGCCTATAGAGTCTATGTACCTGGTCAAAGGGAAGTAGAGATATGCCATGATGTCACTTTTGGCGAAGATGCTTCCCTTAAGAAAGTAGTAGATCTTCCAAGATCTGAAGAAAATCATGAAGAAAGGCCTGGAAATCAAGAAGAACCGCAGGATGAGACAATGCCTGATATTGAAGGACCAATGGACCCTATTGATCCATCTCCTTCACTGGGAAAGAGACCATCATGGCTCGGGGACACCCTCGAAGATGCTGAGGGTCATGCTGCCCCAAGGGGGACATTCCGAGAAAGCAAGAAGCCGTGTAGATACCAAGGGTATCTAGCTGCCATGAGTACTATTGTACAATTTGAACCTGGATCTTTTGAGGAAGCCGTAAAGCATCAAGTTTGGAAGGATGCTATGCACAAAGAATATGAGTCCATAATGAAGAATGATGTCTGGGATGTGGTCCCGAGGCCGAAGGACAAATCAGTTGTCACCGCAAAATGGCTCGACAAGATCAAACATGGATCTGATGGGAGTGCTGAAAAGTTCAAGGCAAGATTTGTTGCCCGTGGCTTCTCTCAAAAGGAAGGAATAGACTATGATGACATATTTGCACCTGTGGTACGATATACCACCATTCGATCAATCATAGCCCTTGCTGCTACGCAAGGATGGAGTCTTCATCAGATGGATGTCAAGACCGCTTTTCTGCATGGTGCAATAAAGGAAGAGGTGTATGTAGAACAACCTCTGGGATTTGAATTTCAGGATCGAGACACTCATGTCTGCAAGTTGAAGAAAGCCCTCTATGGGTTAAAGAAAGCACCCAGAGCTTGGTACGAGAGGATGGGTAGTTACTTGATGAAGCTGGGCTTCACTCGAAGTAATGCTGATTCGAACCTTTACTTCAAGGTTGTGCAGGGGAAGCCTCTCATTCTAGTGCTATATGTGGATGACCTCTTCCTGACAGGTGCTGACCCTCTCATTCATCAATGTAAGAGGGAGCTCGCTGCTGAGTTCGAGATGAAGGACCTAGGGCTGATGCACTACTTCCTAGGCCTGGAGGTCTGGCAGAGACTTGGAGAGATTTTCCTTTCTCAAGGAAAATACATTGTGAAACTTCTAGAGAGATTTGGTATGGTGGACTGCAAGTCCGTGTCAACACCAATGGAACTCAACTTCAAGAAGTTGAGTGGCAGCGCTGCTGGGCCTATCTTGGCCAATCCTATTGAGTATCGTCAACTCATAGGAGCTTTGATGTTCTTAGTGAACACCCGACCGGATATATGTTTTGCAGTGAACACTTTGAGTCAACAAATGGTTGAGCCTCATCATTTTCACTGGGTTGGTGCCAAGAATCTTCTGAGATATCTTCGGGGCACGATAAACCATGGGCTGAGATACACTGCCGGGAGTGTGACACTCCGTGGATATACTGATGCCGATTGGGCTGGCAGTGTGGTGGATCGTAAGAGCACATTGGGATGTTGCTTCAATCTTGGTTCTGCTTCGATCTCATGGATGAGCAGGAAGCAAAAGTCGGTGGCTTTGAGCACCGCGGAGGCCGAATACATTGCTGCAAGTATGGCCTGTTGTGAAGCAGTTTGGTTGCGTAAGCTCTTTAGTGAGCTGTTTGGACATGTGCTAGATACCACTGTGATACTCTGTGATAACCAGAGTGGGATTCGTATGACTGAGAATACTGTGTTCCACGACCGATCCAAGCATATTGATATCAGGTACCACTTTATCCGGGATATGGTACAGCGAGGCGCCGTAAGGCTCGATCATATAGGAACTGATGGGCAGGTCGCGGATATTCTCACTAAGCCCCTGGGGAAGGTCAAGTTCCTAACCTTCCGTGAGAGTCTTGGTGTCGTGGAAAGACCCTATGATGTGGGTCCCGTTGGACGATGAGCTCTGGGAGCTCTGGGGGGCTTTGGGGATAGCTTCTCGGAGCTATAAGCACTCATAATGCTTCTACCCCACCGTTGTGATTATTGAGCTGGTTCGCCTCTCATTTATCTATGCCCCGTATGCATCCTACCCATTGAGTTCAGGGCTCATGGGAAGTACCTCTCATTTGGCCAATGAGGTGGGAAAAGCTAGAGACTAGTAGTAAAGACTGATGGACGCATCAGAGATTGCCGTACTCTCTATCTAGGATGGCTCGGTCCAACCACTTGATCTGGGATCAAGTTTAGTGAGGTCTGGGACCTCTGCCTGACTTCGGGTCAGAGGAACCAACTTCGGGTTGGTTGGAGACTCTTTATGAGTCTGACAGAGGTTTCGAACCTTTGGACTGATTATGTCAGTCGGGGGATGATGTCTTTGTGACCGACCCACTTCTGTTCTGAAATAAAGAGGCCAGCAAAGCAAGTTACAGCGGGATGACGCACGATGTTTGATTGCACTGATGGATGGAGTTCTCCCTAGTTGAGAGGGAGTGTTAAATTTGGACAACTAGGTCCAAACTCCATGTTATGATGCTCGGATTAAGAGGCTAATATTTTTGTTGGAATCCTCTTTCGGAGAGGTGTAAAATCCATATATAATATGTCTTAATCCGATGAGCAGAACATTTATTTTGAATTTATTATTCTTAATAAATTATATGTGCAGGTCGGCCTTAAGGTTGCACGCCCCCAGCAGATGTGTCACACACCCCAATGATGGATATAAATACAGGAAAGTTGGAGAGCATTTCATCACAACACAACTCACATCTTCTTCTCTCATCTGAGATAGTACGAGCTACTTGGAGGACGAGTTCAGCCACACGTGTGAAGGAGAAGAAGGACAAAACAGTACAGCTGAGTTGAAGGACGATTTTTCTGCAGTTAGGGTTTTGCTGGAAGTTTGACCAGCGTTGACTTTGGTCAACGCATGGTCCGAAAGGGCTGAAACTTGTTGGGAAGTTTGATTTTGGAAGGCCGTACTATTTGGCACAGAAATCGAGGTCAAAGGGTTGACCAAACCATTGCTGCGTTGACTTTTAGCTTGCTGCCCTGCGTTGACTTTTCTGGACAGCATTGACTTTTTTGGAGTTGACTTGGGTTGACTCGGTTGCTGATTGGAGGACTGTTGTGACACATTCTGGGTTGGCTGACCAAGGAGACTTTGCTGGTTGAAGCATCCTGTTGACCGCCGTAATGCACCATCACATTTTTCTGTTTTTGGTTTGTCTTCTATAAGATCCACTTATATGTTCTATCAGCGTTTTACTTAACTATTTGTGTGATTGCTGTAAGAAAAGTAAAGTTGCTTCAAGCATAGAACATCTACAAAAATTTACATGAAGTCTTCTAAAAGTGATCTATCTTTATGCTTATGTCGCATCACTAAAATAGTTTTTTTTTTCACCACCACTGTCGCAAACACAAGATTCAACAGCATAACAAAGAGACTTATACGTGAGAATGCATTTTTCAAAAAAATGGCAAGTTCATTCAGGCTTTTCATCTACTAAGATGTTAGCAAAAGATTTCCATATTGTATTCTGACTTGTATTAACAATAGTGTGTAATGCACCCCACATTTTTTTTACTAAAAGGAAAAGGATGGAAATGCTGATCTCTCTACTTTATGAAAGCTTTACTAGATGTTTTTGCTTGAGCTCTAATCAGCTCTAATCAGCTCTAGGGGAACCCTCCTGAGGATCATAAGTTTGGTTAGAATTATGAGTCCCGTTGTGATAACACATTGATACCATATTTATGAAGTAGACCACACCGGAACATCATAAGCAACTTATACATAATTTTATGTTAGGCATGTCAGACATGATGGTCATATGCAGAAACTCAGATCACTGAACTAGTGACACTGTAACACATGCCATGCCTACTGGTTGATATATCTGGGCATGAAGGACAGCATGAGGTTGTAACTATTAGCGTTGCATCATCATTAACCATGAAAAATGGCTAAACACTAAATTTAGTCAAGTCTTATCCAATGTGAGTGTTTTTATGAGACTTATTCAACTAATATTGCCACACTATTTAATATAACCATGCATTCGGTAGTCACATACCACACAGTATTTAGAAACTTTCTGCTAATGCTACTCATTCTACAAATACACCTGCTATGTTATTAGTGGGCAAGGACCTGTATAGAAATATGAAGGAAAATTGGCTGGTAAACTAATTTCTAGTAATTCCAAAATTTCGTGTACTGAGTCCTTCAACAACCTCTAGCGAGTTATAGCTTCTCTTAGTTAAAGAGCGTTGCTTGTTTTATATATTTCTTAAAGTCATTGATTTTTCTTTTTTCTGTTTCATTTGTAAATTGTTTCTTTTTTTATTATTATTAGGAGAAATTACAAGGTAAGATAAAGACCTGTTATTGATTTAGTACAAAAATCTCTTTAAGAAATAATTTAAAACTTGACAAATGCCTTTAAGTCGACCTTCTGATAAAATGGTCCCAAAGAGTAATGCTCACGGTCTAGGGCTGAGACCAGCCTGCCATTTAGCAACATGGTTTAATCTCTTAGCTATTTTGCCTACAAAGTTCCTCTACAGGAACCATGGGCTACAACAGCCTTTGATTTATCTGCAGTGACACATTATTCTCCATATATGATTATGAAAGCCCAAATGCTAAACAAACAGAAACTCAGTAACCAAGGCGGTAAGAAAATTTGTGGTTCAGATTTGTAAAGTTGGACTCCATGTGCCCATTAATGAAATGAGATCTAAGACACATTAGAGATTGTTAGCACCGACTGTTCCTGACCTTGCACAGAGGGTGTTTAGAACTGTGTGGTGACCTGTCATAAAGTACGTTCCCTGATAGTGTACTCTTTCAAATTTGCTCAGTTAGGGGGCCAAAACATTAAGAAAGGATTTGTTTTATTCCCATAAAATATAAACTTATTTCTTTCATATTTCATTGCAGGTATGAAGGCAGTAATTGAGTTACTATAATATTTGAAACATGTTGCAAGTTTTGATTCACTTGAGTTATAAGGCGAGAATGAGTTTCTCAGCATTTTCTGTCTTCTAAAGTATAATTCCTACACTTTTTAGTTTCTTTTTTGTTTTGTTTACAAGAACAGTTATGTAGCCATGTAAGATTACATGTTATTAGGTGTGTGTGTCAACTCACAGGTTCTTCCTTCCAGATAGCTTTGCCAACAAGATATTCTTCCTCCAGGGAGTTCTACCACTGATATTGATATGTACAAGTATAAATCTGGAAAAAGGAAAAGCTTTGGTGTGGCCTTTTTAATTGTTCAACCCAGTGGTTAGTGTGTCCTATCTTGTGTTCTTTCTCATGGTATTTAAGCATTATAGTTTATCGGCAAGTGAGAGCTTTGCTTCCATGCCAATCCATGGACAGCAAAGAACATGTGTAAGTGTTTGTTGCCAAAATAGGACTGCAGAGTCTGTACTATGTCAACCCTGTAAATTGTGTTGTGGTTTGTGTAGCCTGTAAATTGTGTTGTTTTGTGTGTGTATAGAGTGTGCCTTCATTTTGGGTTCTTTCTCAATGCTGCTGCGTGGAAGCTTTTTGCTGTGTTGTCTAGGACACTACTAGAAGTAGAGATCTGTTATTCCCAGGCCCCAAGAGAGATTGTGAAATGCTTTCAAAAGGCTGTACACTCTCATTGTAGACAGAATTGGGAAGTCTTTGTCTACAATGTTGAGGGAAAGATTCTGACTTCTCACAGCTTGGCAAACCAATCTTATTATAGACACCTATTATCGAATGTGTTGTCCCATAGAGAGAAAAAGTCTTCTTGTTACTCTTGAGACGAGTGTAGTGTGTACTCGCATCCCTATCTTGTCCATGTGAAATAGTTGTGAGAAAGGTATTTATGAAGCTACTTTGCTGCAGAAAGAATGTTGGAAAAAAGGTGTATTACTACTTTTTGCAGCATATGGAATCAACTAAGGACTCCCTTGAAGAAATGTGAGTGGGTCTAGGGTGATGATGAGGGTTGTCCACTACAACCCCTAGAAGATCTATCTAGTACTCAAGCTTTAAGATAGTTCAAAGGAAGATTCTCCAGTTGATATCTTCTTAGGGTTTGAAGAAAAAGATATATTCAAGAACCATTACAAAGGGACTGCACCCTCACCACTAGATAAGTACATTTGCACTTAATACATCCATAAATAAATCCAACAAGACTTAGAGAGAAGCACATTCCTCGGTGAAGCACATTTAGTCATCCTTCCACAAGCTTCTAGAAAATAAGACAAATAGTAGAAATTTCAAAGCTAGCTAAGAGATTTTCCCCAACTTCCTTTACATTAAAAAATTGATATTTCAAATAGAATCCCATAATCTAGCCTATGGCGGGCAAAACACCCCTTTCTCTAATCAATCAATTCTAACATACAAGCAATTTGGGCTATTTGAGCCACATGCACAAAATTCTACACCAAATAGCCTCCAAAGAGAGGGCACTTCCACAAATGAGGGAAGAGGGGTTTCAATCCGCAACATCCAACCTCTAAAGGACCTAAAATAATGTATGTTCCTCAGCCAGTCAAACAAGTAACACTCCAACTTTCCCTCCAAGGTGGATATATTCTTCATGATGTCTTCTCAACATGTAAGAGGGCCTTCTAAGCTTCCTTCAATTATGGATATGTGGGACTTCTACATCAAATGTCCTTTCAAAAAGGGTGGCACCTCCCAATCAATTTGATACTTAGCTTGGCGCCCTTCCAATCCTTCACAAAATTAAGGTCTACAAAGGTCAACTTTAGGCCATATATGTACATGTCAGTAAAAAATTGCATATGTATTTTTAGGTTGGCCCAATCATATTTTATGTTGAGTTGGGAAACCCTAAATTAAAACATCACGTGTTGATTACATTTTAAAGGTTAGGACTTGCATTTTATTATATAAATATGTCTTGTAAGTGAGGTGTTCAACTTGATGCTTTTAAGGAAAATATATTGTGCGAACCTGAACCTCGTCTACCTCCTAATGCTATTGTGCTGAGAAGCTTGAAACCTGACCTCGTAGTTTTTTGGACTGATCAACTGTCATTGGGAAGAAACCCACCTACATGCACTCTTACCCGAAAACGGAAGGGAAAGAAGAATTTGGTTTACTTCTGGTTTTGCACTCTTACCAGAGGAACAAAATCTACCTAACATGCACTCTTACTTGACATGGGAACAAGGTTCTTGGGCCAGAACTCTACTCTCGCCTACCCCATTGTGTGAAACATAAACCAGTAGAACCCAAACCATGTTGTTTGAACTGTACCTCGTCCCCCCCATGCATGCTGCAGGGGAACTGAACCTCATGCATGGTGTGGGAAACACCAATTAGTAGAACCCACTGGACAAGCAGTGTGGGACTGAACCCCCTATCACCCTCACCCCAACAGCGAGACAATGAACTCATCTTTTGTCCCCTTCGTCCGCATGAAGAATCACACGTCACATTCTTTGACCGACCTTTTTTGACTGTACCAATTAGCACATCTCATGGGGAAAGGTGTAGCAGAGAATTTCTCCTGCGGCTTTTAGGGAGATTACAAATCAGAAATGGTAATGTTGTTATCCTTTCAATTTACGATTTGGTTGACACTTACATTCATTTGACTTGTATCATTGATGAGCAAATACCACTCATGAGTAATACAAAAGACATCATCTACTCATGTTTATCGAGCTATCACATACAACATATAGTAAATACTGTATGTATGTAATCAATCACTTATACTTATCACATGTAAGTAGGATATACGTTGTTGACCTAATAAGCATAAAGATCATGTACAAATACTGAGAATTATGTCAAATAGGGTTTTGAGTATGCCATTAGTAATCAATAAAAGCTTATTCTTACTATCAACTATATTGGAAACTACCTATATGTTGTTATAGTACGCTTGTTACTATAATCTCAATGCTGAGGTCTGAATCATGGATACGTGTTGTGAAGAGTCTAGCTTTTCTCCTGTCATTCACTCTAATAAATAATTACATAGCTTGTATAACCTGGTCCTTATTTCATCACTAATACTAGCTGTTTACTCATACTTATGGTAACAACTCTATCATAGATACACTAGCTCTTAGATAGGTGAGGTCCACATGGTTATTTTGTCTTATAAGCATGTTTATCGTACGTGTTTATTAGGGAATACATATATTTTTTCATAACATACCTTGTCATAGAGAGAGAACAATATCGCACTACTGACTTGGATAAGGTATGGATGTGTAAAGCTTGAGTAAGCTGGGTTTCATTATGAGCTATAATGTTAACATATTCAATATGGTAGTACAATATATACATAATATAGGTCTATCTGTATTCATCATTACATTGTTTCAGTTAAATGGGCTTAGTAGTATCATTATCCGTATGTAATACATGTGATTCTTTATACAAGCCATTTGCACACTCATTGCCCCGATATAATGGTATTACTAGATAATATAACTCTAATATAGGTTACTATCCTATTCGATGCCCTTTTTAGTATCATTCTAATCGCTTCCCTTAATTCCATAAAGGAATCTCTAAAATGAACTATAAAAATTAGGCATATATAATATACCAAGCATATAACTTATATGGAATTAGTACTCCTATCTACCATATTTCAAAATTTTTAGGTATAGATTGGTGATAGAATCAAAGGTGTGAAAAGCAATTGTGTGATTGGTAACCCCATTGAAATGGCAGTATAAAAGTATGGTAATAACAACAATAGTAACCACTATTATATTGTAATATAAGGATAGCTAATGGTTCAATCCCACTAATATGACAGATATAAGGAACATACACTAGTTCAAGCTATGTGGTATATCAGGAATACCATTCTCATCATATATCACATATGTAAGAGCCACTCATATCATAAAGCATAGAGATATAAGTCAAACCATAATCAACTGCTTAGTTAATAGAAGTAAACCCATTACATATAGCTCACTTGAAGTTGAGTGAATCCGTTATCATTACATAGCCTATAAACAACAGAAGATGTATGAATCCCATTACTTTGACCATTAAGCTAGTATGATAAGAGTATAAAAAAGGTCATAGTTATACAAACATGATTACCAACTTGGTTGTTTACATATATATGGGAATAGTGATACAAACTTGATTAGGCTTAACTTAGAGAGTGTTCCAAGTACAATAAAGCTTAGACTTCTAGCTTACGTTACCATTGACTCTTCTGGTCTGAGTAAGCTAGTAGGAGCCACTCTTTCTAAGTATCAAAATTATGGTAGTTATAGTATATATAATTACTAATATGTAACAGGTTTAGCTCTTTATATTCATAGTACTACTTCCATTCCTAATATAAGCTGTAGTTTGTGTTCCCTTTACTCATATAAGCATACTCATATGGTAATCATACTACAATTAATTAGAGAAATTGGGCAACTTATAGTATTACCATTAATCCCATGGGTTTAGTACTATCATATCAACCATCTATGCCTAATTTGACCAGTACCATATATAGGTAGATCGTTGAACCTAGAACCATAGGTGAATAAGAGATAATGACCATATGGATACTTCAAATGGCATACACGCATCTTACACTAGTCATTGGTTACAACTATCGAATAAGGAGAATAGCTTATGTAGTTCTATTCTCATATATAGCGTATATCATAAACAACACTATGTTCAGAGCTTAAAGGTCAGGACTTGCATTTTATTATATAAATATGTCTTGTAAGTGAGGTGTTCAACTTGGTGCCTATTCTGAGCATCTTCACTTTTCTGGCTTATTTACTCATTATACTAGATTTCACCTCCAATTCTAGAAGTCTATTGAAAGCACATGTTATGTCATCTTGTTGCTATCTATCCTCCTGCACCCTGTAGGGATGGGAAAGCTATCAATTTTTCCTTCTTCAAAGGAGAATGAAATCATGTTCATAGAAAGTCACCTCCAATTTCTTATCCCATGTCAACGTCTTTTACCAAATTTACGCTCAAGTTTATCAACAATTCTGTTGCTAATTGAGGTGAAATAACTTGCAAGTCCAACCTTTGTCTGTGATACTGAACTCTTGTGTCTTTATTCCTTGATTTTCTTGAGACTAAATCATTTGATGAAATATGCCTCAATGAAGGATCCAGAGGATTAGAATGCAATGTACCAACTTTCCATCTATTCAACATTTTAACTTGTTGTTACTATCAATTTCATTGCATTAGGGTTATTTGAGTTGACCAATTTACGAGGTTGATTTGAATTGGGTCATCATACAATTTTTTATCTAGCTTGTTACTTCTTGGATGGAAAAATTGGAGGAATTAGCATGCAAGGGCTATCTTAATGATAGATCCCATTAGAAAATTGGGTTCTAGAACCTTTCAGAGCTATTTTGAGGCATCAAATGATGGTTTTTGGGATTGATATGTCCAAAAATTCTCCACACACCCATGATGTTGATCTACACACCAATACTTTTCCACAATATTCCACCAAGTTTTGGGATGGGGGATGCATAGGGGGGACGTGTGGAAGCACCCCCCAAATTTTAGGGAAATTCAAGGGGGACAGGGGGACATTGGGGTGTATATATTATGAACATGATTCAAATTCAAATTGAATAATGAAATACATTGATTCATACATCATAGATGAATTAACAAAATAGAAATGGTAAAATATTGTATAAATTGATTTAAATTCATCATTCATCATTCTAGAATCTACATTTATTTTAATTTATCATTCATTATTGTAGAATTTGATTAGTACTAAGCAAAATAGTAGATACTAAAATCTAAAGACTGGAATAGTAAATTGAAATTACCCAAACTCAAAAATAGTAAAGAGTGACGAGTCAAAGACTTGGTATGAGGTCACCAGTATCTAGAGTCCAGACTTAAAAGTTGAAATTGAAAGTGAGCAATGGACAGTGAACGAATGTTATTAGAATTGAATTCATCATTGAATCTGTCAACCCTAAAACCAAGAGCTAGACCAGAAAAATTAATTGGCCAAAAAATACATAAATATTCAATTTTTAAAAAAATTGCATACATATTCATGTGCATCCATATGCATCTAAACCATTATATGCAAATATGTAAAATTTTTCATATAAATAGCAAGTGTGCATATAACCAAAATATGCAACTAGTGCAATCCATCTTTGAACCAAAAATACATAAAAAATGAGGCTTGAGCTGGTCTCTATAACTTAAAAAAATTCATGCAACAACAAATACCTACATATCATCAAAATCATTGCCTATTCCTCATCATCAATATAAGCATTTAAGCATTAAAAGAATATAGAAAAAGCTTAACATGTCAAATCTAGATTTAGTTTGAGTGAGGGTACAATTTTACTAGTTCAACAGTCAATGGCACCAACATCGAGGTACATAGAGGGCTTGGCATTCTTGATTAAATGCTAGTTCCATACCCTCATACATGATAGAATCCAATGGAAATGTTGTAATCCTCTCCAGTCTTAAAATCCTGAAAATTGTTAAGTTTGATGGATTTTGAGTAGGATCTAAAATTCTACTTTCTCCCTATGAAATCGAACAAGGTTGAAACCACTCTCAAACATGCTAAAACAATTAATGATAATGTTAAAAATTTAAATAAAAGAATTTATTTTAAAAATTTGACATTACCATTAATTACATAGCATTGGTAGGGCTCTAGGGTTGAATATCAAGCTTCCCCACACAAATTATTGTTTTTAGGCAAAATTCAGGGGGGGTGCCCACAACTTACAAACACCCCTTTTGGGGAAATGCATCCCCCACATTGAGGAAATGTTCCCCCTGTTTTTCCTTGAGTTTTCCCAAAAGAGGTACGTGGGGAAATGTTTCCCCAAGTGTTCCCTTGTTTTGGGAGTGTTGAAGATTGTAATTAGGTTTGGTCTTCGTAAATTGTACTTGAGTAAAAAATATAATATACTTGTCAAAAGAATAAAAGAAAATAATTTATATTATTATTAAATGACCTCAAGCCTATATATACAAGAAGATCGAATTCATTTGGAGCACACACTCTCACATAGAAATTCTATATCTACTGCTGCATTGGA
This sequence comes from Pinus albicaulis, assembly GCA_034641835.2. NCBI lineage: Eukaryota > Viridiplantae > Streptophyta > Pinopsida > Pinales > Pinaceae > Pinus > Pinus albicaulis. Next base: position 743,880,841 of record CM076578.1, on the reverse strand, counting down.
AAAAGTGCGAAGTCAAGGAAGGAGCCAAAAAGATTGCAAGTTTGGACAAGCTGAAGGAGTGAAGGAAAATCGAAATTTTGTTGTGTGTCTCTCTCTCACGTGCCCTAGATTGGAAGATCGAAGTTCCTCATTGTTTTGTTGTTGCCAAGAGAAGAATAGGTCGAAGTTGTTTTTGCTGGATGCTAGAGCCTTGAGAAGTTGCATTGGGTTAAAATCGAACTCACTGAAGCAAGATCAAAGTCTTTTCTCCAAGATCGAATTCTCAGAAGCAAGGTCGAGGTTTCTAGGTTGAAGGAAGTGCTGCATGCTGCTGCTGCTGCCATGTCAAAAGTAGGATCAAGAAGAAGGCTGACTTGGTGTGGAGGAAGTGTGAGTCAAGGTCTAGAGTCTCAGGAAAACTATTGAAGGAATAATTACTGACTGGGTTTTCCCCTAGAGTGGGGTTTTTCCCTTCTTGTCCGCCCATATTTGGTGTCCTTGATCTATGAGCTATTGCTTTGATATTTACTTGATGAACTAAGAAGAAAGAAGAAAATAAGAAACTGATAAGAATTAAGGAACATCACAAGTAAATTATCAAGAACAAGAAAATATTTCTGCCTTTCTGATTTTCTAACATAGTAAAAGAGCTTTGGTAAAGAGAAGGAAAATGCAGTCTCAAGGAATTGATCAAGGAATCATAAGAGGATTATAAGAGGAAGCTCTTTAAGGAAATAAGTTTCACTATCTTCTAGAGAGATGTCCTACACAATCAAGGGAGAGAACAAGCTTGAAGGAGCATCAAACTACAAATCTTGGAAGAGGAGGATTGACCTCATCCTTGAAAAGAACAAAGTATTAGATGGGGTGAAGGGAAAAGTAAAGAAGCCCACAAAAGACTCCAGTGATGCAGATAAGGTGAAATACAATCCTTGAAAAGAACAAAGTATTAGATGGGGTGAAGGGAAAAGTAAAGAAGCCCACAAAAGACTCCAGTGATGCAGATAAGGTGAAATACAAGGAATTGGAATTGGTGGCCATGACTCTAATGGTTGAAGGCATAGATGAAAACCTTGTCCCCTATGTAGCTAACATTGACTATGCTCAAGAAATGTATGAAGCCTTGTCAAAACTATTTACCATCAAGAACATTGGGAAAGTAACAAGCTTACAAAATGAACTAAGGACCACTAAGATGACAAAGAAAGATATCGTGGCCACTTTTTTTGTGAAGATAGCAAGAGTAAGAGATGATCTTCTTGCCATTGATGAAATAGTGCCAGACAAAGAACTTGTGATCACAACCTTATTAGGGTTGCCACCTTCTTGGAGTGCTTTTGCTTAAGGTCTCAACAACTGGAAAGATGCCCCCACTTTTGAGGAACTATGGACAACATGCAGTCAAGAAGAGTTAAGGATCTCATTAGTAACCAACAATGAAGAAGTCTCAAATGCCTACATTGCTCACCACAAGGGAAACCTCAAGAAGAAGGGGCTAAGAAAGAAGGTTGACATGTCCAAGATAGAATGCTATCATTGTCATAAAATGGGTCACTATAGAATTGAGTGTCTCGAAATCCTCGAAACAAGAAAAGAGAAAGAGATCATGCAAATGTGGCTGAAGAAGCCTCTCCCAAGAGAGTGAAACCTGAAGAGACCGACATAAGGGACTTACACTACTAAGCTCCTTGATCTTAGCTTTAGATATTTCATTTGTATATTTTATATTTATGTGTAGGTTTAACATATTTTTGGAAAAATACATTTTCTTGTTTTATAAGTTTTAGGTATCCCTCAACGCTTTAGAGGGAGCCCACAACAACTCCTCGAGATAAATATCTTATTCCCTCTCAGTTTTGGTTTCATATACTTGTTTAAAGTTCAAATTATGTTAAATACTAATCACCTTTCTACCTCTATTTCCTTGTCTAGGAAATGACTTGCTAAATGCTCAAGGAGTATGAAAGATGGCATCACTAGACAAAGTTTGAATTTCTAGGATGATGTTATTTGGGAAATCTAGGGTTTTACAACTAAACCCTAGTAGTAGTTAAATTCTCTAGTATGCATAACAATCTAGAATCTATCTAGGGATTGTTGAGAATTTGTAGATGAAAAATATAGGGTTTACATTGAAACCTAGTAGAAGCTATTCATGTTGATCAACCTGTGATTGTTTTGGTTGTTATAACTCATGTATGAAATCTAGGGTTTACATAAAATCCTAGTGGGAAGTCTAATATATATGACTTCGAAAATTTATCAGATACTTTTCTTTTCTTTTGACTTATTTCTAGGGATCACTATATGATAGAACTTGTCTTCTGTCATCTTGATTGAATTGCTGATGTGATTTAAGGTTTGTAACAAAACCTGGTCTAGAAGTTGAAGTATTGAAGTATAGTCTCTTGATAATTATGTTTGTAAAGTCTAATGCTTCTGCTACTATAAGTTTTCGTTATGACTAACTTCATGCTTCTATAGTTTCAGTTGTACTTTCTATCTAAAGTTGTGGAGGTACATCATCTTCAAGTTGGTGAAGATGTCCATAAGAAAAGACGACATGTTAAGCATGATAAGAAGGATGGAAGCCATGAAAAATTCTCCAACACCGAAGGAAGAAGTTAATCTCCCTACATTAAGAGGGAGCCTGGATAAAAGAAATCTCCCTGATTAAGAGTGAGGGCATAACATAGTTTTTGATTGGAGAATACATTCTGAAAGATATGTTGCTATATGTGAAGTAGGAAAAGGAATCTTCTCTCAAAGATTCCACTGATAGTCCTGGTGACATTAGTTGAAGAGCAACATTCTGTTGGAAAGTGTAACTAGGTTCGGTCTTCATAATGACTTGTAATTATGAATTTATGTAATGAAGAAGACATGTCTTTTGTAATACTTGCATCATGGGTTTCATGAGCAAGGAGTCTTTATTATAGGTCAAAGACTTCTTCTTGATGTCTTTAGGGGTTTGTCATCTTGTCATAAATGTATAATGTAGAGTCATGTATATGGAGTGTTGTTACACTTGTAAAGGACAATCATTGATGTAATTATATGCTCCAAAGACCTTGTCAATATGCTCCTTGAAGTCGGCTCAAATATGTTGGAGACACCCCTGGTCAAGTCGGCCCACAAACAAGTGTTCAAGTTGGCTCACCCACATAAAGACATGTTAGCCTAGAAGAGGGAGACAATCCTTATATATAGGAGGGACTACGACCTCATTTGGGGAGATTAATTTGGTCAAGTTCTGTAGAGAAATGCGAGATAAGTTTTGAGGTCAGTGCGAAGAAGGATCACATTACAACAAGGGGAAAGGCACTCACACAACTCGGTCTTGGGTCTATTCACCTCAGTAAAGGGTTCGCAATAAAATGTGAGACAAAATCTGAAATTGGTGCGAGGGAGGGACACATCTTAGCGAAGAAGAAGGGTCTGTTCATCTCGGTCAAAGTCTGTAATAGAGATTTGAATTGCAGTGCGTAAAGAGAATACTTCTCAAAGGAGGACAATCATATGTCTCGCTCATCTTAGGGGTAACTACAACAACAAAGTAAGGCTACATATAAGCCTTGGTCTTGGGTCCATATCTAAGAAGTACATGTTGATTTTTGGTAGCATCGGATGTGCTCTAAGTCTCAAAATTTGTGGAGAGGCTTAGACACATGCATTACAAATAACCCATAAATTGTTTTGGGAAATTCCACCCAGAAACAATTTTATAAGAAAAATTAATTATTTTTAATAAGGACCCTAAGTCTAACTAAGGAAATTAAAATTTATAATGAGCATTAATATAAATTGTGGGTGAAACTTCTAGAAAAAGCAGATCAAGTCTAATATAATCTTAGCCGTTGAAGTCTCAACGAAAAGACTATAAAGGAAGGCTTGAGGGTCATTTGTAAGACACACCGAGAGGATCTAGAGATCGATTTTTCTGAAGTGAGCAGTGCTCAAGACGAAAACACGATCTAAGTGATTCTTCAGCGCATTTGAGGGGCAGAGACAATTTTGGCAGGAGGATCTTCTCCGGGCCAAGGATTAGCAGCAGAGAGGCAAAGGAAGACGAAGAGGAGGCTGTGCAGAGCCCAGAGTGAGTGACATAGCACCCAGAAGGGGTGACACAGGGCCTTGCAGGTCCTATGCAGAGGCAACATAGTTCTTCAGCAGAAAGTTCGATTACAGCTGGGGAAATCCAGATCTGAGTCGGGAAGGGTTGGATCGATTTTCCGGAAGGGCTTAAAGATCACGCAGAAGGCGTGACAGAGTTCTAGATCTGACCCCACATAGGCCTACGCAGCTACTGAGTAGAGGCAGTGCAAAGGGAGTTGGGGTTTCGTCAGTTCAACTACAGGATTAGCCGGGACTAGCAGAGTGAGGTATACTCACTGATTTCTTTCTCTGTCAGTATTCTCTGTAACTGATTTTTCCGGTGAGACAATCAAAGTTGTATCCAATTTAACTGCTGCTTAATAATAAAACCCTCAGATTTGCTGCACCGGTTTTCCCGCATTGGGTTTTTCTGGCGACGTTTGTCCAAAAACAACGGTGACCTATGTGTGTGATATTTTTGCTTGCCCAGATTTTTGTTTTCACAAATATTTTAATGGGTGAAGGCTGCTTCAGTAACTGCTTTGATATTTTAAGAAGTAATATTTAAATAACTTGTTAAATCAAATTTGCAAGTAGAAGTAGTTTAGCTTGTCGCAGTAGGGATTCTAGATCTAGATCTTGGAATTTTCACAGTACATACTGTGTTACCACAACAAAGAAGAGATCACATTCTTGTGTATCTTGAGTACAAGAAGAAGGCCGAGGAGAAGTCTAGTGAAGGACAAGGTAAGGAAAAAAAGGAAGCACATCAGTTAGGGCTGCTAGATTAGGGACTTAGTTTCCGTAGTGCTGGTGTAGTATAGTGCAGAAAGGAATATCAACATAAGGAGCCTAGTGACAAGGTCATGGAGGCATACTGAAGTCAAGGGTCTAGGTCATGGTTATGGTACTCGTCAATTGAAGGTCTATAAGAAGGTGATAAGAAGAATTACTTTCGAGTTTTCCTCTCCAAGATGGAGAGGTTTTGGCCCTGGCTTGAAGAGCCTAAACTTTGTGTCTCTTGTGTTTTGATAATTGACTTGATGAAAGACATAATAAGTTATCAAAGATAATATATAAGTAAAAGAAGCATAACAAGTATAACATAAGCAATTATCAAGTAAGAGAATTGAATTAAACACTGCCCTACTAAATTCTCAAAATGGTATAAGAGCTAAGGTGTTGAAGATAAGAAAAGGCTATTTGGCAAGAAGACACACAAGTATCAAGAGATCAAGGATCAGTTTTCAAGAAGACATCAAGGCAAAAAGAGGAATCTACATTAGGTCTAAAGGGATCTTCATTCATTTAAGGAGCAATTTGCAGAGAGTTGGTGGAACCCTCAAAACCCAAGACATTACTCAAAGGATCTATACATCAAGAAGGAAAGCGAGATCAAAAGATAGCTATCCACAAGGATTCCAAAATCAAGTCAACATTATTGGAGACATCATCAAGTCACCATCAAGCCATCCTTGATTATCATCATCATCAAGGATCCAAAGTGATCTAGCTCTTTTCACCACTCTTGAAGAAGCCAATCTAAGAGGGAGTTCCTGCTGCTATCTACATCATCACCAACAAGGAAGCTGGTAGAAGAAGAAAAAAATCTACTCAAGTAAGTCTCTTTATGACTTCATTTGAATCTGTCAAAATGTCTTTTTGCAAAGAAAGCAACATATTGGTTGGGGTTTCAAACTTTCTTGCATGGAAGAAAAGGGCAAATCCAGATCTTACTGAGAATGAAGTCATGGACTATATCAAAGGGACAACATCTAGACCCTCAAAAGAAGATACTCAAGCACATGCAAAATACATGGAGGGAGACATAAGAGCCTAGAGGATTCTTATAGAATCCATACATGACTCTCTCATCCCTTATGTATCAAAACTAGAATCTTCAAAAGAAATATATGACAAATTATTGGAGCTATTCTCGGTGAGTACTGCAGGAGAAGTAATATCTCCAAGACAAGAACTATACAAGTTGAAGCTGTCAAAAGATGAAGGACTCACTTCATATTTTATGAAGATTTCTAAAATGAGAGATCAACTGCAGGAATTGGGAGAAGTAATGTCTGATAGTGAAATGACTATAGTGGTGTTGAATGCTCTACCAGAGGGATGGGGAAACTTTTCTTCAAACATCTATGGCAAGAAAGAAGCAACACCATTCCAGGATTCATGGTCTTTATGTAAGATAGAAGAGACTAGATTAAAAGCTAAAATTGATATAAGATCAAATGAAGAAAATCAAGCCTGTGCTGCCATGTCAAGAAGAAAGGGAAAATTTGATAAGTTTGGTCCTCATAAGAAAAGAAGAAACATGGATAAGATACGATGTATGGATGTAATGAACTTGGGTACTATAAAAGGATTGTCCCAAATCTAACAAGGAGAAGAGGAAAAAGGAAGAAGCCCATATCGGCGGAAGAACCATATTCAAAGAAACCTAAGAAAGAAGAAGCGAAATATCTCTACTATTATTGAGATCATCTTCCTCTTTAAGAGGTATATGTCGGTTGTAAAATAGTATGTTAGGAAGCATTGTATATTAGATAGATACATCACTTTCGAATTGACACTACGATGGAAGCATTGAAGAAGGAGCACTCGTCATAGGAGGATGTCTGTAACACATTAATGTGACAACCATGCTATGGAAATAATGGCTCCTGGGAATCTCACTATAGAAGGCAGTCATCAAGATAAAGGGTCACCATTTAACAACGAATATGGAAACCTGTGCTGACATTTTCTAATGGAATCCTCTTTGGATTCACTAGTTAGAAAGAAAGCAAAAGGCTTCGTCGAGAATTCTAACTTGCAGAATTCTAAGATTAGGATGTGATGACATATTGATGAAGCAAGTCAAGAGAATGAAACTTTTTCATTCTATGGAAAACCATTGCAGGATGACTCAAAAGAAAAGGGATGAGATATATGTATATTTATGCTTACACTGGATGCTGTGAAGTCATGTCATATGGCTGCAGGTAGTATACTTCTATTTTTAGAAGTATGAACAAAAGAAATAGAATTTCCTCTGATGCACAGGTTTCCAAAAGGCATGATCCACACCAGATGAAATCAACATAATATGTCCTCATATAGAATATGAGGTGGTTGAACACAATCAAGGAACTATATACTGAAGCTCACGGAAATGAAATAAAATTGTGTGGAGAAAGAAAGGAAGAGATCGTGAGAAGTGCAACCATGATCAAAAGCTGTCAACATCCAAGGAAGCTAAGAAGACTTGACTAGAAAATATTCTATGAAGATATGTAGACTCTTATAGAAGTTTGGAAAAGATGGAGACCCTTGACAATACATATCTTTAGAGACGTGTCAATTTGTAACGATGGATGACGATGCCTACAAGAAGATGTCATGGTGAAAGATCATCACTAAGGTAACTTTTGATTTAAAAGTTCATGTTTATAATTAAATAATATATGTTGAGCTTAAGTAGGGCTGCCAAAGGGAAGCACATACCTTCCACAAGTTGATAACCATATGGCAGGATGAAAGATCTTCGGAAGAAGTATGGTTCAAAAGAAAGCAGCATGGCATGAAGCTAGACCAGATGAGAAGATTTATGGATCGCTTTCTGATAGAAGACATGACTCTTAAATGAAAGTGATGGATGATTTGTGTCCTATGAAGAGATCCCAAAGATGAAGACTCCTCAACTATGAAGAAATTCATGACATCAAAGAACAAAGTTCTTCATGAGCAGTTGGGTGTTTTCATCATTGATGTTGCAGGTTCCTGATTAAGAGGGAGCCTGTTATTAAGTTTCTTACTTGGAAGAAACTTGGTAACTCCTAAGCCCAGAGGTAGCTTAGGTACATTCCTTGTATAGGAATGAGTACATTTCTTTGTGGAATATGTCCTCCCTAGTTACGAGGGAGAGATAGGCACATCATTCTGGTCTTCACCTGGAAGACAAAATGAAGAATTGGGTAATCATCTGGCATCTGATACACTCTTTTGGGGATGTATTAGGGCATCCAAGGAAATAGTAGTCGTGGAAGGACGAATATTCTTTGAGGACTGGGAATCCAACAGTAAGAATAGTCCTGGTAGACATATCCTGAATGAATCCGGGTGGGATATGATCCAAGAGAGACAATGATGAGGGTGTCTACCCATCTTTGGTCTCGCCAACATTGTAGCTCAAAGATCTCGTGGAGAGATGGAGCTGTTAGTCAAGGCCTTGCATTATGTCAAGGCCTTGCATTATGGCAATGCTAGTTGATATGATGCTATATAGATAGGATTGCTAATCAGATTCTTCTTATGAGATTCTTTAGATTGAAAGTGACCATGTACCGTTATGAATACCTCCCTACTTAGGAGGGAGTGTTGGAAAGTGTAACTAGGTTCGGTCTTCATAATGACTTGTAATTATGAATTTATGTAATGAAGAAGACAAATGTATTTTGTAATACTTGCATCATGGGTTTCATGAGCAAGGGGTTTTTATTATAGGTCAAAGACTTCTTCTTAATGTCTTTAGGGGTTTGTCATCTTGTCATAAATGTATAATTTAGAGTCATGTATATGGAGTGTTGTTACACTTGTAAACGACAATCATTGATGTGATTATAAGCTCCAAAGACCTTTTCAATATGCTCCTTGAAGTTGGCTCAAATATGTATGTTGGAGACACTCCTTGTCAAATCGACCCATAAACAGCTGTTCAAGTCGTCTCACCCACAAAAATACATGTCGTATGAGAAGAGGGAGACAATTCCTATATACAGCAGGGACTATGGCCTCATTTGGGCAGATCAGTTTGGTCAAGTTTTGTGGAGAAATGCGAGATAGGGTTTGAGGTCAGTGCGAAGGGAAAGGCACTCACACAACTCAGTCTTGGGTCTATTCACCTCAGTAAAGGGTCCGCAATAAAAGGTGAGACAAAATCTGAAATTGGCGCAAAGAAGAAGGGTCTGTTAATCTCGGTCAAAGTCTGTAATGAGATCTGAATTGCAATGCGTAAAGAGAAGGCTTCTCAAAGGAGGACAATCACATGTTTCGCTCATCTCAAGGGTAACTACAACAACAAAGTAAGGCTATAGATAAGCCTTGGTCTTGGGTCCATATCTAAGGAGTACATACTGCATTACCACAACAAAGAAGAGATCACTGTCTTGTGTATCTTGAATACAAGAAGAAGGCCGAGGAGAAGTCTAGTGAAGGACAAGGTAAGGAACACAAGGAAGCACATCAATTAGGGTTGCTAGATTAGGGACCGAGCCTCCCTAGTGCTGGTGCAGTATAGTGTAGAAAGGAAGATCAACACAAGGAGCCAAGTGACAAGGTCTTGGAGGCATACTGAAGTCAAGTGTCTAGGTCATGGTTATGGTACTTGTCAATTGAAGATTTATAAGAAGAATTACTTTCGGGTTTTCCTCTCCAAGAGGGAGAGGTTTTGGCCCTGACTTGAAGAGCCTAAACTTTGTGTCTCTTGTGTTTTTATAATTGCTTGATGAAAGACATAATAAGCTATCAAATATAAGATCTAAGTAAAATAAGCATAACAAGTATAACATAAGAAATTATCAAGTAAGAGAATTGAATTAAACACTGCCCTAATAAATTCTCAACACATCGAGACCCCGAAGGTTTGTTTTTAATGATGTATATTTGAAAGTGTATTACTGATTGGGGTTGTATTTATACATGTAAATCTCTCGAAGTTTTGATAAGCATGGTGGTTATCGATCAATTTGATCGGGAGAGATTTGGTGTTGAGGCTTTGTGAGCGAAGCATTGCCTAGACATCAGGTCGACACTTTGTTTTGATGTCTGGTAGGGAGGGTGGCATCAGGTGGATGTGCACCTAGATCCCTGGGTTGATGATTAGTAAGTAAGCCTTATGGTACCTGTAGACGCTGAAAGCTTTAGTCCATCTTAGTCCCACTTGGATTGATTACTTTGGTGAGGGATCTAGTCCATGGCACTACGGTGCCTAAATCGTTGAGAGACCAATGGATAGATTTCCTTGGTCAAGAATCTAGTCCATGGCATTGAGGTGCCTAAAAATTCTTCATAGTTCACATAGTTGAGATCTTCCTTGTACTTGTATATTGTGAATGTTGGAAATACTTAGAGGGAGGGGGGGGTGGGCCAGAGGGGAGACAGGGCGTGAATCAATATTCCTTCCAATTAGAGCATTAGTTAATCTTAAATTATTATCAATGTTTGTACAATGATAGCAGTAAACAAAAGGAACACAAATGCACACAATTTTTAAGGTGGAAACCCTCTTTGAGACAAAAACCACCTAAATGCTTTTCTAATAATGCTTTAATATTCAACTCCAATTGAAAATAAAGCTCCAAATTCCTAGAATCTAGAAAAGCTTTCTTCTCCAGCTCCCACTGGATGGACACTCCAATGCCCGAGATTCTTCAGTAGTCAACTGAACGGATGCCCCAACACCCAATGAGCTAAAACTCACCCTAGCACCACCCTACCACCCTGAAGTTTTCACAGGCTTGAACCTATTGGTGATTTCATGCACCAGCCTAGCACCAGCCTACCACCCTATAGAAGAATAAAAAAGGAATGGACTCCCGTACCAAGGAAAATGGTCCACTTTACAATGATATAGAATGATGTAAAAGAAGAAGACACACTAGACCATAACCCCAACTATGACACAACCACCTAATGATGATCCTAGATCTCTCGACACTGCCTCTTCAACTCTTGGCAGATAGACACTAGTACAATTTTTACATTGATGTATTTACAATGAATTAGTACAATGATACCTTTACAATGACTGTATGCAGTGCTGCCCACTTGAAGTCTTCATGTGATGAACTTCTTGCTGTTGTTTTGCACCCTGATTGCTGCTCTTGTCATGCTACCCTTTGCTGCACTTTGCTTTGCTTTGGTCCTTTGCAGTGCTTGACAACACATGATCAAGCATTTTCTTGCCTTCTTGGAGTTCGATATTGAATGTGGTGTATCTTTGTTATTTCAGATCCCCAATATGTGATTTTTGGTTCTGTAGTAGTCCTTTGAGTCTTCTTTCCAATGCCACAGGTCTGACCCAATTTGGATTATTCAAGAGAGAGTTATGTTCAATATCTCACAATGACCCAATTTGGATTACGGCGTGCCACGTGTCACTGTTTTTTCATTTGGCTCTGAAATTGATACAACAAAAACTACAATCCGTGCACTATTTGCCACTTTTTAAAGAATTCCAATCTGATACTCAGAGCGAGAGTTATAACGATTTTCCCAAGGTCACTTCTTTGAGATGAAGTTCAGGAGCTTGCAAAAACACTGACTTCCACAGATCATATCTCCGAAAATATTGCGCACCTTGATCTGAAATTTTTATAGGAGTTTCCTCAGGATTTCGGCTTCGCCTCATAAAAATTTCAGCTTCTGAACCTTTGTAGACCTGTTTCAGGTAGTGAAATCCCTACATAAAGAGGATATGAGGATCACAATTTATATAAATGCTTAGGTTGATAGGGGCTTCGACAAGTGAACATGGGAGGGATTTTAGGAGCGTAAAAATTATTAATTATTGACTTTCAATGACCCATGCAACAACCCCATGGGGTTTTAGCCCACTAACTGGGGGTTACAAACTTCAAACATGAATATCTCTCAAATCGTAAAGAATTACGTGGCATGCCATATATCAACGGAAACATCTCGACAAGTGGAAACCATCAAAATCATTCTTGACCCAGAATATAGTAATTTGGTAGGTCAAAGTTCCCATGCAATATTGGGGTAGCCCCTGTTGTTGCTTGGGTTGACATCAATGGCAACCGCTGATCAACAATCTCCCCCTTTGGCATTGATGGAAACACAAATACTCCCCCTACAATCATGACACCTCTTCCTACAACATTCTCTCTCCCTTTGACATCAATGGCAAAGTGTAACCCCGCCCTGACCCACAACCATCTTGCGGACCTGTACACACTTCCACTCCCCTTGACACACAACCATCCTACAAACCTGTACACACTTCCACTCCCCCTTTATATTATGAATAAGGAAAATCTAATGAGAACTTGGGAGAATCCCAAGCTTCTGGCGAAGATATTCAAATGATTCACGAGTACTCTTACGATCATCAACGCTTCCTGCCCAATCTGCATCTGTAAAGGCTTGAATAATGAGATTGTTACCCTTGGGATACCACAAGCCATATTCTGCTGTTCCCTTTAGATATCGAAGAATTCTTTTGATGACAATAATATGTGATTCTTTTGGTGCTGCTTGGAATCTTGCTACTTGTCCAACTGCTTGCATAGCATCTGGCCGAGAGGCTATTACATATAGAAGACTACCAATCATAGATTTGTATGACCTCTGATCCACATCCTTAGATGAGTTGTCTATGGTCAATTTGCAACCTGTTACCATTGGAGTAAGGATGGGTTATTAATCTTCCATTTTGAATTTCTTGAGCATTTCCTTGATGTACTTAGCTTGTCATATAAATATTCCTTTCTCTTGCTGAGATATTTGAAGCCTTAAGAAGTATGTCAGCTTACCAAGTAAAGACATCTCGAACTCACTTTTCATCTTTGTAGCAAAGTTCTTACTTAGTCGATCATCATTGCTACCTAATATTATATCATCCTCTTTAGCTAGTAAACGTGCTTTAGTTGCTTCATCCAGAACATATATGTCGTTTGGCACTCGACTTGCTGTAGCCACAATTTCACCATACCTGCCTTTCCTGATTTCACATTTTGTGGAGTTCAATAGTATTGTGTGTCCTTGATCACACATTTGTCCAACACTGAGCATATTGTGATTCATGTTTTCAACCAATAGAACATTCTTGGCTAGAGCATCTTTGCTTCCGAGAGTGACGGTACCTGATCCTATAACATTTGAAAATCCATCATTTCCAAAGGACACAGTTCCATCCTTCTTCTCTTTCAGAGATACAAATTTCTTTCTATCTCCAATCATATGCATTGAGCAACCGTTATCAACATACCGCACATATTTGTTGTTTTGAGCCTTGAGAGCGAGGGCACAATTATCAGTCTTCTTCTTCTTCCATGTTCGTTCGTTCTGTGGCTTCGAAGATTCTTCTGGAGGATTTTCAAGTCTGCAGTCTCTGGCTATATGTCCAAAGTTTCAACATTTGTAACATTCAATATTATTTCTTAAATGTTCAAATCTATTGATGTTTCACTGAGCCCTGGGAGGTTCATATTTGATAGATTCCCTGGAATTGTATTGGTTCGTAGGGTACGTGAGACATTCTACAGCTTTATGACCAAATTTTCCACATGAAAAGCGAAGGTCCAACGGTGGAGACAGTTGACTTTCACCCGATCCACCCAGGTTCAAACCTTCGTGGAGACATATGCCTGTTGTGTCTTGGCTAGAAGAGTAGGCGACCCCATAGTGGACGTCTCGGCTCTTGTTAAGGCATAAGTTAAATGCTACAGTGCGGCTTGCAGGCTGTTGCACCTAGCCTAGGTTTATAGTGGCAGCTAGTTGGATTTGAACCTGGGCCTCGCTCAAGAGAGCCCCACCAGTTACCGATTCCCCTAGATTAAACAAAAAAACAATAGCCATAAAAAATATGTTGGTACCTGGATGGAAATCTTCGTCGAGGAATTGTCTTCCAAGGCTATTCTTGCGAATCTTGTCCAATGAAGTCTACATGCATGTTAGCTCTCATAGGTTCATTGTATTTTGTTGTAGAAGGTCCTGCTTTTTCTTCTTAGTAACCGAGGCCAGTTCTGTCATTGTAAGATCGTTGATTGTTGATGAGTTATTCCAATGCCCTTGAGCTGTTGACATAGTTTTGGATAGTTTTTCCCTTCTTCACTTCCTTACGCAGCGAGACTACTTCGGCTTCTAATTCTTCCCTTTCTTGGTTGCTTTCTTCCAACTTCTTTTGAAGTGACTCTTCAATGCATTTGTGTTCTTCAACTTCAATTTTGAGACTTTGAACTTGTTCTTCAGGAGTATTGGAACAGGTCTTCTCAACCTTGAGCTCTTTTATAAGCTTGATTGCTTCCTTAGAAAATTCTTCTATGGTCAACCCTTCTTCTTCGTTGTTTGATACCTCTTGTTTATTATGCTTGGCCATAAACAATACTCTCTCATTGGCTTCTTCTTCGCTATCATTGTCTTCGTCGGATGATGAGCTATCTTGTTTAGAGAGAAAGTTCCTTTTGGATCCTTGCTTGATGAATTTCTTAAAGCCTTTCTTTCCTTTTGAGTTGCCATCACTTTTTGTTCAGACATTTTGCTTCTTCATAATCTCCCTTTTCTTCACACTTGCAGGTGCATGTCTTTTCAATTGAAGGTTGTTTGTCCTTATTGGTTTTCTTAGATGCAACGAACACAGTTTCTAGATGTGAAGTACCCTCTTCTTCATCTAGTCTCATTTCATATGCTATGAGAACTCCATGTAATTCCTCTTTGCTGAGTTTGTCCAGATTTGCACTATATTCTAAGACCGATACCTTTGGGTTGAATCTCCCTCGTAACGTTCTAAGAATCTTTCGTATATAGTTTTCTCATCAATAGGCTCTCCCAATCCTTCTAGAGTGTTGGTTATTTCATCAACGTGTTGGAAGTATGCAGCAATGTTGTTATCTTCTTTCATTCTGAGTTGCTCAAATTTTGCTCTGTAGATTTGAAGCTTTGCTTGTTTGACATTTGAGTCACTTGCATATATATTCTCAAGCTTGTCCCATACATTTTTTGCGGTTTTACAACCCAACACCTTATGATAAGCAGATTCAATAAGTCCACTGATAATAATATTCTTTGATTTTTCATCGTTTACCAAATTCTTCTTACCTTGTTCATTCGCGGTTGATGTAAATCCATTTTGAACAGTATCCAATACTTTGTAACCTTGCGCCAAGAGATAGACCTCCATTCTTCCTTTTCAGAGTGCATAATTATTTTCATTGAACAGAGGTACACCAGTCTTGGTATGCTCCATGACCTCCTTCCAGCTGTTAAACTGCTATTGAAGGAACCAAGCTCTGATACGAATTGTTGGAAATACTGAGAGGGGGGGGGGGGGGGGTGAATCAGTGTTCCTTCCAATTAGAGCATTAGTTAATATTCAATTATTATCAATGTTTGTACAATGATAGCAGTAAACAAAAGGAACACAAATGCACATAATTTTTAAGGTGGAAACCCTCTCCAGGACAAAAAACCACCTGAATGTTTTTCTAATAATTCTTTAATATTCAACTCCAATTGAAAATAAAGCTCCAACTTCCTAAAATCTAGAAAAGCATTCTTCTCCAGCTCCCACTGGATGGACACTCCAACGCCCAAGATTCTTTAGTAGTCAACTGAACGGATGCCCCAACACCCTATGAGCTACAACTCACCCTAGCACCACCCTACCATCCTGAAGTTTTCACATGCTTGAACATATTAGTGACTTCATGCACCAGCCTAGAACCACCCTACCACCCTATAGAAGAATAAAAGAAGAATGGACTCCCGTACCAGGGAAAATGGTCCACTTTACAATGATATAGAATGATGTAGAAGAAGAAGACACACTAGACCATAACCCCAACTATGACACAACCACCTAATGATGATCCTAGACCTCCTGACATTGCCTCTTCAACTCTTGGCAGATAGACACTAGTGCAATTTTTACAATGATGTATTTACAATGAATTAGTACAATGATACCTTTATAGTGACTGTATGCAGTGCTGCCCACTTGAAGTCTTCATGTGATGAACTTCTTGCTGCTATTCTACACCTTGATTGTTGCTCTTGTCATGCTACCCTTTGTTGCACCTTGCTTTGCTTTGCTGCCCTAGAAAGTCTGGTCCTTTGCAGCCCTTGACAACACATGATCTAGATTTTTCTTGCCTTTTAGGAGCTTGATATTGAATCTGGTGTATCTCTATTATTTCAAATCCCCAATATGTGATTTTCGGTTCTATAGTAGTCCTCTGAGTCTTGTTTCCAATGCCATAGGTCTGACCCGATTTGGATTCTTCAAGAGAGAGTTATGCCCAATATCTCACAATGAATTAATTATGGACTGTTTCAGTAGAACAAACTTTTACGGCGTGGCACGTGTCAATGTTTCTTCATTCAGCTCTGAAATTGATACAACGAAAACTACAGTCCATGCACTATCTGCCACTTTTAACAGAATTCCAATCCGATACTCAGAGAGAGAGTTATGACGATTTTCCCAAGGTCACTTATTTGAGATGAAGTTCAGGAGCCTGCAAAAACACTGACTTCCACAGGTCATATCTCCAAAAATTTTGCGCACCCTGATCTGAAATTGTTCCAGGAGCTTCCTCAGGATTTCGGCTTCACATCATAAAAATTTCATCTTCTGAACCTTCGTAGAAAAAAAGTTAGAGCGCAAATTCCACAATGACCTGTTTCAGGTAGTCTTAACCAGGCGAAAATCGCTAGGGTAAACAAGGAGAGAAAAGCGCAACAAAGGTTCCCAATTATCCCCTCTGTTGTTTGGAATAGCTAATCTCGACAGAATTATAGCTCCGTTGCTATTAAGGTGGATGTCTCTCCTTAAAGAGGACTTGGATGGTGCTGGATCAAAACTACTTTCCTCTTCTTTTTTTTGGTTTATTTTTTTAGATCTGTGTGCAACAAAGATTGAAACTAACTAAACTAGCAAACATCCTACCTATCCTTATAAAGGATTGTCTTGATACTAAGCTGGAGAGAAAAGAAACTGCATATTTGTTCAACGTGTTGTGATACAGACACCACTAATAAGCTGAAAAGAGTTTCTCGTTAATTGTAGCGCGTATCAGCGACAGTAAAAAGATGCTTTCAAAAATAGTTCTAATTGCACAGATTTACCTTAGTTTAAAGCAACAAACATAGATTGATAGAACAGATTTGCAGAAACACTAGTTCATAGTTTAGCATGCTAATAGAATCTAACAGAACTAAGAGCACCGAAACAATACAACCTGTGTTAACGCAAAAATGCATGATAAATGAAAAGTCATACACCAACAAGCCATTCATACACTTGTACATCCACAGTGAAGAAACGATTGTTCAATTACGACTTTAGGGTTCAAAGAAGTTCGTTCCCCAAGCTTACATGCATCGCTCACACCATTTCTTTACAAGTGATCCTCACCCTTTCAGAGTTCATCCCAAGGGTTCTTATGATTGGACCAGACTCTCATGATTGATTCACACATGTGAAAACCAATATCCTAACTGACTAACAAAGCGTGCATTCAACAATCACTCCTAAACAGGAAAGTAACAATAGAATTTGGTGAAAAATGAGCTTCCACCCGTAAAACATCATGATCAAAATAGTGATAGAAGCTGCACACTTCGCCACTGGGGCCAAGTCCTGGGATTTTCAAATAACGTAGAGGAGTGGCAGACGGTCGTGAGGGGGCGTCGCAGTCACGGTGAGGTGGTAGTTACTGCGCGTGCAGTGGTGACCGATTTTCGCATGGTTTGCAAGTTATAAGCGGTATTCGGGGCAGAGGATGCGATACGACGAGAAGGAGACACGTGGGGAGTTGAGTGGTAATGGAAACCACTTATTTCGCAACCTCACCCCATAGTTAAAGTTCGAAGGCTGCGGGGTGCGAAATGGAATTCAGGCCATCGGATGCATCGTGGAGGCGGAGATGTGCGCGAACGAGAGCGAAAGGCGTACATGATGGTGGGGTCCCGTTGATGGGGCCGAGGTTCTTACTGCGTGTGCGGGTGGGGCCCTGCTTATGCTCACCTACGCCACTGCGGGAGCACCTTAGGTCTCACAGCTTCATCAATACAGTGCCTCTGCAGCGATCGTGGGCTGTTGATTTGGGTCAGCGTGCCTACGTCATGGTCAACCTGCGGAGGCACCCTGCAGCTTAAACGTCGGCCTGTTTTTGCCCGCAAGTTTTCTTTGATCTGCCACCAGCTGTTGTCGTCTCACCTATGGTCGGGCCCACCACTTGCGGCTTTGACCTGTGCGCGACTCGACCCTTTGCTATGTTTCGCTGCAAACCTCATGTTGTGTTCGAAGTGACAGAAACTTGCCAACCAACAAGCTAACATCAATTTTTTATCTATAGACCGAATCTAAACTTATAAAAGAAGTACTCGAGATGCACATATGTCAGCGAAAGACTACGGTTTAGCACGAAGAAAAAAAATCATTTGCTAAAATGAACAAAACAATAAAAAAAGTTCGGCAAAATGAAACGAGCATTTTTTTTTTGTTTTTTGGGTTTTAATATGTTTTATTTTATCTTATTAAAACATGGGTTGTTGCTACAACAGGTAGCGATCGCTACATAAGGAGGATATGAGGATCACAATTTATATAAGTGCTTAGGTTGAGAGGGGCTTCCACAAGTGAACGTGGGAGGGATTTTAGGAGCTTAAAAATTATTAATTATTGACTTTCAATGACCCATGCCACAACCCCATGGGGTTTTATCCCATTAACTGGGGTTACAAACTTCAAACATGAATATCTCTCAAACCGTGAAGAATTAGGTGGTGTGCCATATATCAACAGAAACATCTCGATAAGTAGAAACCATCAAAATAATTTTTGATCCGGAATATAGTAATTTGGTAGGTCAAAGTTCCCATGCAATATTGGTGTTGGGTATGTGTTATATTATTTCCACGAAAATTTTGGTTCCTTAATTTCCGCTGGGTAGTCTGCGTCCATGGTTTTGTGCATGGTTTTGGGGTTTGATGGTTTTCGGCCCCTGGTATTTTTGTAGATCCGGTCAAGGGAACTACGGTTATGTTCTAATCCAGGGTTAATGGATTGGGGTTTATGTATGCTCCGGCATGTATATATATGTGTTGTAACACTAAAAGGAATATAATGAAAAATCAAGCTGGTCGTCCCGATTTGGGATCCATGGGAAAATCTCTGAGTTTATCTGTTTTATGTTTTATGCTCTCGCAATTGTTTATTTTCTGTTATAAGATTCGTGTGCAGATAATTTCTGTTCAGGGTTAAAACCTACAATTGGGGTAGCCCTTGGTGCTGCTTGAGTTGACATCAGTGACAACCGCTAATCAACAGTGAATACCTCCCTAGTTAAGAGGGAGTGTTGAAGATTGTAACTAGGTTTGGTCTTCATAAATTGTACTTGAGTAAAAAATATAATATACTTGTCAAAATAATAAAAGAAAAGAATTTATATTATTATTAAATGACTTATTAAACCATGGGTTTCATGCCTGGGTCATATTATTTTAGGTCGAAGTCCCCATTGTTGACTTCTATGATTTATTCTGAGTTTATATAGTCATTACAGATTTAAATTGACCCTTCTTGGGCTTTTGAATCATGTAAAAAGGTTTAATATTGAGTCAAAAATGAATTATGGAACCTCCACACCAAATCAGCCTTAAAGTGATCAATTCGGCCTCAACTCAAGGATTTCGAGCTCACCTCAAGCCGATATATACAAGAAGACTAAAATCATTTGGAGCACACACTCTCACACACAGAAATTCGATATCTGTGGCTGCATTAGAAAAAGTGCGAAGTCAAGGAAGGAGCCAAAAGGATTTCAAGTTTGGACAAGCTGAAGGAGTGAAGGAAAATCAAAATTATGGTGTGTGTGTCTCTCTCAGGTGCCCTAGATTGGAAGATCGAAGTTCCTTATTGTTTTGATGCTGCCAGTTGTTGCCGCTAAGAGAATAATAGGTCGAAGTTGATTTTGCTGGATGTTGGTGCCTTGAGAAGTTGTATTGGGTCAAAATCAAACTCAATGAGGCAAAATCAAAGTCTTTTCTCCAAGATCGAAGTATCAAAAGAAAGGTCGAAGGAAGTGCTGCATAGTGATGCTACTGATGCCAGGTCGAAAATAGGATCAAGAAGAAGGCTGACTTGATGTGGAGGAAGTGTGAGTCAAGGTCTAGAGTCTCGGGAAAACTATTGAAGGAAGAATTATTGACTGGATTTTCCCCTAGAGTGGGGTTTTGCCCTAGCTATCCACCTATATCTGGTGCCCTTGATCTATGCGCTATTGCTTTGATATTTGCTTGATGAAATAAGAAGAAAGAAGATAATAAGAAACTAATAAGAATTAAGGAACACCACAAGTAAATTATCAAGAACAAGAAAATATTTATGCCTTTATGATTTCCTAACAGGGAGAATGGAAAACGTGGGGAGTGTGTGCCCCACCCTTGGGGATGTATCCCCGTGGAAAATTGCTTCTCCAATAGTGTGAAAATCACCTAAATCAAAGATCATATGCAAAATTTATGCCTCCCACAAGTTGACCTATGTTGTTGACTACCATGGTATGAGGATGCCACTCCAATCCCCCATTTCTCACACATGTAGGGCTAGCCACATGTATACTTTCAAGATGATCGTAGAAAATAAAAATTATTATTACTAATTGAGGGTTGAGCGAAGTCAATACCCTAATCCTAGATGGTTATTAGGCTATGCTAAATACCAAGCCACTAAGAGGAGAAGGGGTTCCATTTTTTAGCATTGTACTTGTTCCCTAGTTAAGAAAAAAAACATCTAGGGTTAGTATTTTGTCAACTTAACAAAGGAGGAGGGATTTTGTAGCAATCATTTAGGTCACAATGTCAAAAGATAATGGCATAACGAGTGCCCATTCCTTTGTATGTGCATTTTGATAATTGAAGCAAAGAGAGCAAAGCATATGCCTCATCATCTAGCTAGGTTTTCTCTTGTATTGGGTTTCCTAGGATAATTTTTGTGTTCATTTGTCTAAATGGTGTGCATTTTGTGCCTATTCTTTCATTTTCATATTATAGTTATTTCTTAAATTTAAGCCATAAGTTAAAGATAACAAATCTAATATCTTAGGAAATAAGCTGACATAATCTAAGACTACAGAATATTATAACATCTGTTGTGACTAATTGTTCCAATGGAGTATCCACAATGATTACAAATCATATTGGTATGTAGGATTTTTTTTGGAATATTTGGGGGAAATTGCAAGATCTAGGAATTGCCTTAAGAAAAATTTCACAAAAACCTAGCCATGGCGAATGAGTGTGTTCACAACCACCCTTGAGATCCAATACATGAGAGATTTGTGAGTTTGGAAGAGAAATCCGTTGCCATCTCTTGTAATATTTCCATCCTCATGGTGGCTCTAGAAAGAAAGTTTGGGCCATTCGGGGAGGCTAGAGGCTCTAAATCATATATCAGATTAGAGGGAAAAAAATGAAGACTCAGATAAGGAGTTGAGAAAAGATCCCAAGAAAGAGTAGCTAAGTTCCAATGCCATTACTCCTTCACATTCCATTATTAAAATGGAAGTAAAAGTGGATATCAAGTCATACCAAGGTGAGATTGATGTTGTGAAGTTGAAACATTAGTTGCAATAATTAAAGGTTTATTTCAATGCCCGCCATATAGAAGAAGAATAGAAGATTTCGTTTGTCATACCAAAATTAGTGGGGCGTGCATAACTTTATGGGAAAGTGACATAGAGACGCTCGTGATCCACTAGTAACTAAGTGGGAGGATTTCAAACCCTCATTAAATCCTCGTTATTCCCTATTATGTATGTAGAGGACCAATGGATCCACAAGCATTACTTCAATATTCTAGGCAAAGGCTAGGGTAGAGTGTGCAAAGGTACACCACCAAATTTAGAAAGATGGCTACTTAGATGTACTCCTCAAAGATTTGGGGTGTCTACATAGTAACTTGTGAAAGCAAGTGATGCTCTTCAAACTTATAGAACAATTGATGAGGCATGTGTGTATGAACAATATTTGGATATTATAGGCCACAAAAAGGGACATCCAAGTGGTTCCAAACAGAAAGAGCAATAAGACACTCTAACTAAGGAAATAAGTGGAAAGAGAAAAACACAAATAAAATAGCCATTGCACATTAGTGTAAGGATCCAAGTAACCACTATAACTATTGCAATATCGATGGTCACAGTAAGAAATGTGTTAAAAACTACATCCAAAGCTAAACCAAAAGAATCATAGGAAGGACGTTGAGAAGAAGAACCTTATAGCCACAAATTTAAGCAATCGGGTAGAGAGTAGCTCAAATATAGATGAGTAGGTTTCTTGCACTTTAGTGCATAAGGAGGTGAATTTGAGTAGCCTTCATCAAAAGGAAGAGAAGGAGATGATAAAACTCTTCCATATCAAGATCCATGTCAAGAAGACCAAGTTAGATGCTCTATTTGATTCCAATTTGCAGGTTAATGTCATAACACTCGATTTAGTCAACAAGCTTGGATTGGAGGTTCATGCTCATTTAAGCCCATACCCATTTGGGTGAGTGAAGAAGGAAAAAAAAATCAAGGTCATGAAAAATGTAAGGTCCAATTTGATTAAGTGTTGAGTTTATTGATGAAGTGGAGTTAGACGTAGTACCCCTTGATGTTAAAAATTGTAGCTCAGATGAGTGTCTCTGCATAGGTCTTGTGTCCAGGCATGCAAAATAAAACTTAGTAATTACTTATTTCAATAATTTTAATTATTCTTAAGTTTTACTTAGGAAAAGGTACATTGATTTAATTAATTATTGTAAACTTAGGCTAAATAATGACCCATGGTATTATGATGACCCATGTTATTTGGCCTTAGAAGAATTATGAATTACATGAATGAGTGAGTCAAGGCCATTATTTTATGGTAAATTCTCTTCTGCAGATAGAATTGAATCCCCTAGATCCAGTGGTTGATCTAGAAACAACAAAAACAAAAAAGGACAATATTTTCCTTAAGATAAATTAATAAATGGAGGAAAGGCCTACCTGAAGTCCAACACTAGTCTTCCTCTTCTCTTGGCTGGTAAACTTTAGGTCCAACTCCAATTACTATAAATGGAACCTACAAGACAATCACAACAAACAAGAGAACTACACGACATCCATAGCATAAATTAATATCTCTATTCAATGAGTCAAGTGGGAATTGAAATACATATGCATCAAGTAGACATAGAGCATAGGAAAACAAAGCTTCTTGTATTAATGAAATGTAGGAGAAGTTTACAACCTTTTTGCAGTTCTTGACAATGTAGAAATATCCCACCAAACTTGTCCTTCCTTAGCAACAAGGCAAGTCTTCAATCCCAACTCAAGGATGGTAATGGATCCTTAATTATAAGCAACAACATCAGGTAATAGCTAAGAGTCTCCAAAAGCCAACCCGGACTCTATGGTAGGTAGTGAATTTATTGGGTAAAAGTGGTAGTTTAGGATTTACCAATCTAGGCTTGAGATCCACCTATGAAGGAGGATAAGCTCTAAGGATAAGAGATAAGACCTCTAGAGTAGGAATTCAAGATCTCTATCAATGGTAATTGGTTAAAACCACCTTTGAAGCTTTTGGAAGAAGAAGTTTCGTAAATATTTTTTATTTTTCTTGAAATTCTAGAACCATCACACCTGGTAAGGAGAGAAACATGTTGGTGCTCAGTTATGCAACATGTGACCATTGCAGGTTGACTGAAGGGCAGGATGCGCTGGGGCCAAAAACATAGTTTTTGAGCTGATTGACCCAAAAACTCAGACTTTTTGGAGAGATAGTGCTTAGGGCTTTGCAAAGGGATAATTACAAAATGTTAAGGATGTTGATTGATCTGGGTTTTCAGGCCATTTGATTGGATGCAACAAAATGACCTATAACAAATTGGCCCCTAAAGTACAAAGTCATAAGGAATGGTTGATGATTGAAGTGCTTTACCTTGTGATAAGTTCGGATCAAGAATAGATTAGTCGAGATCATCATCTATTACAATACATATTATCATCACGATATCATTCCTGAGGGAGGCATACCCATACTCAACATACAAGCCAATATACATGTACAATGATCAAAGAAGTCTCGTCCATTGATGACAAAGTGTGGACCTATGCTTGGATGACTATTTGAATGATCATAGCCATCATACTTTGTAATCTTGTATGAATCTTGAAATCACAACCTAGATGGATGGAACTAGATCTGGGGTCTTCTACCTCGCCAATCGATAGTACAAGTCTAGCCATGGGAATAAATGAGCTAGAGTCGAACATGGTAGACACCTTCTGATTATCGACCAATGATGTAAATTGTTAACAGATACGAGAGGAACCATTGATAATGATAATGGCCCTCAAGGTAATGTAGTACAATCTATGTGGTGTGAATGAATGAGCTGAGGTCGAACACCACAAAAATATCTTGGTTGAAGGCCAATGATGAGAACATGTCCCTGAAAGCGAAGAAACTTTCCATTGAAGTATGCAAGCTCCAAGGTACAGAAAGGAGTTTCTAAGTCAACTTCCTAGATAATGAGCTGACGTCGACAGGAAGTGACCAATCACAGGAGGGCCTTGATGTATCCCTCATCAACGACATGAAACAAGCATCAAGATTTTGAGACAGAATATAGTGATGCAAAGCTGGTTCATGAGAGACAGAAATGAAATAATGCTTAAGGTATTGTAGCGGATGTCAACTGAGGATGGAATTTCTCTTGAACATATTGGCGACACTGAACGGAGTTGGAAACATTGACTCAAAGACCCAAGATGAAGGTGTGATCAATAGTGAGGCAAACATATTTCCCAACCCAAAGCAGTCATGGAGATGAAGTGAAAGAGTGTCATGTTCAAGAACGACTTGCTGCCATTAATAGGTAAAAATGCCCTGTTTTCCCAATTTCCCAACCATTTATGGCTAGTAAATGTTTATTTTTGACAAGCTTGAGGATAACATATGCTTGATCTATAAGTTCATCCTCCAGATGAATCCTTTGAGTATTTTTAACGAGCCCTGAGAAGGAGTGGTTCGGCCTTGTCATGTTCGACGAGTCCAATATTGTTTAATATTTTTACGAGTCCAACGAAGGTATATCTCAACTTCTTTTTCGTGTTTAGAGAGTTTGAAAAAGAGGCGAAAATGAAAACTCCATAGG
The DNA here is from genome assembly GCA_034641835.2 of Pinus albicaulis. Taxonomy (NCBI): domain Eukaryota; kingdom Viridiplantae; phylum Streptophyta; class Pinopsida; order Pinales; family Pinaceae; genus Pinus; species Pinus albicaulis. Next base: position 743,855,847 of record CM076578.1, on the reverse strand, counting down.
TTTTTGTTCATAAATTTAGTCTCTTTAGTCTGAAAAGGCATAAAATGATACTCATGAGAACCTTTTAGTCATGTTTGAATAAAGTATTCATTTTTCATAAATAGTTATCCCAGTCTGTAAAAGGGTTAAAATTATATCGGGTAGACGTATTTTCATTTACTTTAACGAGTTTCGAAAGGACAAGTGCTCGATGGTCTTTTCATATTTTGGGAGTCTGAAAAGAGTTGAAAGAGGGCTCCAGAGAGTTCTTTTTTCGTAGGTTTACTGAGCCCGAAAAAGCGATAAAAGTGTGCTCTTTCATCAAAATGACTTGTATTCAACTTAAAATCTGCATTACATTCTTTAATTAGCTATTAACATGCTCAAAACACCACAAAAGGATTAAAAATATATGACATGGTAAAGATTAGGTCAAAATGTTAAAAATATATTAAAATAATAACTAATTGACCATAAATAGTGAAAAGTAAAAACATTTCTTGACCATTTTTATTTTTACCTCTTGTGAGTGAGCTCTAAGTGCATTTTACCCTCAAACTTTAACAGGTGATTACAGCCAATCCGGTGGACCATTTCCAGTGTCGTTAGTTCTAGGTATAAGATCTATCTTTTCTCTCTTTTTTCACAATTTTAATTTTTCATTTGATGAAAATTCTTGAGAGTTATCAGTGATTTAGGGTCTAAAATTTCTCCCTATGCCCATCACACCCTCTCTGTATCAAAAGGTGCATTGTGTCTGCCTAATCTACACTGGGAAGAGCAGACGAGCGCACCTACCATGAAGGCAAAGTGTGTTGGGTCGCTTTGTCCATTGAAAGACAGGTGCAATGGGCACAATTTGAGAAAAAAAGTTTATGTTTTGAAGTTAGATTTCTCTCAAAGTTTTGCACAAGGTTGATTCTAAGTGTTTTCTTGTGGTTTTGCAGCTATTCACCGGAGAAAAAATGGTTTTAAGCTGGAGAGGAAGAGAACATGAATCTCAAGATTTGGATGCTGCAAATGACCCAGCAACAACACGAGCCTTAAGGAACTGCGGGCTCCTTAAGTTCTTCTGGATTCAACTTGAGTTACTGGAATATTTGGTTAGGGCATGGGATATTCAAGGATCATTTTATAGGATCAGAGCACATACTGTCATAATAGAGGTGGAAGATATATATTTCTTGACAGGGTTATCTCAGAGAGGAGCTCCTATCTCACTATCTGGCATGAGAAGAGGTGGTGATATTTTGAAGGACTACATAGCCGCCCATTGTAGGCCTCCTTCTCAAGCAAGAAGGGATGGGAAGAGAGTGATCAAAGATGTCATTCAACTTCCTCTCAAGATGATCCTATTCACTCTCACTCGATTGGCTGGCAATGTCGCTTTTCACTTGGCTAATAAATCCCAAATGCAATATGCATTGGAGTGCATAGAACCTACTATCTTCAACTAGAGTGAAGGGGTAACGACTAACTTGAAGGAACAACTCAACAAAGCAAAGGATTGGTGTTGAAGAAATTTGGGTATTACTCTATTATGATTTCCTTTTCCCTGGAGAGGGTACCATTACTGCGTCCTCAACGGATTTCTTACAAGCTACCGGGACCTAGGGTTCCACGAATGAGGCAATGGATAGTTCTCATGTCTCATCATAGGGGTGCACCTGTGATGAGATTTACCCCTACTTTCTTTCAATTGCTGCGGGTACTACTTATCATGATCAAGGACTATCCATACGTCGGAGTTGATTTCTGAGGAGACCCAATGCTCGTTTTACTTGGAGGCAAGCACTAGGGTGATATAGGTAAAACATTGTTATTTTGAATGTTTTTTAATGTATCAGAGACTAACTATTGGTTTCACATGCAAATATTGGACATATACGACCAATAGGATCATCGTATCTTCAACGACGGGGATAACCACAACTTGCACAAATTGGAGTTGCTGCAGGGGTAGAGGGGGAGATGGAAGATCCCAACATAGATGAGACTCTTGCCGAGTTTGAGCGTCATGTTGAGGGTTTGACCCTTAGCGTGCCAGAGACTAGGATAAATGAGATCCCTATGCGACTACAACGATACACTATTTGAGTGTCAGAGCGCATCAGTCGGCTATTGTGCAAAGTTGCCTGCGCGGTTGTGTGTTATTGCGATCATCATCGAGATTAGTTGACTATGAGGTCTTTGAGCCATATTTTATCTACGGATTTTGATTATTATACGTAGTGTGGTCATATGTGTCTCAGACACAATTTTTTGTAAAATCAAACTCTGTATATAATTATCTATCAAATCTTCATATTTTCTCTATTCTCTTGTTCAATATGTGATGTTAATTGAATTATTTACATGTGTTGCAAATGTCTATCTAAAACATAATTGGCTTATGCATCAATGAATGTATTTAGACTTATAGGAATATGTTGATATTTAATGTAATCAAAACATTGTTCTAGAAGGCGAACCCTTAAAAAAATGTGTAGCATAGTCGGACTTCGCAGCAAATAAATGTTGTTCATATGTAGTACTATGAGTCGTGAATCAATTTTGACAACTAAAAGGCGAATTCCACGAGAAATAACATCAGAAAATAATTCAATCATTGTGCCATACTCAACGATATTATTAGTTGAGTGACATATACAAATTCCTTGTAAACTCACTAACTTGCCATTGGGAGCATAAATATCCCACGATGCGGAGGAAAGGTTCCGAGTACTACAACTAGCGCCATAAACATAAAAAACACATGGTTGAGGGAAAGTCAACATCTGCAAATCAAATGTAATTCAATATTAACAGAGACAATAGAAAATTTTGGAGAAAACACACTGCAAACATACTTAATACACCTATACAGTGTGTACACAATGACTATGCAAAGGTAAACGAGGCATAGTATTTTTTCAGGTACAACCCATTTCTGGGTTGTGCCAAAGGAATTCCATCAAAGTCAACTAGTCCGTAGGCCCCTTTTGCTAGTACACACTTGACTATATATGGACCTAACCATAATGGTTCGAGCTTCCCAACTCCTAAGTTTCAGCTTCCTGGTCGTATAAAAGGACTAGGCCACCTTCCGAGAAAGCACGGGGTTTAACATTCTGGTCAAAGTGTGCTTTGACACGTTTTTTGTGAGCCTCATTGGCCATTGCGACATCATGTCGGGTCTCATCTAGGCGTGCTAGATGCAAAAAACGTTCTTCTTCTACGGAAGTTGTGGGAAGAAGCTCAATGGTTAATTTTAAGGATGTAATCTCACATTCAATTTGGAGAACTGCTTCTAGACCATACACCAATTGAAAGGGTGTGAATCCAGTTGTTGTTCAGACAAACGTTTGGTATGTCCATTAAGCAGAAAAATGAATGGTTGGCCAATTCGTCTTATGAATCCCTACCATGCGTTGGAGCATCATTTTCAAAACCTTGTTAATGGCTTCTACTTTCCCATTAGCTTGTGGGTAATAGGGAGTTGAACTATCATGCTAAAGGACCAACTTGGCAGTAAGTTCGGAAATCATGTAATTTCGAAATTTTTTGCCATGGTCTATAACAATAGCTTGAGGCACACCAAATCTTGCAAAGACATGTTTAAAAAGGAATAATATAGCATTTTTGTCAGTGTTATAATATGTAGGCATCACTTTGGCCCATTTGGTAAAGTAAATTATAACGACAATAATGTAGCCATGCTCCCCAGCTAAACAAGGGTTACAGGTCATAAAGTCAATGCCCTATTTGGCAAGTGGTCCAACAACAATAACTGGATGCATGGGAGGAGGTGGAGCAAGAGGTTTCTTATGATAAATCTGACATGCATGATATTTCTGAACTGCTCGAATACAATATTAGAACATGGTTGGCTATAAATAACCAACACACAAAATATTTTGGTGGTCGTATAAACAAAATACATCCGTCACATGCTCCAACATGACAGTCATTCAAGGCTTTCTCGACCTCCTCATGAGTAATGGCAACATCTAAAAATCGAATCAACACCATGACGGATCAAAGTGTCACCAATTATGATATATTGACAAGCCTGGTATCGAATTCGACGCTGACCAGATCGAGTAGTATCAGGCTGAAAAGTTTGGGTTTGGAGATAAATGATAATATCTCCATACTAAGGATCGAAAAAATAAATTAGAAACAACTTTTCATTTGTAATATAATCACCAGTGATCAATTTTGATTCAAATGAGGGAAGGTCGCAAATCGGTTCAGCGAATACTAGAGATTTGTTTGATTTGGATTTGATGAATTCCAAATCAAACTCTTGGAGGAGGAAAATCTATTTTGAGTACTTGCCCCCCAGTAATTGACGTGACAAAATGTAAGTCATCATGTTGCAATAAGAAACTACAATATTTTCCGAAGCATTATACAGTGGCGAAACCTCTGTACAACTTGGACAACTGACAAAGCTAACTTTTCGATGTGCGAATACTTGGCTTCAATGTCGATCAAGTTTTGGCTCAAGTAATAGATAGGGTGTTCGTCTCCTATCTCATCTTCTTGTACTAGAACCATTGCGATTGTGGTAACCGCCACAACTAAATAGAGGAAATAGTCTCGTTGATATTCAGGGGGATAAAGCAAATATGCTCTAGCTAACAGATCTTTTAAAGCATCAAAATCTTTTTGAGCAGTATGATCCCAATGTAAGGGAACCCCTTTCTTCCGTAGGTGAGTAAATCCTTTCGTAAGTTCTACGTAGTTAAGGACGAATCTCCATAGAAAGTTAGCCTTTCCTTGAAGGCGTTGTAAATGAGCGAGTGAAGAGGGAGCAAGAAAATAAATGCTTGTATGGACTTTCATGGGATCAATGCGGATCCTGTTCTTGGACACTACAAATCCTAAAAGTCAACAAGATTGGACACAAAACACACACTTGTGCAGATTTAGTCGTATGTTATAATGTCGACAACATAGGAAGATCACTCTGAGATGTAGTGGATGATCTTCACGACGCTTGGAGTGGGCAGGGAAATCATCCAAATAAGGTTGTACTATATGCTTAATAGCATGGAAAGCATAATTGATTTCCCTTTAAAAGGTTGCGTCAACGTTCTTAAGACCAAAAGGAAGTTTTTGGTAGGAAAACGTACCCCATAGGCAAATGAAGGCAGTCCTATGTGTTGAATATTGTAACTAGGTTTGGTCTTCATAAATTGTATTTGAATCAATATCTATTGTACTTGTCAAAAGAATAAAGAAAACAATTTTATAATATTATTAAATGTCTTATTAAAGCATGGGTTTCATGCTTGGGTCATATTATTTTAGGTCAAATTCCCCATTGGGGACTTCTAGGATTTATTTTGAGTTTATAGAGTCATTACAAATTTAAATTGACCCATACTGGGCTTTTGAATCATGTAATTAGGTCAAGTATTGAGTCAAATATGATTTATGGAGCCTCCACATCAAGTTAGCCTTCAAGTGATCAAGTCGGCCTCAAGCCCAGAAATTCGATCTCAGCAAAAGCCTATATATACAAAGAGACCGAACTCATTTGGAGACATCACTCACTCACACATAAATTGGATATCTGATGCTGCAAGAGAAAAAGTGCGAAGTCAAGGAAGGGTTCAAAAGGAGTGTGAGTTTGGACAAGCTAAAGGATTGAAGGAAAATGGAAATTTTAGTGTTTCTCTCTCTCTCTTACACGTGCCCTAGATTGGAAGATCGAAGTCCTTCATTGTTTTGCTGCTGCCAGTTGTTGCTACGAAGTGAAGAATAGGTCGAAGTTGATTTTGCTAAGTGTTGGTGCCTTAAGAAGTTGTATTGGGTCAAGATCGAACTCCTAGAAGCAAGATCGAAGTGTTTCCTCCAAGATTGAAGTTCCAGAAGAAAGGCCAAAGTTCCAAGGTTGAAGGAAGTGCTGCATAGTGTTGTTACTACTGCTGCTATTGCCAGATTGAGGAAGGATCAAAGGAAGGCTGACTTGATGTGGAGGAAGTCTGAGTCAAGGTCTAGAATCTCAAGAATACTATTTAAGGAAGAATTACTGACTAGGTTTTCCCCTAAAGAAGGGTTTTTCCCTAGCTGCTGGCCTGCATCTAGTGTCCTTGATCTACATGATTTTTCTTGACGAACTAAGAAGAAAGAAGACAAGAAGAATATAATAAGAATTAAAGAACATCACAAGTAAATAATCAAGAACAAGATTCTCTAACATTATGCTGCTTCGACGGTAGGATGTTGATCTGATTGTAACCGGAAAATCCATCCATAAATGAAAATATTTCACTTCCAATAGAATCGTCAAGAATCTGGTCGATGAAAGGGGTCGGATAGTTCTCCTTCGGACAAGCTCGGTTGATATCCCTATAATCAACACATACTCTAATTGTACCTTGCTTCTTCATAACAAGAACAATATTCAAAACCCAACCAGTTAGAGGAACAAGATAGATAAAACCTGCGCGCAAAATATTTTCAACTTCTACTTTTATGGCAACAACTTTCTTCGAGTGAACCTGACGTAAACATTGACGAACAAGCTTAGCATCTGGATAAGTTTTAATCTCATGTACAACAATGTTTGGATATATGCCCAACATTTCTTTGTATTTCCAAGCGAAAACATCGCGAAATTCTTGAAAAGGGTCCTTATAATCTTGATCTCATTGGGAGAACATGATGCAACAATGTGGACATTTTCAACTGTTGAGAAATCTATAGGGCAATAGTTAGGATAATTTCTTTTTACTTGATAGTTTCTTGTGATATTTTTTTACTTTTTCTTACTTATTAGCGTATTTTCTTATTTATTATGTTTGTTCTTCTTACCAAAACAAGAAGAACAATAGTACACAAGAACACAAGATATAGGCTGCAAGCCAGGGCCAAAAATAAATACAAAAATATAGACACTTTTAAATACAAAAATAATTCTTTTTACAAGTTATAATGTGTCTGATGGGGTCATAAACATATGAAAATGAATTTTTTGGCTTCTTGACCTAGGACAAACCCTAGAAGCACTCAATGGGTGCTTGACCTCTAAAATAAAAGCCTTGAGCATGAAACCCATGCTCCAAAAAAATAATAATAATTTTTCTTTCATTTTACAATATACAAGAATAAAAAAGTACATTTCATATTTATGAAGACCGAATCTAGTTACACATTTTTCAACACTCCCTCTTAACTAGGGAGGTATTCATAAATGGTACATGGACATTCTCAATCTAAAGAGATCTTATAAGAAGAGTCGTATTGGTAACCCATCTGTTTAGCATCATAAAAACTAGCACTGTCTCATAGTAAGGCCTTGACTAATAGCTCTATTTCTCCACAAGATTAGAGCACAATGTTGGCGAGACCAATGATTTTTAGACACCTTCATCATTGTCTTTCAAGGTACATCTCTCAAGGTACATACCCCACCCGGGTGTTCACAAGGTATGACCTTCCAAGACTATTCTTATCTTGGATTCCCAGTCCTTAAATAATATCAGTCCTCTATGAATACTCTTATCTTGGATGCCATACCTCGTCCTCAAAGAGTATCATATGCTAGGTTCTTACCAAATCCTCCATTCTTTCTTCCCAATTAAAGACAAGAATGATGTGTCTATCTGTCCCTCTCAACTAGGGAGAATATATCAAATAATCCAAGTTTTTCTCTTAGATACAGAGGCTTCTTATTAGGAAGAGATGTTGTCAAGATGTTAGCTACTTGTTCATCAATGGGTATATATCGTAGCTGCAACACACCAATATTGCACCAACTTTCGAATGTAGTGATACTTGTTGTTTGTATGATTTGTCTTTCCATGAAACACTGGGTCTTCAAACAACCTTATACAATTGGTGTTTGTTAATTTTCCGTAGAACATCATTGTTCTTTGCTTTGATAGTTACGTTTCTTCAATAAAATGTTAAGTTCACCCCAAAGCATTATATCATTACACTGATCTACATTATTAACCATCAGAATATAAAACTATGAAGAAAGAACAATACGATCATCATCATCTAAGAAACGAAATGAAAATAAACAAGAGAAGAGAAGCATGAATACATAGAGACACCAGGATTGGTCCGAGGCCAGGGTAAAACCCATTATGGGGAAAACCCTTGCAAATTATTCTTCTTATATAGTCATCAAATGATTCAACATCTAGAGTACAATGATCCAAGGTCTATATCTTCATGATGTAGTGAAACCACTGACACATGCATAATGTGACTTTACACATATCTCTGCTGAAGGAACTTGATTTTGAGAACTGAGATGCACTGACACTGGCTGAAGCATACTAATGAATACTGCTGATACTGAGTGAAGATTGTAGATACATCTTGTAGCGGAAATACATGGAGCTGATCTATAGATATGTAGATCTACAACATCAAGAGCACATATTTGATGGATCACCAAGTGATCTCAACTACCACGTCCTAGATCTGAATCTAGGATGTTATCGAAGACTATTCTAAAGCAACTGTGAATGATCGACGGAAGAATGAAGACACTATCCAAGCAACTGATTGTGGTCCAATTCAGATCTACCCATAAATATGCCCATAAAATATCTTAACCACGACTTGAGCACTTTGTTCCCACGACTGAAGCTCCCTTAACCGCGACCTGAGCACTCTGTTCCCGCGGCTGAGGTCCTGACCAACCCGAAACCCTAGCCTCGCCCTAGAGATGATATGCCCGCGACTATACCAGCTTAGCCGTGACCTCAACAAGGCCTGCCCGCGGTTCTGGCCTAGAATTCCCAGATCCAATGCGAGCCTCTATTTGTGATCACGATCCTTTGCACGAGCTTCTCCTGACGTACCTGTGCGAGCCAAGACATAAAAATATGAACCAATTCCAAGAGAGCATGAGGAATATCTCATAAGCGAATGTGTGCAAATGAGCTTGAGGTCACCTCTATTTATAACTTTCGTGTGTGAGCGCTGAGGTTAAGGCTAACTCCACATGTGGTTAGGCTGACCCATTCCATTTCACTTTAATAAATAAATTAATTCATAATTTAAATTTCGCTTAACCGATTGGGGCGGTCAATAGGTCGATTTTGGTCCTCTCGAAAAGAGGATTCTAATGTAATTATAATCTCGACCATCTAAGCTGTCCATAGTGGAATTTGACCGTAATTGCATAATTTTAACATTCCCTCTCAACTAGGGAGAATTCCACCTACTAATATCTGTTCATCGATCAATATGCCATTCTGTTATCTTTATGCATCATCACGTATCGTCACTGAAAATCTCTGTCATGCTGTGAACCTTTCTTATTTCAAATCATCAATGTACTTCTCATGCTTCTTTCTAGTTAAATCTTACTTGTTCCTGCTTGTATGTTGAACATTCTCGGATCTAGAAGAATAATTTGTCACCGGAGGGGAGCTTAGGCTACCACCGTTCGTCCATTAGGCTATCATCTTGGATTCTCTGACAACGGGCTACTACTCGGAATATCATCATCAATCAACATTGGAGAGCATATAATCCGGGAGCACATCTCGACCTATAACCGCATAAGGGAGCACATCTCTACCCAAAATCTCATGGGGGATTTATACCTCCACAACCCCATATCTAGCAATAGGATATCCATCCACACAGGGGAGCCCATCTCAACCCTGGGATTACATCGTGGAGCTCAATCTCAACTCGTAACCACATAGGTTTATTTCAACCCATCATATTGCCTATTGATCTTCCCATCGATGACCTTGAATAATGATGTGGTAGAACATCTGCATCATAATCAACTTGGGTTGTACACCCCACTACATTCTCAAGTCTTTGGCCAAACGAGGAGCGGTATTCCCGACAAGCCCTGCTTATGGGTATGATGCCAACTGGGGTATACTCTGCAAAGACCAATCAGGGGAGCAACATTCTTCGACCCTATGAAGATAGGGGAGCTACATTTCAACCCTATGCGTAAGAGATAGGGAATACACCCTATTGTCCAGAGTTCCCTCAACCCTAGGGGCCCTCTATCTCAAATCCTCGTCCTGGGAGCTTACACAGGGAGGAAGAGCTGGCTCAGTGTCCTGGATCAATGCTGCTCTCATCTAGTATCTGCTGATTCTTGTTCATACATGACATCAAATCAAGTGTTATGTTAGAACATACATAATCAAGTAAATCAAAACAAGATACCATAATCATCCTCCCTCTTGTTAGTAACCTATAAATATAGGATTCATAATTTTGACTTGACTGATGGTAGTTTTGTAAATATGTACAAACTTTGTTTTCTGCAAGTTATTTTCCCATATTTTGTTTTTAAAAAAAAAGGGGGGGGGTTAAAGTCCTAAAATAAAAATCAAAGGACTTAGAAAAATTTACTTTTTGCAGTTGATTATGGCAGAGTGTCAATAAATGCCATAATCTGTGATGAGTTGAACAATTTAATCTTGACTTATTATCTTTCAATTTCAAATGTTGTAGATAGAGAATAAAGAATTGTCATACAATTTAAGCATGACAATTCATTAGTTAGGTAGAGAATAAAAGAATCCAATAGTTTAATCAGGATTCTCGGAAGAAATAAGTGTAGAATTAGATAGTTTACTGCTTTCAAAAAAGAAAAAAATGTTGTAAGGTTGCTAGTTCAAATGCACCTTATTAAAATAGAAGGAAAAAATGTTAGAATATATGACTAGGTAGGTAGAAGAAGGTAAGAAAAATCATTGTAAATATATTTCACCAGGCTCTAAATAAATAATTTCCCCTCCCCATAGCAATTTGATATTCTAAACTATCAGTCAAAGAGGCTCAAGGCATTTCCTTGACTTCTGTTGGGACCGGACCCAAGGCTCAATCACTGACTAGTTGAAAATGTTAAGTTCTATATTAATCTCGGAAATTTTCATCATTTACCCCTCCATGCACTCATCACCATTTTTCTACATAAGTAAGAACTCTTTTCTTTCTTAAATGTTACATAAAGGCCCATTTAATTAACTTTCCCCATTTTACAAAGCATAAAACCCTCAAAAAACATGATATACTAAGTAAAAGTGAAGCAATTATAAAAATTAAGCTTTATTCTAATTTTCACTTTCCTTAGTTATATTTATGAAATTTTGAGTATTCCTTGCCCCTTTTCATATTAACACTTAACATATTTTATTAACTCCCTATCAAATATCCTAGTCTTATTAATATAGCTTCTTTTTATTTAATATCCCAAAAAACCCCCTTATTATATGCTTTTGTGTCAAAAATATTAATCACATGTTGAAATAACATTTCGAAATTACCCCTTTGACATAAAACTACCTATAAAAATATACCCTTTTCCCCTATGGTTTTTAGACCCCTCTGCAGCCTAAAACTATATAATAGAGTTAAATAATACAAAAAGGCACATTTTATTTACATTATGTGTATTTAAAATAACGTACAAAAAATACTTGTACCCTTCTCGCATACCTTAACCTAAGGTTAAGAGCCTCAAGCTTTTTTCCTTTTTGATATATGGAACCTCTTGTTTCATATAAGTATCAAAACTTGGTTAAATATTCCATTAACCCGCCCCATGCATTTTTACCCTATATATAAACTTAGTTTATATATACGTAAACCTATTAATCCATTGAATTAAACCCAACATTTCCACGATTCATCCCCAGCCGCCCGATCTTAGATAAACGCGATAAGTTGCTTCATGCCCTACCTGTCTCCGATATCGCATTCGTCTCACATCGTAGATCTTAACCTTTCAAGATCAACGACTCATCGTAAAAGCCCGGCCCCACCTTACTGTTTCCCCGCAACTTTCCGAAAGATCTCGACCATTCGCATCGCTTAATCAAATCTGACGGCGCATATTCAATATCGCATAACATAAGTGATCGGGAAAAGTTTGTAAAAAAATAATGCGATAAAAGATGTTTCATGAAACCACCATATGCTACGTGTCTCATTTCTACTGGATCGCATTCCAAAAGTGAAAAACCATTTACCGCCCAGGAGCAATGCGATAACCACTAATGGTTTCACCTTCAATGCGAAAACCACTCCCGCCATTTCAACTTGACCTGTAATTAATACTTCGCATATCGATAAAACCTAAGGTTTTAACCTTAGTTTTTCATTGTTTTACATACCTTTGCGCCTTTGCCCTCTGAGAAATCACTCACAGACACCATTGCAGAGTTGTTTTTGAACCATTTTGTCTTTCTAAAACCATTTCCCCTTTGAAATTCCTCGCCGAATATTCTCAGCACCTTCTACCAAGAAAATGTGACCAGTTTGAAGACTGGTATAAACTTGGAAACCCTCTTCGACCGCAACCATATCTCTTCAAGGTATTTCTCAGTAATCCAACCTGCAAAATATTAATTTCAAAGAACAAAATTAAAACACTTTGAAAATATAAACCAAAATTACTCATCTGAAAATATTTGAACCTTGAAGAAACAGGGGGAACACTGTCAAAATCTTCTCAAAATTTTCCACTTCCGCCTAATTCAATTTTAAAGAGTTTTTGACGATCCAAAAGCTATTTCTGCGGTTAAAATCCATTTGAATTACTGAAAAATCCATTAAAATCCCTTTCCAGTCTTCTGCACATTGTAAGTCTGCATTTTCATCTTAAAACCCTCGCCCAGATTCTGAATTCTTCCTAAAAGCAGCTCAATTAGCCTTCTATTTCCCAAAGAAACTAAGCAAATAGTTTAATCTTGCTCAGTTTTATTCAAAATGACAAAAAAACAGGTCACTCCTAGGACTGGAGGTCCCAAACCTCAGAAGCCTGCCTCCAACAAGCTTCCAAACTCTAAACCTTCAATCATCAATAAACCTACTCCTGCCCTAACTACTGATTCCACTGAAGTAGTTAGACCTTTGCAGCCACCTGTCTCCTCTAAAGAGAACAATCCCTTGATTGATTTAGACTATAGAATTGTTGATGCTACCTTAGAGTTCGATCTACTTGAAGTACATAGCTGGTGTCATGAGAAATTTGAGAAGAAAGTGGAAAATGATATACTGTATGGGACTCCAACTTGCCTAAATACGTGGTTCCCATCACACATCCACCTCAAGATTGCATTAGGTTGTGTCAGTTACACTATATCCCTGACCAAAGATGCATGGTGAACAAAGATAATGAGGTCATGTTTTACATAACTGCTGAAGCCATCAATGATATGCTCCAACTCAGCCATGACCCACAAGCAGTATCATTGTCCATTGAAGATTCGACTTAGATGTATTTAGACTTGGATTTCCCTAGGAATTTTATGATCCTTCAAAACTTCATGCCTAATCATGTTAACCTTCCTAAGGTAAATCCACCTTATGATACTTTTGACTTCCCTGAGGGCTCAAGACAAATCATTTCAATGCTTTCATTCATACTAGGCTATGCTAATGATGAGTTTACAGATGCCGCCATTCTAGGTTTCCTCTCTACCTTGTCTCCAGGACAACATCCAGAACTAGTTTTCAATTTTGCCAAATTCATTGCTGATAATATGCATTATCAATGGATTAAATTACCTGATGAAGGAGTATTCAAATATTCATCCTATCTGTTACATCTCTTCCTATTTTCTCAGGCAGACAATTTCCCAATTGCATTACAAAATATGGATGTGGAAGGTATACCTCTTTCAGTGATATTCTGGACTTCTCTACTCAGGAAAAACAACAATGAATACAGCTACAAGGACTTCAATGATTTGTTTATTAAATCTGCCATGAGTTTGTTGAACAAAGCAGAGCCACCAAAGATCAATGAAGACATCAAAAGAATTTTACAGTTGTCTGAAAACTGTAAGGTAGGAGACTGGTATTTGTATGAAAATCACACAGAAATCGGAGTGTATGGTGCACTTCTGGCTCCTTACAAATTACCCAAGTTTCTAACTACCAGGATTTTTGCTTTGGAGTACTTAAGACAGATATTGAATGCAAATGCAGTGAATTTCATCAACTCCAAAAAGAAAACACAGTTCAAGCTAAAAAGTCAAATCGACCCCTTCATAGTCAATAGTAGAGATGCTTTGAGAGACATAGTCTGTAAATTATCACAATTTAAATTCCAAGAAAGCTTTTACTGGAATTATGACCCTCAAGGTGTTATAAGTAATCTCACGGTCAAGTGTAAGTTAACCCCATTCCTCCATGATTCAAAGCCACAAATTGAAAAGTATGTTAATCAGATTGAATGGGTTGCAAACACATTGATTGATGATATTCAGGGAATGCAAACAGATAGCCTGCAAGAAAAACAGATGGACAACACACAGGTGATTACAGTTGGCCAACAAGCAGAAGTGTCTATTAAAAGACCTAGAAAAGAAGAAGGCTATTTAGCAGAAACCATTATGGAAAATAAATTTAAAACAATTTGCAGCAAGAAGGCCAGAATGATTACTGAAGAAGAAGAAAAGGCCATAGAGATAGATGACAATGAAGATCAATCAAAGAATAATGATCAACGAACAGATGATGAGACCACAATAATTGTTAATGAAACACTTAAAGAAATTCAGAATGAGCAGGTACTATCATAGGGAAAAGACAAAGAGATGATTGAAACCCAGATAAATACAGAAGCTCCCTCCTCTTCTAGAGCAGTAGAAGAAACTGATTCTGACATCCAGAAAAAGTTCAAGCAGATCAGAGAAAAAAATGAGGAAATTAAGAATGAGGTTTATTCTAAACTCCTTAAAGAAAAACCAGGAGACAAAGACAAACTTGTGACTGCTTTTGATTATTCAAAAAATAAAATGATTATGTCTTTTCTCCAGCCAATGGTTACAGACCCAAGGTCAACTACAGATTATAGGAAAACAAAGTTTGAAGTAAATGTAGATACCATACATGAACTTGACTAGATAGAGTTTCATAAAAGTGCTTCAGAAATGTTGTATTCAAAGGTAGTTAACAAAACCATGAATGCTACCATGATTCAAAAGACAATATCTAATTTACAAACTCAAATAAAATTAGATAAAACATCTCTACATGCTAAGGATTTGAGGATCAAATCCTTAGAAGACTTGGTGATAGAAATTGAAGTGGATTCCTCCAATATTGAAGTTGTTAAAACTCTCATAAGGCAAAAGAATGAAGATATTACTGCCTTGAGAAAGCAACTTAAACTTCCACAGAGTGAGCACCCATAGGCTAAAGAAATTATTTAGGAGAAAACAGAAAAAGATGAATTAATGCAGCTAGTTTTAAAGATGACAGCTCAGATCAAAGAAATGGAGAATCAAATAGAAATTCTAATGAAGGAAAATGAAATATTGAAAAAAACTCATGGAGTCTCCATTCCTACAGTCATTCCAACTGTTAGTAGTGTTGTTCCTTCCATATTGGCAGAACATTTAGCACCAAAAGGAGTATTGACAACTGCAATGTCAATTACATCTAAAGATAGTTCTGCCACTTCATCATCTGCATCACAAATAAATCAAACAGGTGAAACAAATGACATAGTAAAGGCTATGGAAGACATGTCCCTAAAGAATAAAGAGATAATCAACTTGAAAGGCACCATCCGAAATCTTGAAACATCAAATAGAGATGCATTGATTACATCCGAGGGACATGAGCAGAGAACCAACAGATTGCAGGAGCGGGTAAAGATTCTACAACAACAGGTTAATCTCAGTGAACATGTGTCATATATCAAGAACTATCTTTGGAACAACATAATTCAAGGCATACATCTACAGTGGCCTTCAATCCAAATCATTTATGAACAGAAGGATTTACTCAAGGCAACACAAATAGAAATTCAGAAGACAAAAGAAGAACTGGCTGACAAACCTTCTCAAGCTTTAAAACTAATTACATTTTTGAACAGAAAAAACAGAGAAGAGCTTGAAGAGTTGAAAATTCGGGATAGGACTGAGAGCATACGACAAATCAAGAAAGTCCTGAACAAAAGAAATGTGATGAATAGTTTGGAGGAAAGATGCAAAGATATGAACTTGTCAATAACGAATTTCATGGCCAAATACACTATTTTAACACAAGCAGGCCTTCCAAACATTCATTGCTTCAATGAAAAACTAATGGTTCAGACAGAGTATGACAAGAAGATAAGAGCATATGCCAAAGAATAGGTAAATAAGCCTCTGCCACAAGGTTCCCCAACTAGCAAAGTCATTTTGGAATATTTTGAGAACTTTTTTTTTCTACAAAATGAGATTAAACACATATTCATTGTCAAGCCAAACTTTGCTAAATACACAGAGGCAGATGAGAGCTACAGGAAATTGAAGAACATGAGAATTCCCAGTGCAAAACAATGGCAGGAATTCACTGATTTAATATAAAGGTTTGTAAACAAGAGCTGCAAATTACAGGAAAAGCAGAATATTATTGTTGCCTAAAGGGTAAGATTTGCAGTTAAAGTGTATCAGGGTAATAATCAGATTCAAAGAGTATTAGTCAAAATGCTTTTTACTGTAGGTTATTCCTCATTTTACAGCAATCAGGCAGTAAGAAAACAACGTAAAGAGTATCAGAGATAAAGCACAGGTTAAAGAATGTGAATTGGAAAGAGTATCTTCCAAGCTATCTTCTAACAAGATATTGTTTCCAAGTATCAGCAAGCAACTACAACAAAGCAATAAGTTAAGATAATTAGTCCTATTTTTTACTGATAGGAGAACAACTTTCCAGTTTGTTTTACAGTTGTCCCTCTTTCTATGTAATAATCTTTATTTTTGCCTAGAGATATTCTTACATGTCTCTCAGATATTTTGTAATATTTTTTGTATAAATAATTCTATTTTTGAAGTATTAAAGGTGGAATAAAAGTTGTTGAGATTATTATAGATATTTTTGCTCGTGCTTTGGAGGCTCATGTGTTGATTGCATAGCAGCAGACTGGACAACAGCTCACTGGACTTCATAACTCAAGATTCTTGCAATAAGCTAATGAGTAAAGTGATTTCTTTATTTCATTGTTTCATTTTCTGAAGTTCCGTTCAATTTCATATATGTGTTCAAATCTGAATGATTAATTAGGAGTATTATTTCAGGATAAATGTAAAAAACTCCCTGTCTTAACTAAGTAATCATTTCAATATTTTCTACTGATTTCCGGAACTAGGAATTCTTAGTTGCTTCCGAGTCCCGTTTGACCTCTTCCTCCTCCTCCTCCTTATTTCCGGATCAAAGGATCCTTCACTGCCGTTTATCCCGAAAGCAAGCCATCCCATCCGATTAAACTATTCAAATTTCTGAGCGTTATCTACCTTGCCCTGAGTACATTAGCATCATTTTGGCCTTGCCTTTCAATCTTGCTTGTTACATTTTGACCCCATAGCCCAATGGACTAGTAGATCCCTCTTTAATTTATCTCAAAGTAATCTTATTTCCCACCAAACTTTTTAAACAAACCAAATGCCCAATCAGACCTAGCCTAAAATTTAAATCTAGAACAAAGTTAAATCATAAGGAGAGATCCCTCTCTGGAATTCAGGAAGGCTAGATCCTGAAATCTAAAAGAGGTTCTTGGTTACCCCTAGTTTTCTGGTTTTCTTTAACTATAAACCAAAATCCCACGACCTAAGAATTACTAGGGTGATAACATACTGGCGACCATACTAGGGAACTAACCACTCTCCAGTTTTAAGTTTAAACTTAGAGGAAGATTTATAAAACATAACTTTTCTACTTTAAGGTTAAATTTAAAAGTTGTGGGTATTTATACAATAATCATTCTGGCTCCCAAGAAAGTCTATTATACTAGATCCAATCCTAATCCCAACCCTGCAGATATAGTAGGCAATCCGGACCAGATAGGAAAAAAGAAAAAACAGATTATTAATTTAGAAATTGAAGTGCCCCTAAGAAAGACTGATTCTTTACCCAAAGAATTAGTAAGCTTATCAAATATTGAATTTGATTTCAAGTTTGAACATTCATTATTGAGAAATAAATCTGAAACTGATTTAAAGGAAACTGTTATAGATCTTGTTTTTAATTCTTTTGTGAATGAGAAACAGAAAGTTATTTCAGCACCTATAAAATCAGACAAAACTGAAATTCAAAGTCCAGTAGAAAGGGTAAGTGTTACACAAATTAAATATGTTGATGAAACTATTAAATTAGTTAATTTTTTGTCTCAATTTAAACCTCCAATTTCTCAATTATCCACCACCATCTTTCCAGCAACAGATTATAATCTGTACGCTGCCACTTCATTTACAGATTCCACTATCAGTTCACCCCCAGAGCCTGTTAGTCCTGAGTTGCCTTTGCAGCCTAGGATCATATATTCATCATACCCTCAATCCACAGAACCATTCATCCCTGAGCTGCCTTTGCAGCCTAAAGTATATTTCCATCATTTACTCAGTCCACTACATCCACTACCACTACACCCACTAGCTTCATAAGCACTTCATCTATATTTCCTAGCCATACCACTTATTTTTCATCCCCTTTTCCAAGCTCTTCAAGTACAACGTTCAACACATCTATTGTTATAACCAGCACTATCCCTGCGACTACTATTGTGCCTCCAAGTTTAGCAAAAATTCAAGCCATGGCAGTCATATATGCTCCCCTGGTCTTACCTCAAAACCTCCATGACATGCCCCAAAATTACTAAAAGGATATCCCATTATTTGATAATTGTTCACAAATTACTGCACAACAACATATCACCAAAATGAATGATTTTTGGGAAATTTATGAGATAGATGAATCTGATGTCCGAATGAGGTTATTTGCACAAAGCTTAACTGGAGAAGTAAAAACATGGTTTAGAAATTTAGGTGTTGGTAGTATAGCAGACTTAGCTGCCTTTTATAGAGCTTTCCTAAATAAATGGGAAAAGAAAAAGAATCCCCTACAAATATTATCTGAGTTTGATGCTGTTAAAAGAACTCCTACCGAGTCTATGCAAGACTTTTGCACTAGATACATCAGTATCTACAATTCTATTCCTGCAGACCATAAACCCACTCCATATTCCGTGCTGCTCAAATTCCCTAATTGTTTTGATGTAGACATGGCCTACCAACTTAGAGAAAGAGATGCAGAGACCCTAGAACAGATGCAATTGAATGATATTGGTGTAGAAATCAACATCCTTGCCAAAAAAGCCAGACTTAGAAATGAGAGGAGGGTCACCATCAAAGAAGAGACTTCAATCTTAGATGGTAAATTTGATTTTATCAACAAAACTTTAGAAAAAGTAGTTGAAAGATTAGACCACATTGAGAGGAAACCGCAATGGGATAATCAATCCCAAATCAGAAATCCAAACTACAGAAAAAACAACAATCCTGGGAAAGGTAAAGAACCCTCCCCAGATCAAAACATTAGGCCCCCATTCCAAGAGAACTTTGCTGAAAGTTCTCAAAACAATGTTGAGGATGAGGAAGACATCAACATAGTAATGGGGATAGATGAAAGCAATACAATTTTGCTCACTCAGGAGGATTAGGAACTCTTTGAGCTACAACAGTTCAAAGTGGAATCTGGTGAATCCTTTGACTATAAGCAAGGTTATGACTTCGCAATCAATGAAATTCATAGTCAATATAACCTTAGGAGCAAGAAAACAAATGAGCCTACTACAAAAAACAATTCTCCAACTCAACAAAATCGAAACAAAAAGAATATAGAGGCTCCTAAAACAAAACTTTTGCAGATTCTTCCCAGAGAAAATAAACAAAATTTGAATCCACCTAGTCCTAAAAAGCAACTTAGTCCTAAGATTGTAGATATCACTGATGAGGTGGCTCAATCCTCCAAAGATGCCCAAAAGGCTAATACCACAAAGGCCACCAATTCAGCAACAATTACTGATCCAAAAAAGAATCCAGATGACTCAAAATCATCAAATCCTAAATCTTCTGCTGAAAATTTCAAATCTGACAAAGCATCTATTAACACTCAAACTGTTCCTGAAAAATAATCAAAGATAGTAGAAATCAGGAAACTTAAACAGAAGATAAAAGAAAATCTCAAGCTAAAGGTAAAATTGCTGAAACTCAAGAAAAATCATCCCAAACAACAATTCCAAAAGATGAATTAATTCAAGCTATCAAATCTCAGTCAACATTTAATATTCAATTTGAAATATCTAAGTTGAAGATAGTCGTTCCCTTAGTTGAATTGGCTAAAAATGACTTGTATAGATCTATTATTACTGAAACATTGAATGTAAATGAAAATGAGGATACAATTAATATGAGTGATGATAGACCTAAATTAATCTTTAGTCCAAATGTAGATGGTAAGCATTCAGATGGGTCACTACCTTCATTTTACTTAAGTCTTACTATCCATGATCAGATATTACACAATGCAATGCTAGATACTGGAGCTTCCCATAATCTAATGCCCAAAGCAATAATGGAAACCCTGAATCTAGACATAACCCAGCCATATAAAGATTTATTCTCGTTTGATTCAAGTAAAGTCCAATGCATAGGATTGATTAAATATTTGTGTGTAAACTTGGTCCAATATCCTGGTAAAAGCATGATCATGGATGTTGTGGTCACTGATATCCCGCCAAAGTATGGCATGCTTATTTCTCGCTCATGGGGAGCAAAGTTGCAAGGATCTCTACAACTTGACCTGAGTTATGCCACTATCTCGATATTTGGACAGCCCAAAAAGCTTTACAGAGAAACCTTAATGAAATTTATGATCAACAGTGCCGAAAGACCTACCAATTACCCAATCTATTCAACTCCTACTGATCTTGATTCCTTTATTCTCTGTAACTCTGATCATAATAATATCCAAACTGAACTCAATGATATAAAGCCTAAAATAACGAAGGATTACATTGGTTATGAAGCTTTATGGCATTTGGATTTTTACGGATCAGTGAATAAATCAGGAGTTGGAGCTGGTGTATGGATCACCAACATTGAAACTAGCCATTCCCAAGGGCATGCCTTTAGATTGAATTTCAAGTGTACCAATAACATGGATGAATATGAGGCTTTAATCTTAGGTCTTCAAATCATTAGAAAATTGGGAGGTCAAAGAATATTGATCATGGGAGATTCAGAGTTAGTTATCAAACAAATAAACACAAAATACTTTGTTCACAATCCCAGATTGGCCAGATACAGGGACACATCAACAGATTTGGTTGAAGATTTGTTAGAATGCAAGTTTGCTATTATTCCTAGGAAACAGAATTTACAAGCCCATTGTTTAGCAACCTTTGCCAGCACTTGCAAACTTCCATTTTCACCAATACAAAAATACACTGCTGAAATCAAACATAGACCTATTGTTCCAGATAATGTAAAATACTGGCAAATTTTCTCAGAAGATCAACAAATTTATCACTTTTTTAACAATGAGGGAGAGTTTCAGAATTTCCAAATTGATAATGATTGTAATATAGATTCACCTTGTAAAATAGATTCAAATTTTGGTAAAATAGAGGATTTAAATGTGCATAATTTTGATAGACCTACTATATTTACTCAAAGTGACATGGATGACTTGGAAAAAGTAGATATAGAGGAAATGATGGAAGATGAACCAGATTTGATAGATTTAAAACATAACATTTTACCCAGAGGTTTAACTCCCTTAGAAGACTTATTTGATTCCAATGATGTGCCCAAAAGGCCAAAAATGGAACTAGTCAAGTCTGATATAGAAGAGTGTAACATAGGAATAAATGAAAAACCAAAAATGATCAAATTATCAAAGTCCTTATCATCAGAAAAAAGGTTAAATATATAGAACTTTTGAAAGAATATCAAGATGTCTTTGCATGGGGTTACGAAGATCTGAAAACTTACAACAAAGACATAATTCAACATAAGATTCCTTTGAAAGAAAATCAAAAACCTTTTCAACAAAAACTAAGAAGGATTAATCCAATTTTGTTACCTTTAATCGAGAAAGAGGTTAAAAGAATGTTTGATGCATAAATAATTGCACCAGTCAGGTATTCTGAGTGGGTTTCTAATTTAGTGCCCACCAAAAAGAAAACAGGAGAAATTCGACTGTGTATAGACTTTCGAAATCTCAATAAAGCTTCCTTGAAAGACAATTACCCCTTGCCTAAAATGGATCATATTTTGCAGAGGATGGCAGGTTCTTCAAGAATTTCTTTACTAGATGGTTTCTCTGGTTATAATCAAATTCTAGTTCATAAAGATGATCAAACTAAAACTTCATTTACCACTCCTTGGGGCACTTTCATGTATGTGAAAATGCCTTTTGGATTGAAAAATGCAGGAGCTACTTTTCAGAGGGCCATGGATATTGCCTTTGCTAAAGAGATCCATGAATTTTTAGTTATCTATCTTGATGATATTACTGTCTTTTCAAAAACAAATGATGAACACTTGGATCACCTGAGACAAGTCTTTATCAAGTGTATAAAATATGGTATATCCTTAAACCCTAAAAAGACTCTTTTCGGACTAGAAGAAGGAAAATTGTTAGGACACATAATCTCCAAGGAAGGCATTAGAATAGACCCTGCAAAAATTGAAGCTATTTTGAACATTCAACCACCAAGAAACATAAAATAACTTCAAGCATTCTTGGGTAAAATCAATTTTTTAAGAAGATTCATCTCTAACCTGGCTGAAATCATAAAAGAACTCAACAATATGTTTAAAAAGGACTCTGCAATAAAGTGGACTGTAAAAGCCAAACAATCTTTCGAATCCATAAAACAGGCCTTGACAAAAGCACCAGTCCTCATCAGCCCAGATTATACAAAGGATTTCATAATCTTTTCCTTTGCATCTGAACATACCATAGCTGCAATTCTTCTGCAAAAAAAAACCAAGGTTTTGAACAGCCAATTGCATTTTTTAGTAAAGCCCTTAGAGATGCACCTCTGAAATATAATATAATGGAAAAGTAGGCTTTAGCCTTGGTTAAAGCCATAAAGGACTTCAGAGTTTACATACTCCATTCCCACATCATTGCATATGTTCCCAATGCTGTAATCAAAGATATTCTGACACAAGATGGACCTAATAGTAGGAGAGGAAAATGGATTGGCACTATCCTTGAATATGATCTGGAAATCAAACCAACAAAGCTCATTAAAGGACAGGGTTTAGCTAGATTGATGGCTGAATCCAATTGTAATGCTTTAGATATAAATTTCATTGCACAAATAGATGACCAGGAGGAGATGGCGACTCCATTGATCAGTAAGGCCTATCTAGACTCACCATGGTACTTTGATATTATCTTTGTTCTCACACATTTACAAGCTCCTCCTAGGTTATCTAAAACCAAAGCAAAATTCATCAAACAGAAAGCAATGAGGTTGTGTATCTTAAACAATGCACTTTATTGGAAAGAAAGTAGTGGGGTTTTACTAAATTGTTTATTAAAATAAGAGGCTGACAAAATACTTGAGGAATTTCATGCAGGTGACTGTGGAGGCCACCTATACTGGAAGAGTACAGCAGAGAAAATACTGAGAGCTAGTTTCTACTGGCCAACTTTATTTTCTGATGTCAAAAAATTTGTTACCTCCTGTCACAAATGCCAAATTTTTGAAGGGAAAAAGAAACTATTGCCCTTACCTCTTAAGCCTATATCCACTGAAAAGCCATTTCAACAATGGGGGTTAGACTTCATTGGTGAAATTCACCCTCCATCCTCAGGCCAACATAAATGGATTTTAACTGCTATAGATTATTTTACCAAGTGGATAGAAGCCATTCCTACTAGGCAAGCCACTGATTCAGTTATAATCTCATTTATAGAAAGTAATATTTTGTCAAGATTTGGATGCCCACATAAGATTATCACTGACAATGCAGTTGCATTCAAATCCAAGAAAATGATTTCTTTTTGTCATAAATACCATATTACCTTAGGTCATTTCACTGCATATTCTCCCCAGGGTAATGGTTTAGCCGAATCATCAAACAAAAGCTTAATAAATATCATCAAAAATTTACTTCAAGAAAACAAAAAGACTTGGAACAAAAAGCTAGTCTATGCCTTATGGTTGATAGACTTACCACAAAGAAGTCTATTGGAACTTCACCTTATCAAATTGTTTATGGAATGGATGCAGTTTTCCCCTCTTCCATGGGTGTTCCAGTCATGAAGATCATCCAGGAATCACAGGTGGAAACAAATGATATTCAACGAAGAATTAATGAAACTATACATCTCCAACAAACACGGGAAGAAGTTTATGAAAGATCACAAGTTTTACAAGATAAAATTAAAAATATTTTTGACAAAAGGATTAAAGAAGATGATTTTTTCATAGGAGATCAAGTTTTGAAATGGGATTCACGGAGACAGGATAAAGGCAAACATGGAAAGTTTGACTTTCTATGGCAAGGACCTTATGTGATATATGGTTACAGAGGTAACAATTCCTTTTTCATCAAGCGTTTGGATGGAACTGAACTACAAGAAGGACCAGTGAATGGTAGGATGCTGAAACACTACTATTTTTCTGAGTCAGTCATCAGTTAGATTCATTTATTTTTATCATTGTAAATATTCATTGCAAGTGTGTAGATTGGATTGGAGATTTTATATACAAAGTTGAAGCCCGAAGAGAAGGCCCTAAGCTTTGCAGTACAAAATGTCATAAGTATGAATTGTTGCAGAAATCAGAAGGCAATTAAAATACCACCAAGGTTAAAGTTGAAGGCTACTGATCTTAGAGTTATTAACATTCCATCAGGAAATTCCATCCCCAAGTGAAGCCGATGTTAGTAACCTATAAATATAGGATTCACAATTTTGACTTGACTAATGGTAGTCTTGTAAATATGTACAAACTTTTCTTTCTGCAAGTTATTTTCTCATATTTTGTAAAAAAAAAAAAAAAGAGAGGGTAAAAGTCCTAAAAGAAAATTCAAAGGAGTTAGAAAAATAATATACCCCAAAAGAAAAAAGATGAATAAAACATGAAAGTGTGCAAGTCTAAGTGCCACTACTTTTACTTTTTGCAGTTGATTATGGCAGAGTGTCAATAAATGCCATAATTTGTGATTAGTTGAACAATTTAATCTTGACTTATCATCTTTCAATTTCAAATGTTGTAGATAGAGAATAAAGAATTGTCATGCAGTTTAAGCATGACAATTCATTAGTTAGGTAGAGAATAAAAGAATCCAATAGTTTAATCAGGATTCTTGGAAGAAATAAGTGTAGAATTAGATAGTTTACTGCTTTCAAAAAAGAATAAAAGGTTATAAGGTTGCTAGTTCAAATGCACCTGATTAAAATAGAAGGAAAAATGTTAGAAGATATGACTGGGTAGGTAGAAGAAGGTGAGAAAAATCATTGTATATATATTTCACCAGGATCTAAATAACTAATTTCCCCTTCCCATAGCAATTTGATATTCTAAACTATTAGTCAAAGAGGCTCAAGGCATTTCCTTGACTTTTGTTGGGACCGGACCCAAGGCTCAATGACTGACTAGTTGAAAATATTAAGTTTCTATATTAATCCTGGAAATTTTCATCATTTACCTCTCCATGCACTCATCACCATTTTTCTACATAAGTAAGAACTCTTTTCTTGCTTAAATGTTACATAAAGGCCCATTTAATTAGCTTTCCCCATTTTACAAAGTATAAAATCCTCAAAAAACATGATATAATAAGTAAAAGTGAAGCAATTATGAAAATTAAGCTTTATTCTAATTTTCACTTTCCTTAGTTATATTTATGAAATTTTGAGTATTCATTGTCCCTTTTCATATTAACACTTAACCTATTTTATTAACTCCCTATCAAATATCCTAGTCTTATTAATATAGCTTCTTTTTATTTAATATCCCAAAAAACCCTCTTATTATATGCTTTTGTGTCAAAGATATTAATCACATGTTGAAATAACATCCCGAAATTACCCCTTTGACATAAAACTACCTATAAAAATATACCCTTTTCCCCTATGGTTTTTAGACCCCTCTGTTGTCTAAAACTATATAATAAAGTTAAATAATACAAAAAGGCGCATTTTATTTACATTCTGTGTATTTAAAATAACGCACAAAAAATACTTGTACCCTTCCTGCATACCTTAACCTAAGGTTAAGAGCCTCAAGCTTTTCACCTTTTTGATATATGGAACCTCTTGTTTCATATAAGTATCAAAACTTGGTTAAAAACTCCATTAACCCGCCCCATGCATTTCTACCCTATATATAAACTTAGTTTATATATACGTAAACCTATTAATCCATTGAATTAAACCCAACATTTCCACAATTCATCCCCAGCCGCCCGATCACCGATGATCTTTTAATCTAACGGTCTTAGATAAATGCGATAACTTGCTTCATGCCCTACTTATCCCCGATATCGCATTTGTCTCACATCGTAGATCTTAACCTTTCAAGATCAACGGCTCACCGTAAAAGCCCAGCTCCACCTTACTGTTTCCCCGCAACTTTCCGAAATATCTCGACCATTCACATCGCTCAATCAAATCTGACGGCGCATATTCAATATCGCATAACATAAGTGATCAAGCAAAGTTTGTAAAAAATAATGCGATAAAAGCTGTTTCGTGAAACCACCATCTGCTACATGTCTCATTTCTATTGGATCGCATTCCAAAAGTGAAAAACCATTTACTGCCCAGGAGCAATGCGATAACCACTAATGGTTTCGCCTTCAATGCAAAAACCACTCCCGCCGTTTCCACTTGATCTGTAATTAATACTTCACATATCGATAAAACCTAAGGTTTTAACCTTATTTTTTCATTGTTTTACATACCTTTGCGCCTTTTCCCTCTGAGAAATCACTCACAAAAACCATTGCATAGTTGTTTTCGAACCAGTTTGTCATTCTAAAACCATTTCCCTTCTGAAATTCACCGCCAAATACTCTTAGCGCCTTCTACCAAGCAAATGCGACCAGTTTGAAGACTGGTATAAACCTGGAAACCCTCTTCGACCGCAACCATACCTCTTCAAGGTATTTCTCAGTAATCCAACCTGCAAAATCTTAATTTCAAAGAACAAAATTAAAACACTTTGAAAATATAAACCAAAATTACTCATCTGAAAATATTCGAACCTTGAAGAAACAGGGGGAACCTTGTCAAAATCTTCTCAGAATTTGCCACTTCCGCCTAATTCAGTTTTAAAAAGTTTTTGACCATCCAAAAGCTATTTCTGCGGTTAAAATCCATTTGAATTAGTGAAAAATCCATTAAAATCCCTTTCCAGTCTTCTACACATTGTAAGTCTGCATTTTCATCTTAAAACCCTCACCCAGATTCTGAATTCTTCCTAAAAGCAGCTCAATTAGCCTTCTATTTCCCAAAGAAATTAAGCAAACAGTCCAATCTTGCTCAGTTTTATTCAAAATGACAAAAAAGCAGGTCACTCCTAGGACTGGAGGTCCCAAACCTCAGAAGCCTGCCTCTAGCAAGCTTCCAAACCCTAAACCTTCAATCATCAATAAACCTACTCCTACCCTAACTGTTGATTCCACTGAAGTAGTTAGAACTTTGCAGCCACGTGTCTCCTCTGAAGAGAACAATCCCTTGATTGATTTAGACTATAGAATTGTTGATTCTACCTTAGAGTTTGATCTACTTGAAGTACATAGCTAGTGTCATGAGAAATTTGAGAAGAAAATGGAAAATGATAGACCTGTATGGGACTCCAACTTGCATAAATACGTGGTTCCCATCACACATCCAGCTCGAGATTTCATTAGGTTGTGTCAGTTACACTATATCCCTGACCAGAGATGCATGGTGAACAAAGATAATGAGGTCATGTTTTACATAACTGTTTAAGCCATCAATGATATCCTCCAACTAAGCCACGATCCACGAGCAGTGTCATTATCCATTGAAGATTTGACTGAGATGTATTTAGACTTGGATTTCTCTAGGAAGTTTATTATCCTTTAAAACTTCATGCTTAATCATGTTAACCTTCCTAAGGTAAATCCACCTTATGATACTTTTGACTTCCCTGAGGGCTCAAGACAAATCATTTCAATGCTTTCATTCATACTAGGCTACGCTAATGATGAGTTTATAGATGCCTCCATTCTAGGTTTCCTCTCTACCTGGTCTCCAGGACAACATCGAGAACTAGTTTTCAATTTTGCCAAATTCATTGCTGATAATATGCATTATCATTTGATTAAATTACCTGATGAAGGAGTATTCAGATATTCATCCTATCTGTTACATCTCTTCCTATTTTCTCAGGCAGACAATTTCCCAATTGCATTACAAAATATGGATGTGGAAGGTAAACTTCTTTGTAGAGACCAACCTTATAATTTACTAGATGGGTGCTAGGCTTTATATATATATATATATTTTACTTTTTTTTTTTTACACAGTAACTAGGAAATGAAACCATAATCATACAAGTTTGAAACTCAGTAGAAATTAAATTTACGTATATCAAGTCCATAAATTTAACTTAATAACACATACATATATTTAACTTGATTATAGGCACAATAAAATCATCATAAATAAAAACAATATAACTAACACATGTACCGTTCACCCTTAGACGAGAACCAAACTTGACTTGCCGCTACTTGAGCTCCCTTGTTGTCGTCTACCTCCAAGCCTGAAGGTTTTCGTGCTTAATCCGAATGTAGTGACCCACCGGTTGACCTCCCAGCCTACTCCTTGGGTACTCTCCTTCCCCGCGGACCCCCGAGCTGCAATGGGGTTGTAAGACGACGGAATGTGCTAGCTGATAGAGGTGAGCCCCTCTTGGCTCAGGAGTCCCCTCTCTATAATACTCTATCCCACCAAACTCAATTATAGCTCATAACCACTCAAAATGACATAATCTCCTCCATCCAACAATAGGGTAAACAAAAGGTCATTTTCCCTTCCATTTCTCTTTCTTTTATAGAAGGCTTCATAGGTGACCCTTGGAATTTCATACATAAATAATTATTTTTTTACTACCCAAAATTTAATTATTCACCTACCCATGTGTCACCCTCTCATCAAGACTCTCCAAAAATAATTTACTTAATTATTCATTTAAAATTAGTATTTCCCTCAACCCAACAAGGCTTCCTATTTCTTCTCCTAGTTGTCTCTTGATTCCCCCCTTTTACTCCTTAATTTGTGTTTATTACTGAAGTTAATTGATAATTCTCGGTCCCCTAACTACCTCAATTTGCCTTTTTGATTAATATTCTTATGTTGGCTTTTGCCACATGGAAGTTCTCTAAATTTCTCAAATTTTAATTTAGTAATCTTATTTTAATTCACCACCCTCTTCTCTTAATGAAGTTTTTAATAATTCTTTATACTTAACTCTATGTCCCTCTTTCCTCCTTTTGCCTAATTAAGTCTTATGTACTTAATATTTTGTTTTAACATGGAAAGGTAGAGTTATCATGGTAAAATATTTTATCTCTTCCTATTCCTCCCTTACCCTAAGTTTTGTTCTTGATTTAATTCCTTTGGTTCTAGCATCATATGTCACTTAATATGAATTAGTTGGATTTTCCTATATTAATTATATTTATTAGTTTCTTTAATGATGTCGAGGGTGTCAAGCTTGGTCATGCCCTTCAAGAACTTCCCACCTCCCATGTTGTTCCATCCAATTGTACAACCCCATCACCCATATGTGAGTTATTCGGCCAAGCAACTGACATGTTCCTGCGACCACTGACATATCATCAGAGTATATGTAGTATAATAACAAGTTTCAAACTGAACTTAGAATTTCAAAGACAAAATATTAATTTCTATCAAACCAGATGTTATCCACTCATCATATGCGAGTGCCTCTGGTGGTTTCTTGTCATACTCAATAATCATCAGTAACAAAGTTCTCAGTGTTAGTCATTATCATAATAGAAACATCAACATGACCTAGTCATTCACATCATTGTTTATTTTGTATCAGAACTAATGTAAGTAGCCATATATGGGACACCTCCATCATGTTTATCATAATCATAACATCAATGGTAAATTAACATATCCATCAAAGGCATTATCATCGTAACATCAATAGAAACCATATCTATCCATAAAATCTATCATCATCATGATATCAATAGAGAACATTCATATCCATTAATGATACAATCATATCAATAGAGAAGATGCATATCCATAAATGCTATCATCATCATAGTATCAATAAAACATACATAACCATCACATCCACTAATAATAGAGTCATGTGTCCGGATCCTCAACCTAAGGTCCTCAAAGAATAGAGTGTGGGTCTTAGGGCTAAATAATGTTAAAATTCATATCACTGTCAGTCAACTAGAGTAGGGCACTACATACACTCCCTCTTAATAGTGGACTTCATCTCGAAGTCCTTGGAATAGATAGGGAAAAACGGTGTTGCATCTCTTCGACATCCTCCCAAGTGGCGGAACTAGGACTGTAATTATCCCATTGGACCTTAACCTGGTCCAATAATCGTCGTCTAAGCTGCAAAGTTCGTTGGTCTAATATGTGAACTGGTTCAACCATCACCTTGCTCTCGTCCGAAACCTACAAGTGACCTAAGTCAATAGCATGTGATGGATCTGAAATATAATGACGCAAACTAGAAACATGGAACACATCATGAATATGTGCTAGGGATGGAGGTAATGCAAGTTTATATGCTACCGGCCCTTTTCTTTCTAAAACCTCAAAAGGTCCCACAAACCGTGGAGACAATTTTTCTCCCTTTCCAAATCTTATAGAGCTCTTTTGGGGCCTTACTCTCAGGAACACCCTATCTCCCACTTCATAACTTCGGTCTATTCAATGAGAGTCAGCATAACTCTTTTGTCGATCTTGTGCTTCTTTTAGCCTCCCTTTAATCACAGTCATTTGTTCTTCCATCTCTTGCACCACTTCTGGTCCTATTAATGCTCAGTCCTCTAGTCGGTCCCAACTAAGAGGTGTTCTGCATGGTCTTCCATACAAGAACTCAAATGGTGCCATCTTGATAGAACTTTGATAACTGTTATTGTAAGAAAATTTCACCAAAGGTAAAAATTCCTCCCATTTCTTTTGTTGGTCCATCACATAAATTCGTAGCATGTCTTCGAGGATTTTATTAGTCCTCTCTGTCTGACCATCTGTCTCAAGGTGGTAAGCAGTGCTGAAGTTCAATTGGGTTCCCAAGGCTTCTTGGAAATTGGTCAAAAACCTTCCTGTAAACACTGCTCCCCTATCTGATATGATCTTCGTAGGAACTCCATGTAATCTTACAATCTCATCAATAAAAACTCTTGCTATCTCTGGTGCCTTATATGTAGTCTTAACTGGTATAAAATGGGCACTCTTGGTCAATGTTTCCACCACTACAAATATGGAATCATGTCGTCTTGAGGTCATTGGTAGTCCCACAATGAAGTCCATTGATATAACTTCCCATTTAGATTCTGGTATCTCATGGGGTTGCAATAACCCTGCTGGATGTTTGTGTTCAGATTTTACTCGTTGACACTCTAAGCATCTTGCTACAAAGTTTACAATGTCCTTCTTCATTCCTTTCCAAAAGAAAAGTGGTTTCAGGTCTGCACTCATCTTCTTAACACCAGGGTGTGCCATGTATACTGCACGATGTGCTTCATTAAAGATCAACTGGCGTATATCTTCATTTGGTGGCACATATATCCTTCCCCGGAATCGTAGAAGTCCATCACTATCAAGGGAGTATTCTTCATTTTTTTTGGGATTCTCATTTCGTCCTCCCTCAAACTCTTGCTAACCTCCTTGTACCAAGTGTCCTTAAATTGCAAGTCAAGCAACTTCTCCCTCAAATTTGTCCTTAAGGGAATCACTGAAAATATTCGAGGCCTCCTACTTAAAGCATCAACCACCCTATTTACTGTTCCTTTTATGTAAGTAATATCAAAATCATATTCACTGATCAGCTCAGACCATCTTCTTTGCCTTGCATTTAAGTGGTCCTGAGTGAATATGTGTTGTAGCCCACAATGGTCAGTTCTAAGTTCAAACTTCCTTCCTAGAAGGTAGTGTCTCCAAATCTTTAGTGCATAAACAATTGCTGCCATTTCTAGATCATGGGTTGCATAGTTCTCTTCGTGGGTTCTAAGTTTTCTTGATGCATATGCTATTACTCTTCCTTCCTGCATCAATACACAACCCAACCCTTGCTTGGAGGCATCAGTGCAAACCAAAAATTCTTGTTCCATATCTGGCACTTTCAAAATTGGTGATGTCGTTAACAATACTTTCAACCTTTGGAATGCCTCTTCACATTTTTCAGTCCAAATTAATTTCTTGTTCTTTCTTTGGAGCTCGGTAATGGGGCTTGCTACTCTCAAAAACCCTTCGAAAAAGCTACGATAATACCCTGCCATGCCCATGAAACTTTGTATTTCATGAACATTGGTATTGCTGGCCATTCCATGATGGTCTCTATCTTTGTCGGGTCTACCGCGATGCCATCCCCAGAGATAATGTGCCCAACATGATGAATCTTTGATTGGTAAAAGGAACACTTTGACAATTTTCCATACAATTGGTTTTCTCTAAGACATTGAAGAACTATCCTCAATTGTTCGTCATGATCTTCTGGGGTCCTTGAGTAGATCAAAATGTCATCGATAAATACTTGTACAAACTTGTCTAAGTAATCCCGGAATATCCCATTCATCAAACTCATGAAAACACCCGGGGCATTTGTCAGTTTGAAGGGTAAAACTACAAATTCATAATGCCCAAATCTTGTCTTAAAGGCTGTCTTCGAAATATCTTCTTCCTTGATTCTTAATTGATGATATCCTGACCTCAAATCTATTTTTGAAAAAATAGTTGCCCCCTTCATTTGATCAAACAAGTCATCTATCCTAGGTAAAGGATATTGATTCTTTATTGCCACTTTGTTCAACTGGCGATAGTCAATGCACAATCGCCAAGACCCATCCTTCTTCTTAATGAAAATCACGGGAGCTCCCCACGAAGATATGCTGGGTCGTATGAACCCCAAGTCCAACAATTCCTTTAATTGTATTTGCAATTCCTTTAGTTCTGGAGCTGACATACGATAAGGTGTCCTTGCAATAAGCTCAGTGCCTGGTTTAAGGTCAATGGTGAAATCAAGTTCCCTTTTTGGGGGTAGGCCAGGTAATTCTTCAGGAAATACATCCTTGAATTCAACAAGAATTGGATGTTTATCAAAGTTTTCAGAATCACCCTTATCATTTAGAGCCAACACCGTGAACATTTGACACCCCTTTCGTCTATATTTCATTAGTTGCATGGAGGAGATGAACCTTAGGGACACCCCTCGGTTTTTTCCCCTCAATGATTTTCTTTGTCCATCATCATCTGTGAAATATAGTACCTTATCTTTGCAATCTAGGAGTGCCTCATGTCGCTCCAACCAATCCATTCCTATAACTACGTCATAGACTCCTAATATCGTAGAATACAATGATACCTTGGTTTTACATACACCCAGGTCCACCTCACAATCTCTTACCATCTTTCCTACATTTCTTTTCATACCACAAGCCATTTATACATGTCTAAAATCATGTTGAGCAATTAATTTGTGTTTAATCCTTGATAATGCATTTAAAGAAATAAAAGAATCAGTAGCTCCTGGATCTATTAAAATGACAAAACTCATACCATCAATATTACCTGTGGTTTCCAACACAATGGACTGGTGTTCGACCTGACGATTGTTCACCGTTGCATGGATGCGATGAGCCCTCCCCAGGTCCCCCACCGTAGCTGCTTTCTGAGTTGAGTTGGTATTACCTGTCTTTTGAGGGCAATCCCTCTCGTAGTGAACACCTCCACAAGTCCAACACCCCCTCTTAGGAGCTTGGCTTCTATTATTGACTGAACTGGGAGTTGGCCTGGAACTCTGTTGGAAAGAGTCAGACTGTTGGGATCGATGCTGAGGTGGTGTGACTTGGTGTTGTCGCATAAGACGATGATGTTGTTGTTGACGAGCTTGCTGAGGTACCCTATGCAGCTGCTGAGTTGGATGCCTATATGGTGTTTCGGTAGACCACTTTTGATGATTGAGCACAGGACCCCTTTGAAAATTTCTACGCTCCATACTATTTCCATGGTTTACTCCTGATCCTGCGAGCCTGTTTGTCTTACTAGGTCCACTATTCATGATTTCCTCCTCTGCAATAATTGCTCGTTGACCTGCCTCGTGCAACGTGCGAGGCGTTAAGATCCTAACCTTAGCCGGATGTTACCATTTAATCCATACACAAATTTGTTCACCTTGAGTCTTTCTGTGTTTAATTGAGGGGCATAACGGAGTAATTCCATGAAACGAGCCTCATACTCCGGTACTGAGCGACTCCCCTGCTTTAATGCATTGAATTCATTTAATTGCCTCTCGAGAAATTCCTCTGATAGGTAGCATTCTCTAAAGTTTTCTTCAAACAATTCCCAAGTTACTGTTGAGATATCCATCCCCAATTGGGGTAATAAAGTCTTCCACCAAAGTAGTGTGTTTCCCTTTAGCTGGAATATACCCATCTTGGCCTTCATGTTTGAGGTATACTCTCTCAGGGTAAAGCACATAGCCATGTTTTCTAACCATGCCTCCGCAGATTGACCATCTATGGACCCCCAAAACTCTGGAAATTTTAATTTTTCCAAATCTCGATGTACATCATTTCTTGTAGTGTTTCGGGGTGCTTCATTTTGTATGACTGGTCCTCCATGATCTCGTTCTAGACGGTTTATTAATGCCTCAGACATGTGTTTGAAGGATTGCATTAAGTTTAACACTTCTCCTGCTGGTATTTGTTCTTCTGTTGAGATGTTTTCCTCATCATTGGGTGGGGTGGCAGGAGTTGGCTGTTGTGGTGGTGCCACGTTGCGCCCTCTAGTTGTCCCACTCCTTCTTGTACTTCTTCTAACCATGGTTCACCAATGAATCCTGCCAAAATTTAACACGATTTTCCTTGAATATTTGTTTTATGTGTAAACATGAAATATATATATATATAGTTAAATTTCCATCATTTAGATAATTTAGAAATTATCTTTTAACATAATTACATTTAAAATTTTATACTACACAGCATAAAAATATTACTTTATTCACAGCATAAATAAATTTAAAATTTTGAAATACTACATTATATGAAAAACTATCACTTTAATACACAACATAGATAAATTTAACCTTCTAAACTATAAAACTATTAATTTAATACACATCTTAAATAAATTTAAAATTTTAGACTGCAAAAACTATTACTTTAATATACAACACATTGGGTAACATATGGAATTTGATTTTATTTTTATTTTTATTTTTTACCCATTTAAATTTATTATACCTTAACAAAATAAAATTCTAATATATATATATATATATATTTTTTTTTTTTATTTTTTTTTTTTCTCTGATTCATAAAATTTAATATTATCACACAAATTAAATATAACAATATATATCCACTTCAATCCAAAATTGAAATTCAACACAAATTAAAATTCATTTGTGCTTGGCATAAAACTTAATTTCATAAGCATGTTAAATATAATGAACTAAAATTTGAGTAGCATTCAAATCATGTGATTTAAATATGACAAAGTAAAATTTGAACAAAATTTTAAAATGCCTTTTGATTATTAAAGATTGGATAAAGATATTTTTAGTTGGATTCAAAGTTTAATGTTCAATATAATAAAGCAATAGGAAATTAGTGTTTTATTGATCACACTCTCCACTACTAAGTCTCACTCATATTCGACTATCTCACCCATATGGAGTTGTAAAATGCCTAACACCATTATGAAATAAAATGATAATTTAACATCCACCAAAGTAAAACTAGTCTATCAAGCCTATAATAGCATTTTTATAAATTTGTAATTAACCTTTTGTTTCTTTATTATATACATCATTTTATTCACCAAGAACAGAAAGTGCCATTGAAACCAAAACGAAACCATAGCCACAACAAGCGGCGTGCCCAAGAAAACCTTAGGTAAAATGAACTGGCCATAATATCGTTGTAACACTAATTACACAAGATTCGTTGATTTAGAAATGAATGATCTAAGTCGTCGATAAAGTTGATATGGAATTGGATAAGTGGCTAGTGAAACAAATTCTCCCACTCAAGGGTAGAATAGAAAATTGTCAGCTATATAAGTGAACTGGACCATATCAAACTAATCCCACATCAGAAGACAAACGTATCGCTATCAATTATGGTCTTGCACAAGCCCTATCCACTATGCTCGAAGTTTTGTATTGTCACACCGGGAGACATGGAGCCCGTAATTGACGTTATATATTAGATACGCCGGGAGATCTGGAGTCCAATATTGAAATCAGGAACAGAAACTGATTAATCGGAGGCTTTAGTCGTTGTCATTAAGAAGACAGTGCAGCATCCCGCATATCTCACGGAAGCCTCTGTCAAAACAAATCCAGATTCTAACGCCCACGGTATAGCGCGTGCATACTAGATCATGGCCTCTAGTAAAGAACGTAATCGCCAATCTGCACGCGTTCACCCTTTCTACTTTATATTGAAAATTGCCTTTCTACTGAGCTTAATGAAAAATATGGAGGGGGCTTCTTCAAGGCAAGATACTGCTGCATATATATTGCCACGCTATTATAGTAGTCAAGGAACAAGTTCTAGAAAATCTAGAGAGTCGATATTGAAAGATGGTAGATTTGGGCAGCTTGTCAGGACGCTGTGTGCGTGGAAAGATTCTGTGGCCCGGGCAGAAGATGAGAGATTACTTTTTATACTCTCTGATCAAGCAATAATGTTTCTGGCAAAGACAATACCTACTAGTCCAAAAGGATTTATAGTACAATTTCTGTAGTTGATTCTATGGTGCAGTATCTCGCTAAGTCTTCTTTCATGACACCAGTTCCTTCACCATCTCCTGTGGTCTATAGGCACATAAATGATTTATACAACCTCCTTAAAGAGGATGTTATCAACAAGAATGGTAATTATTGTGGAAACAATCGAGTTAAACAGGGGAAATTTTGTGGAAGCATTCAAGTTGATGACTGGGAGGGGCATACAACAGGAAAATATTCTAGACTCAATTCAAAGAGGTTAATGTTCTATGAGGAAAACCAAGGAAGAATGTCAAAACGAGGCAGTAAGGAAGCTTCACGTGCACTGCTTGTGCAGAAATTTTCATGCAAGTCACCTGTTTATCACAATTGTAGAATCTATGCCAGTGATGGTCGTCTTCTTTGTTATTGCGATCAGATAAAGGTTGATTGGTATATCTGTCAGGATTTGGCAGAACTTTAGAGGATGACCCTCAAGCTGTAAAACTTCTTTTTGAGCCCAAAGTTTGCCCTGAAGATGAAAACAATGAATTCTACATTCAAAGCAAAAAGAACTTGTGTGTTGGTTGCGGAGAGAGAAATCATTGTTTACGCTACAGGATCATTCCGTCTTGCTATAAGATGCATTTTCCAGAACATTTAAAGAGCCACCGGTCACATGATATTGTTTTCCTTTGTGTTGACTGTCATGAATTTGCACATTATGCTGCTCGTTATCGCTGAAATATAAGTATTTTATTGTTGTCCTAAGTTACGCATTTGAAATCTGAATACATAAGTGGCTTTAAGTGTTCTTATTTGTTCAAAAGGAGGTGAAATTTTTGGATTTGTTTGATACTTTTGGGCATTAGCTTAACATCTGCCATCTTACTGCTATTTTAGATATAATGTCTGTTCATTAACCGCCATTGAAATATAAGTAAAATCATAGATTTTTCTCATTGTGAAGTGAACTCTTTGGATTGATTGCATTGCCAAGATTGGTGAAGTTGGATAAGAAGACTAACGCTTGTTGACTTATAAGTTCCATAATTTAAAATTGTGCACACATAAGCTCACAAAAAAATAATACAAGGAAACCTTAATACTTTATGGGCCTATAGGTCCTAGAGGTTGAACCTTTGCTCTGATACCAAATGTAGAGACCAACCCTATATTTTACTAGATGAGTGATAGGCTTTCAAAAAAGAAAAAATTATATATATATTTTTTTAAAAACACAGTAACTAGGAATTTAAACCATAATCATACAAGTTTGAAACTCAGTAAAATTAAATCACTTATATCAAAGTCCATAATTTAACTTCATAACACATACATCTATTTAACTTGTTGATTATAGGCACAATAAAATCATCATATATAAAAACAATATAACTAACACATGTATCGTTCACCCTTAGACAAGAACCAAACTTGACTTGCCACTACTTGAGCTCCCTTGTTGTCGTCTACCTCCAAGCCTGAAGGTTTTCGTGCTTAATCCGAATGTAATGACCTACCGGTTGACCTCCCAGCCTATTCCTTGGATACTCTCCTTCCCCGCGGACCCCCGAGCTGCAATGGGGTTGTACAATGAAGGAGTGTGCTAGCTGATAGAGGTGAGCTCCTCTTGGCTCAAGAGTCCCCTCTCTATAATACTCTATCCCACCAAACTCAACTATAGCTCGTAACCACTCAAAATTTCATAATCTTTTCCATCCAACAATAGGGTAAACAAAAGGTCCTTTTCCCTTCCATTTCCCTTTCTTTTATAGAAGGCTTCATAGGTGACATTTTGAATTTCATGCATAAAGAATTATTTTTTTTATTACTCAAATTTTGATTATTCACCCACCCATGTGTCACCCTCTCATCAAGACTCTCCAAAATAATTTACTTACTTATTCATTTAAAAATAGTATTTTCCTCAACCCAACAAGGCTTCCTATTTCTTCTCCTAGTTGTCTCTTGATTCCCCCTTTGTACTCCTTAATTTGTGTTTATTACTAACGTTAATTGATAATTCTCAGATTTGGTCCCCTAACTACCTCAATTTTCCTTTTTGATGATTATTCTTATGTTGGCTTTTTCCACATGGAAGTTATCTAAATTTCTCAAATTTTAATTTAGAAATATTATTTTAATTCACCACCCTCTTATCTTAATGAAGTTTTTAATAATTCTTTATACTTAACTCTATGTCCCTCTTTCCCCCTTTTTCCTAATTAAGTCTTATGTACTTAATATTTTGTTTTAACATGGAAAGGGTAGAGTTATCATGGTAAAATATTTTATCTCTTCCTATTCCTCCCTTACCCTAATTTTTATTCTTGATTTAATTCCTTTGGTTCTCACATCATATGTCACTTGATATGAATTAGTTGGATTTTCCTATATTGATATATTTATTAATTTCTTTAATGATGTCGAGGGTGTCAAGCTTGTTCATGCCCTTCAAGAACTTCCATTCGAAGTTCCAAGGGTGCCATGCCTAAGAATTTATTTTTGATGCCAAGAGTGCCAAGTCGGTCATGCTCTTCAAGAATTTCTCTTGAAATTCCAAGGGTGCCACACCACTTGCCCTTCAAGTATACAGTGGTTATGAGGGGAAATTATATGTGCAATGCCAGAGACCCCTATCATCTCGTATGTTTCCTGCTATAGTGAGACTAATGGTGCTAGGGATCAAGGAATCCGCCCTGATGTACGCCCCCCAGAAAATCCTCATGAGAGAACCAAATTTGGGACCTGCCCCCACGACATCATGATCTTCAAGGCGAAGGTATTTTGACCTTTCCAGCCTAAGTCACGGTGGGAGTGCTAGTGGCTGAGATCAGGAACACTATTCCACCCCTCCCATGTTGTTCCATCCAATTGTACAACCCCATCACCCATATGTGAGTCATTCGGCCAAGAAACTAACATGTTCCTGCAACCACTGACATATCATCAGAGTATATGTAATATATATAACAAGTTTCAAACTGAACTTAGAATTTCAAAGAAAAAATATTAATTTCTATCAAACCAAATGTTATCAACACATCATATGCGAGTGCCTCTGGTGGTTTCCTGTCATACTCAATAATCATCAGTAACAAAGTTCTCAGTGTTAGTCATTATCATAATAGAAACATCAACATGACCTAGTCATTCACATCATTTTTTATTTTGAATCAGAACTAATTTAATTAGCTACATATGGGACACATCCATCATGTTTATCATAATAATAACATCAATGGTAAATTAACATATCAATCAAAGGCATTATCATCGTAACATCAATAGAAACCATATCTATCCATAAAATCTATCATCATCATGATATCAATAGAGAACATGCATATCCCTTAATGCCACAATCATATCAATAGAGAACATTCATATCCATAAATGTTATCATCATCATAGTATCAATAAAAACATACATAATCATCACATCCACTAATAATAGAGTCATGTT
Organism: Pinus albicaulis; assembly: GCA_034641835.2. Lineage (NCBI taxonomy): Eukaryota > Viridiplantae > Streptophyta > Pinopsida > Pinales > Pinaceae > Pinus > Pinus albicaulis. Next base: position 743,815,690 of record CM076578.1, on the reverse strand, counting down.
TTCGGATCCTCAACTTGAGGTCCTCAAAGAATAGAGTGCCGGTCTTGGGGATAAATAATGTTAAAATTCATATCACTGTCAGTCAACTAGAGTAGGGCACTACACAAAACTTGGCCTCAATGAAAAAATTCGAAACATTGAGATGTAGAATAATGATATTATTTTGCGGTATCTCGCTATATTTACACATGTTCGGGATGATGTTTTAGGGTTTGGTGTGAATGTTACAAAAGATTACCTAGTGAGCCTAGCTCTTCTAGGCCTTCCCAAAAGTTAGCATAGCTACGAGGACTTGGTGAAAGGCAAGGAAAATTTATCAAATTGGGAACATTGATGGTTCGATTTTGTACAAGAAGAAATCAAGTGAAATACCAGATATGGAATTTCATCCAAGGGAGAGAATGAATAATATTTTGCATTGGTTGGATAGGGTAGGAAAGGCCAAGGGAATAAATATAAAACCAAACTAGAATCCAGCCAAGGGGGCGAGAAGAAAGACTTGTCCAAAATAAAATGCTTCACTTATCATGAATTTGGGCACTATGCTAAAAAGTGTCAGCACAAAAATTCTAGCAAGAAGAACTAAGGAGGAGGAGAAAGTGAAGCATTGGCTTCACAGTTTAAGTTAAACTTCACACTAATCGCATTCATTGCAAACACTATGATGGGGAGTGTGTGGTACTTGGATTCAGGTGTCATGTTCCACATGATAGGGTACAAAGAGTTTTTCAGTGACCTGGAGGAGAAATATCTCCAGATGCATATTGATCTTGGGGACAACAGAAGGTACAGTGCTATCGGAATTGATACAGTAACTTTTAAGAGGGAGTCAAGATCCCCTCTTCACCTCAAATATGTTGTCTATACCAAGCTTGAAGAAGAACCTCATCTATGTAGCAGTTTTGGAAGACCATGGCTATTATGTGATATTCAGTAAATGGAAAGCCTTTTTTATACACATATCTACTAGGAAGGTGAAGTAGATTGGGGTTTGTGTGAATAACCTCTATAAACTTGATCTAGAAGATTGTGTTGCATTAAGAAATAAGGCAGAGGAAGTGTAGATTCACGATGTCAGTGAACTCTAACACATGAGAATGAGCAATTTGGCACCATGGTGCCTTAAAAAATATGCATAAAATAAATATTGGCATCCCTAAAGGATCACTTGAGCAGCAAGATGTCTGCAAGGGTTGTATCTTGGGGAAGTATGTAAAATCCAAAATCCATGATCGAGATAGAAAATCACATGCAGTCTTGGAGAGAGTCCACTCTAATGTTTTTGGACCATTCTCGATGGGATCCACTTCCGAACATAAATTAAATTTTATTTTTATTGATGATTTCTCAAGGAAGTGTTGGATATTATTCATGCAGAATAAGGATGAGACATTATCAAAATTTGTAGAATTCAAGGCACTCGTTGAGAAAGAAACCAACAATAAGGTAAAGGCTCTCAGGAGCAAAAATGGAGGTGACTACATTTCAAATGTCTTCAAGGAATTTTGTGCCAAAGAAGGAATTTGAAGAGAAATGACAACTCCCCACAACCCACAGGAGAATGGGGTAGCTGAGAGAAAGAACTAGAGAATTATGGGAGTTGTGAGAGCTATGCTACATGAAAAAGGTCTACCATTGGATTTGTGGGAAGAGGCATGTAACACAACATTCTACTTGCAAGGTGATGGGTAGTTATTTTTGTCTCAAGGAAAGTATGCCACTGAGATACTATAGAGATTTCACATGGAGAGTTGTAATCCCATGGAGACACCTCTAGCGACCAACTGGCCGAAGGTGAATGCAACTTTAGGTGAAAAGGTTGATGCTACCATTTACAGGAAGCTAGTGGGTTCACTATTTTATCTTGTGAACACACAACTAGATATGTGCTATGCAGTCAACCAACTGATCCAAGTTATGGTTAGGCCGACAAAATTGCATTGGATGGAAGCTAAGCATGTTTTACGATATCTTAAAGGCCATACTCGGTAAGGATTATGGTACACATAGAAAGAGGGAATGAATTTGTGTGGCTTCATAGATGTAGATTGGGTAGGGAGTCCATTTGACTGAAAGAGTACACCAGGTGGAATTTTCAGTGTTAGGTCCACAACAATTTCTTGGTACAACAGGTAGCATAGGCCAGTGGCACTCAACTCAGCAAAAGTTGAATACATGTTTGCAAGTCAAGAAGCATGTGAGGAGATATGGATGAGAAAGATACTTGTGGGACTATTTTCTTAGGAGATGGATCCAACTTTGATCTATTTTGATAATCATAGTTTCATTAAGCTCTCTAAGAATATGGTATTTCATGATTGATCCAAGGATATAGATATTTGGTATCATAATTTACAGGATTTTGTGCAGAGGAGGATAAATTTGATACAATACATTCTGATAGAGGAAAAATATGTTGAAATATTGACAAAGGATTTTTCAAGAGGGAAGTTCAAATTCCAAAGGTGCAGGATAGGGGTGGTTGAGAATACCTTTCTTTCTAAGAGGAAGTGTTGAGAAGTGTAGAATGAATGGCTCAATTTGACTTAGCCTTGGTCAAATTGAGAAAATTTGAAATTTCCACATCAATAGACAACTTGGAGGTAATTTGTGTAATGGGACAACAATATAACTCAGAGATCATCCACTTAACTGATCAATCAACCAAAAATATCTCATGCAAGCAAGGAATTTAAATTGCTCAGTTGTGGTGGATATTCCAAGGTAGTGTAGCATCAGTTGTATATTATTTTTGAGTGTACGGGTGTTGCATGCAATTAGTGATCAATCCCTGGTAACTGCGCAATCATTTTGGAGGAAATTCCAAAATAATAGGGGCCAATTTCATCAGGATTTGTGCAAGGAAATAAGAGCTTGGGTGGGGGCAGAAATTGACTAAGTCTGGGTCAGAGCTTCTCATTGAGCAGAGAGAATAGTTATTCACTTACAGGGTGATATCAAAGCGAGCAAGAAATTGTAATACATTCTCTATTCATCTAATTAATGAAAGTGGGCTTAAGGGGTTTTTACTAATTGTTTTCTCCTAGATAAATTTGTGTACTTATGTATGTGATTGATGAATTTTTGCAAATGTTGTTCTAAATTTTGAATTAATTTCTGTAGACCAATATAGTAGAATTGTCTCTTGATTTAGATTAAATTTCTTGAGTAGTTGCAATTATATCACCATATTTCTAAATGAGAGCATAATAGAGGGGGATAATATTCTATAGAAATATAGCCCATGGGTCTCAGGTAACTCCACATATAGTATCTATTTCTTTGTATTTGCATATTTTCATACTAGAGAAAGGAGAGTAGAGAAGCCTCTTCTTCTAGCTACATTTTATCATGTATAGGTTTCTCAGGGTAAATATTGTGTTTCTTTTTCGGATGGTGTGTGAATATGTGTTTGTTTATTCTCTATTTTTTTTCATTTCAACTATTTCAAAGAATTCAAAATAAAAACAATATTTAAGAATATGATATCTAAAGGAAATTAACCTTCATAGTAAATATATCAGTATTTTATCAAATATGTTGTGACAAACTATTCCAGTGGAATATCCATGAAAATTTACATATCACTTTATATGCATCCTTATAGAGTTTAGATCAATAAAAATCATTGAAGGTTCAATACAAGTTCACAATAGGCTCAACACATATCATTGTAGAGAAATGTTCAATACAACTTCAATACACCACAAAGATAGTTTTAGCACATCACAAAGATAGATTCAATACACCATAGATAGGTTCAATGCATTGTAGAGACATATTCAATAGATTTCAATGATATATTTTGAAACTCCTAATCTAGAACTCATGACAATTGAAACTTCATATATAGGAATCAGTGTAGGTTCAATATGAATCACCACAGGTTTCAATATAAGAGGTTCACCCTAGGTACAATGCACATCACTACATAGATAGGTTTAATAAAAACTTAATACACCCTATATATGAACCAAAAATATAGGCTCCATTTACGACATAACCTTCATTTCACTATTACCGACCTAGATTCATATTAAATAAGGATCTACCAAGCGTCGAGAGGGATTAGATACATTTTCACTCTAAAAGAGTTTTGCACCTATTTTGGTAAAATAACAACTTCCATTTTTACTTTATTATATTCATAATAATAATGGGGACCCTTCATGCTTTCATTTGGTTCATTTTCTAGGATTTTTGGCATATTTTCATTTTCCTCATAATTTTATTTTGATTATTTCATTAAGTGTAGTTTCTCGCTAGCTGCCCAACAGATATAATTTTGCTGAGTTTTGACTTACAGTTTGCAAATGGAACTTATTCAAATTTTTCAGTGATTTTCACCATCTCAGCTAAAAAATGTAAAAAATATATTTTATTTGTGTATCTAATTAATTCTATAATTTGTAAATAATATTATTTAAATAGTTTATTTAATAACCTAGATTAATTATGTTAATTGTAATTAGTTTGGCTTAATCTATAAATATTAATTTTTAGTTATTTTATTAGTTTTTATTAATTATTAAAATTAACTTAATTATTTATTTATTTATAGGTTATTATACAAAACCATCAAGTGAAATAACATATATGTTGGCATTATGACTAATGCGTTGTCCTTGATGGCAACCCTCTTGATAAATATGTCAACATGATGGTAGTAGGATGAGTATACAGGCTAGTACAGATGTGAAGAAGAGAATGGACAAAGGAATATCAGTTCAGAGATAGAGAAATGGTAAAGGTAAAGTATTGGAAAGTATATGTGGGTTCTGTGAATAAAATTTGCATACATACGTAATTATGGTGAAGTAAAGTCATGTTCAGTTTCTGCACCATGGTATTCTCAATACCAGGGGTCTTTACCATGATATTGGCCCATAGTAATGAGTGTGGAAACATATATTTGATCTTGTCAAAGAATATCATCGGCATTACTAAGGGATTGGCCTAAGGTATTGGCTAAGCCCTAATCTCTATAAAGAGATGGAGATCAAATTGTTAAGTGTGAAAGTTATGGTTTATTGATGAATGCTTTGATATGAAATAGGTGTGCACCAAGGAGCATGAAAGATATTCAAATTTGATAGATTTGAAAGAATTATAGTAACTAATAAACATGCTTGCTTGATATTTTATGATTATGACTAACAATGATAGATTTTTTATGGTAATAATGCTCTGACCTGAACATGTGATAGTAAGGGTTGAAAAATATGTTTCATGGTTGCAGTGAAGGAATGATTCAGTGATTACAAAAAATTATACGTGGGTTTGTCACTAAGAGGTCGCATACATACGCAGATCGATTTTCGAGTAGTTGCATATATATTCTACAGTATGGATATATAAGTATGCAGGTGTCAAGTATGAAAAGTGCGTACATACAAAGAAATGATTTATCAGGGTTGTGTACATCTACTAGGGTTTTGCAATATGAACTGTTAATGATTTTTGATCAGTTTTTTTAAGTTTGATGTTCTTTGTCGATGATGTATCTCTCATGATATTCGATGTTTCACAGTATTGGTTGGGTTGAACTAATTTTCGAATGAAACGTTGACTACTGAGGATGCTACTTTGTGATGATCTATATTTGATTCAAAGATATGTGATGGGTTCAATATGTGTTTCAGTGATTATTTCAGTGTGACAGTGATTCAAATTTAGTTATCAGTGTTTTGAGATATGTATGTAGACCATCTTAAGGAAAAGTGTGTATATATGCCGGTATGCTTCATAATAGTAGCATATATATTTTGACATATGATTGATCAAGGTTTGCAGTGACAGTATCCGGTTTCTGTGATGAACAGTTTGTGGTATGGTATTCTAATGAATGAGTATACAATGATATGAGTTTCTTTGGTTGTTTAAGAATGAGTTAGTTCAATGATTGATTTGGTGTTTCAGTTTTTTCAGTGATTAATTTATTTGATTTAGAGATTGGTTTTAGAATTACTATTTGGTATTGGGCTTAAATGATGGAAGTGGGTTCACATCGAAAATATGATGAAAAGTGGCCTACAATTTTTGATGTTTTGATTCAAGTGGATCCAGTATGAAATAATATGAAACGTGTTCCACAGAGGTGTTGAGGGTTGGAGCCTTTAGTGAGCGAGTCAAATCTTCCTTCTAGTAGTAGCTCGTAAATCTGATCAAGGGGTTGGATCTCCCTTTCGGTAGGTGTTGGTAAACGAGATCAGGGGTTGGAACTCCCTTCCATTAGGTCCTGAAGAACGAGAGAAGGTTGTAGCCCTGTGCAGGTGGGTGTCTATGTACTGTTATGATTCTATGAAAGTACAAGGTTGTAAGAATTTTTTCTATATAATAAAATAAGAAGACATAGACTACGGAAATGGTGGTTTTCTCCCACATTGGGTTTCCGCCTCAAAATCTTCGTGTCCTCATGTGTTTCTTATGTGTGATTGTTTATTTTGTTCTTATTTCTCATGATTACTATTTAATTAATGTCTAATGAAGTAATTATGCATTGGTTCAAGTTAAACGGATGATGAATTAAATGAAAAGTTAGTTAACTAGATATACGCGACTTGTCTTCATCACAGTCGTGTACATATGTTGGTTTACTTAATTACAATAGTGTACAGAAATATGAATAATAAATTTAAAGTTGAACTAAGTTTAAAATACTAATTCACACCCCTCCTCTCATTATTTTCCCCAACAATTGGTATTAGATAAGTTCGCTTCGATTTAAGCTTAATCGCTTGGAGTGGATCAAGGATGATGGGAAAGAAGAAGATATATTGAAGGAAGGAGTGAGAAAACTATGATAGTGACAATGACATATCATATGGAGTGGTAGTTACAGACGTTAGAAAATATTCAATTTTGGGAGCACCCTACTTTCTACTAATCAAGAATGAAGAAGATGGTAATAAAGAATTATCAGGTATGGATTATTGTTCTAGTTGTGGTCCATTTCCTTGTCTATGTAATAATTATTATATTGAATATGAAATTTAATCAACTAAACTTGCACTCATCGATAAACATGAAAGTAAAAATTCTAAAAAGAAAACAAATTAAAAAATGATAGCCCTAGAAGCATAAGAACAAGGCAAGTAAAAAAGAATGGACAATGAAGGTGTGCCTATGCTAAGTAATGATAATTATCAATAATAGAAAGAAAAGGATGTCTAATCTAATGAACCTTATATTTGATGTTTGGTATTTAGTATGCAACAACTTCACATAAATTCCCCCATCAGGCGGAGAAGTGCAAAATAACAGTATGAATTAGGTGACATCATTAATAATATACATGATTCAACACTAAATAGGCATATGTATTATGCAACTACAAAGCAGGTGTAGCATAATCTACGGCCAATCCAGGAAGAAAATCCAAAGGAAGGTTGCTCATAAGGATAACTACAAGGTAATCTTATCTCTAACAATGTGTCAAAACATGAACATGATGATAAAAAAACCTTTGTTATGACAGATGGAGTTACTTATTCAAAAGAAGACAGGTTAGAAGAAATTTTTAATCTTAGAAGAAAACTTGATCTTGTTTTGAAAAAAATTATTAATATTAAAGATAAGTTCCAGGAATATGATAACAAGGATCATATTAAATCAGCAAATGTTGCAGTGGAATCTAAACAATATTGGGAAGGCCTTGAAGCATAGATTATCTCTCTAAAAGAAAATCTTGAGAATTCAAACAAGCGAAGTGAAGAACTAATTCAAGTATTTGAAGAACAAGAAAATTGGTTGAAGGAAGAGGTTATCAAATTAAAGGAGCAAATGGAAGAAAGAAGAAAGGTTGAAGAAGGAATGAGAAAGAAATACCTTGAAAAGGAAACGAAATACCAAAAAATGGAGGTTGAGGTAAAAATACTAAAAGGTAAATTAGAAGAAAATTATAAACACTTAAGATTTCAAGATAGTACTAAGATTTTGGATAACATTCTAGTAGTCAAAGGTCTCCTTCCATTAAATCTATCTTAGTTTTCATGAAATTGTTGAAGGAGAATCTAGTTTAGAAGCTAGTGCATGGAATCTAAAGGGTAACAATGAAAAACCTGAAGTGCTCAATAAGGATATAAGAAGTCAATATGATCAACAACCAAGGAAATTGAATCTTCATAGTAAATCATATTCTCCTAAATATAGAAGTTCTAATCAATTCTCTCCTCTGATCAATAACGTTGAATGCTTCATATGTCATAATTATGGACATGTTGCAGCCAATTGTAGAAGCATATCATTTCAATCAAGGAGTAATCTCACAAGCGCTCCCATGTACTCATGTTTCTTCAAGGAATATTTTTTTTACTTGCAACGTATTTGGTCACAAATCTATTGATTGCAATAGAGGGAATACGAAACAAAGATATTATGATTTTTATACTCCCTTTTCTAGTCATATAAGATGTTATGCTTCTAAAAAGTTTGGGAATGTAGCAAAATAATGCAAGAACAAGTCAATGGATCACCACAGATAACATGCAAAGCAATCATATAAGAATATTGATGTCAAAATGTCTAAAGAAGATGGAACCACCAACATTCCTCATAATAAGTAGAAAGAAAAAGAGCAGATAAGGTGTGGTTTTTCTCTCTACCCGTTTGAAGATGAAGATGAATGGTACATAGATAGTGGATGTTCTCATCACAAGACTGGAGATAAGAGTAAGATGGAGTCTCCCAGGAAAAACCAAGATGGTAATGTTATTCTTGGAAATAGTTCTCCAACAAAAATTCTGGGAAAAGGTAGAGCCAGAATCAATAAACATAGAAGAGCATCTAATTCCAAGGGTTAAAGCAGGATATTCTAAGTGTAGGTAAAATGGAGGATAAATGAAATATAATTGTGTTTACATCAGCCAAATGCAAGTTGATAGATGAAGAAAATGGAAAAGTCATAGCAAGAGGATGGGTTGGAATGTATCGCCAACAGTAGGGTATCTGCTAGGTAGAGAATCCCAATTAGACTCTACACCATATTGTTTATGGATCTCATCCGATATGTAGGCTTAGTTTCCATCAAGTTGGTGTAGATAGTTTTCGGACAAGGAGGGAACTCACCAAGTGGAGAACACATGGACTTTGAAGAAACACAAGTTGGTGATTCAAAAATTCCCTATGAAACATGACACCATGAATAACAAAACATATTGAAAAGTTGAAACTTAAGAAAAGCATTGTTAGAAAATCCTTTACTAAGATCACACTTATGATGATAGTTACTTAACAAACTGGAAAGAGTTGACAATGGATAAGTATTTTATCTATAACATGTGCACATTCCAACAATGACTTAAATCAGATATCACAAAAGGAATTCATTAACACAATTTAAGGTTATAACATCATATACCATCCGCATGTTGCATGGAAGCTCATAACATAAAGAAATACATGAGTAGAAAGTGCATCATAACTTTAGGAAGCATTCTTTTGGTTGAAAAGACAATATTCACATCATCACCACACAGGAGACTTCCATCAGATCCAATAGTGAAGTCCACTATCACTTCTTGTATTCATCAAAACCCATACATTATCAAAAGGAAACAATATATGTCTCTCAAAAGTCCAAAAACCAAAAGCCTTTTCAAAATGACTTGAGGGTGTACATATAGGATGGGGAGTGACTCTTGGGTTTCTCGTGACCTTTGGCCTCTCCTTCACTCTTGGTATTCCTTGCGACTAAGAGTTTCTTGTGCATTTAGAGTGCCCCACCCCCCCCCCCCCCTTCCTGCCCATGTTTCTCTAGCATCCTAATTCGATTTCCCTATTCTACCATGCTATGCAACAAAATGAAATGATATTTCAATCGCAATGACCCTATGATAGTGATATGGTGATTGACAAGTATGGGGAATCGGTATGTTGATGATATTTGAGATATATCTTCCATGCTTTGTAATCAATATCTATTGGAGCTAGTTGAGACATTTACTCCACATGTCTGTGCAGGCATTCTAGGGCATCAAGAATTAGCGTTCCCTTCTTGGAGTTGATCTAATTTGACAAGGTAGCTAGTGTAGTGTATATCCTGAATGGTTCTACTATATACTGCATGATATTCTCTTTGGTCACCTGCAAGTCACTTGAGTTGGAGGTTTTCCAGATTCAGTCGAGAAATGCTTAAATCTCCTGCAAAACCTGTTCTAAGTGTTTTGTTTCTCCAAATGACCAGATGGAGGGTGTATGATGAACTTCGGTCATTGAATATAACCTATTGAGGAGATGGTTGTAAGTGGATAAAACCTTTTCCACATCCTTGGCTAACTTGTCCCAATATTGGATCCTCCTGCATAATTTCACTTTTTCATTCTGAGTGGTGATCCAATCCTTGTTTGGGAAGGTCTCTAGAGCTTTGGGATACTTATCATTCCACTCAAGGATGCTATCTAATTTTGTGGAGGCCTCCTTCAACCTAGATTACTTCTCCCTTGTATATTATTTTATATTTGATATATGAATGATTGAATGATGTAGCTTCATCATCTATTCATAAACCATTAGCATGGATCCCCCTATAGTTTCAGTCTCTCTCTTGATTTCAAATTTTAGTTTGCTTGAATTGGCATGAGTTAATCGTAGAACTTAATTATCCTCCTCCAGATCTTTCATTTATTCCTCTACCTTTGTGGCCCTTTGATCAGTTATGTGGAGCATGTTTTGTAGTTTTGTGATTTTCTTGTTCATCCTCCCTACATTCATTTGAGTCATGGTTACGAAAGCAGTTCATGTTGAAGCCATCATTT